>CAWUFW010011765.1:180000-590703 GCA_963921515.1 Calotriton arnoldi
AAGAAAACTTCAGAACTGAAGAAGATTTTGGAATCGAAAACTCCACCGAAGCATAAGGAGACCAAGACCCCTCCTAAAACTACAGAGACTAAGTCGAAACACCATTCGGAACCAAAATCCTCGGTGCCGAAAAAAGACAAAGGCCCCGAAGAACTGTTTCATCCAGATCCACCAGGTCCAAAGCAAAAAACTCTACATATTCACCCTGTTACAGGTCATGTAACAGCATTGCCACCTAGGAAAAGGAAATTGGATACCTCAGAAACACCTGAGTTACCCTTAAAAAGAAAGGACATGGCAACTTCACCTCTTAGACCCTCCTCTCCCCCTCCACCACTTCCAACTGTGCCACTTTCTCCAGCACACTCTTCACTACCTCCTTCTTCACCTCCACCACAGGATGATGAGGATGACTTGGGGGATGGGGATGGGGGGACACCCACAAGCGGATGACGACGATGATGACATCCACAGTATTCCACCACCTGACTCCTTGGTGTATTATGATGAGGCCCCAGATATACCTGAGCCAGACTCCTACCTATCTAAGCCATCCCCTCCAGATGATAACGTAGGCTTTGCACAACTCATAGACAGAGCAGCCAAATACCATGGGGTAGAATTACAGTCACCCCCTTCAGACGAAGATGTTTTGCTAGAGACCTTCACACAAACTCAAAGGGCAACAAATACTTTACCTATGCTCAAGGGTATGATTAAACATGCCCCATATGGATTTAAAGACCCTGTCAGGGCTAGAGTTCCCAACCCCAGGGTTGATAAAAAATATAAAGCCGCTCCAAATGATCCTGCTTATATCAAGGGGCAGCTCCCTCTAGATTCTCTAGTGGTTACAAATGCCCGTAAACGGGCAAACTCCCAGTCAACAGGTGATGCCCCTCTGCCAGATAAAGAATCAAAATTACTAGACGCATCTGGTAAATGGGTTGCGTCACAGGCAGCAAATTACTGGCGCATTGCTAACGCCCAAGCTTTACTAGCCAGATATGACAGGGCGCATTACGATGAACTGGAGACATTAATGCAACATCTTCCAGAGCAATATAAGACAAAAGTTAACGACCTCATACAAGAGGGAAAGCTCATTACCAACACCTCAATTAAATGTGCTCTTGATGCAGCGTAAACAGCATCTCGTGCCGTTTATACAAGTATTTTACTGCGCAGGCACGCATGGCTCAGCATATCTGGTTTTAAGCAGGAGGTGCAGTCTCAAATTCTTAATCAGCCCTTTGATCAAGAACACCTATTTGGGCCTACTGTAGACACATCTTTAGAAAAGATGAAGAAGGACACTGAGACAGCTAAATCTATGGGGGCCCTACAGTTACCAACAGCTAGCGGCTCCTTTCGTTGCTCCTCTTATAGAGGCGCCTCCAACACCATTGGTACAGACAACTCTTCGTCATACAAAAGCCCCACACAAACTTCCTCTAATAGAGGATATTTTAGAGGGGGATACAGAGGCAATAACACCAAAGGGAGAGGCTGTGGTAATAACACCCGCTCTTCCCCTACCACAAAGCAGTGACTTCCCACCACTTCCCCCCGAACATTCCACTCCAGTCAGGGAAAGACTATCACAGTTCCTACCTGCCTGGAATACCATCACCACAGACAGGCGGGTGAGACAAATTATCCAGTATGGTTACTGCCTGGAACTCGTAAAGCAAAAGAAGATCCGTAAATAATGGATCAGGGAACCTAGCTAATAGGGAAGAGGAGGGGTCTACTAAATGAGTAATACACACCTCAATAGAGGAAAAGAAAATTCTTTTCTTGAGTCCCCTCACTCACCAAAGGTTTCCCCTAGGTGACATGCTTCATCATTGGGGCCATCCCAAGCATCTACTGCTTGGGGCGTGCTGCGACTTGCGATAGTTACGTAGGAGCACTAATTTTTAAGATCTGGCTATGTGTGGTGCAGTGAAGGGGGAGTGGTGTGAGTGATTGTTAAAATTTACCTAACTAGTGAACGTAAACGATTTTATTCTTGCTCCTAATTGGCAAAAGATAAAAAGGGGTTAATAAAAGGGAAAATAATTAAATGTCCCTGATATTGTAAGTCAACATGTTTCGAGGTGTCCCCTAACCTCTTCTTCAGGACAACATGGGGGCCAGCCCCATGTGTACCACTCCGTGCAAACCTGTAATAAAGTGAAAAATAAGAAAAACAATGATGCGCGCACTTATTGTGTCAGCGCTAGGTATAATACATACGGTTAAACTGAACACGTAGTATCTAATGAAGAAGTAAAAAACAGACAAGTTAGTATACCCTGCCTGCCCATCTGTCTCTTGGGCAGGTAAAAAACAAAGTCTTTTAGCGATCAAATCAATCCAATAGTGATGGTGCTCTTGACTGTAACTTTAAACATGTACTAGGTTCCCTGATCCATTATTTACGGATCTTCTTTTGCTTTACAAGTACCCAGGAGGAAGAACCTAGCCATATCCTCCTCTCCCCCTCTTTTTGTTTTGATACTGCCTGGAACTCACCTCTACTCCTCCACCCAGACAGCGTCACATGTCCACGGAACATCTCACGCTTCTCAAACAAGAGGTTCTCTCTCTCTTGCAAAAACACGCAATAGAACCGGTTCCCATACACCATCAAGGCACAGGAGTGTACTCCCTTTACTTTCTCATCCCAAAAAAGGACGGTACTCTCAGGCTAATACTGGACTTCAGACTGTTAAACCTATACATACAATCCGACCACTTTCACATGGTCACTCTCCAACAGGTCCTCCCATTACTCCAACAAGGCGATTTCCTTGCCACCTTAGATCTCAAGGACGCCTATTTCCACATTCCTATTCACCCTACTCACAGGAAATATCTGCGGTTTGTGGTAGACGGTCAGCACTACCAATTCAAAGTGCTCCCCTTTGGGGTAATTACAGCACCCAGGGTCTTCACAAAATGCCTCGCAGTGGTAGCAGCTCACTTGCGAAGACAACACATTCATGTGTTTCCTTACCTCGACGACTGGCTTATAAAAGCCAAGTCACGCAGCGATTGTGTGCAACACACACACCAAACAATCCAGCTGCTGCACCGCTTAGGATTCACAATAAACCTCACCAAGTCACATCTTCAACCCTCCCACACCCACCAGTAGCTAGGTGCCACAATAGATACCTCCAAAGCCCTTGCATTTCTCAATCCAGTCAGGATAGCAACCATGCAAACTCTCATAAAACGTTTTCAGTCTCAACACTCACTACCAGCTCGAGTGTTTATGCAACTAATAGGAATGATGGCCTCTTGCATTTTAATCGTACCTCATGCAAGACTCCAAATGCGTCCCTTACAGGAGTGTCTAGCAAGTCAGTGGAACCAGGCTCAAGGTCAGCTTACAGATCTGGTGTTGGTAGACGACCGCACACATCGCTCTCTGCAGTGGTGGAACACACAAAACCTTTCCAAAGGGTGGCCGTTCCTAGACCCCGTTCCACAGATAGTGCTCACAACAGATGCATCGCTCACCGGCTGGGGAGCTCATCTCCTAAACCACACCATTCAGGGTATGTGAACCCATCAGCAAAAACTGCTCCACATCAATCACCTTGAGTTACTGGCAATTTTTCTTGCACTAAAATCATTCCAAGTACACCTCATACACAAAGCTGTCCTCGTCCGGATGGACAATATGACAGCAATGTATTATATACAAAAACAGGGAGGGACACACTCTCTACAGCTTTCGCGCCTAGCGCAAAGCATATGGAGATGGGCCATTCCTCAAAAAATATACCTCCTAGCACAACATCTTCCAGGAGAACACAATCAGATTGCGGATCTGCTCAGTCGTCAGAGACAGCAAGTCCACGAATGGGAACTTTATCCACAAGTTCTTCATCCCTTTTTTCAAATGTGGGGCCACCCAGACAGATCTGTTCGCCACACATTTAAACGCAAAATGCCCAACCTTCGCCTCCAGGTACCCACACCCATTGTCCAAAGGCAATGCGATATGGATGAACTGGTCAGGCAGATTTCCGTACGCTTTTCCGCCTGTCCCGATCATTCCCCTACTGGTACGCAAGCTCAAACAACAGACTCTCACAATGATCCTAGTTGCTCCCACATGGGCACGACAACCATGGTTCCCAACCCTGCTGGAACTCTCAGTAGTTCCACATCAAAAGTTGCACCTTTCTCCAAAGCTCCTCACACAGAACCTTGGAGAAATAAGGCATCCAGATCCAGCTCAACTGAACCTAGCGATCTGGCTTCTGAAATCTTAGAGTTTGGTTACCTCAACCTCCCGCCAGACTGCATGAATATCATTAAAGAAGCTAGACGTCCTACCACTAGAGCGTGCTATGCAGCTAAATGGAAAAGGTTAGTTATTTACTGCAATAATAACGCAATCAATCCACTAGATGCCTCAATCCAGAACATTATTTGTTACCTCTTGCATCTACAAAAATGTAATCTAGCATATACATCTATACGATTACATCTTGCCGCCATAGCCGCTTACCTACAAAACAGACAACATTTGTCACTCTTTTGGGTACCTGCCATCAAAGCATTCATGGAAAGCCTTAACAGAATAATTCCTCCCAGAGTTCTACCTTCTCCTCAGTGGAACCTCAACATTGTCCTTACCAGGCTCATGGGTCCCCCATTTGAACCTTTGCATAAATGTGAATTACAATTTCTCACATGGAAAGTTGCTTTTCTTATAGCAATCACATCTCTCAGGAGAGTTAGTGAACTCCAGGCATTAACCATACAAGAACCATTTTTGCAAATACATCACAATAAAGTGGTTCTTAGGACAAACCCCAAATTCCTACCAAAAGTAGTTTCTCCTTTCCACCTTAACCAGTCTGTTGAGCTGCCAGTTTTTTTCTCTCAACCAGACTCAGTGGCAGAACGGGCTCTTCATACACTTGACGTCAAAAGAGCCATCCTTTACTACATTGAAAGGACAAAAACGTTTAGGAAAACTAAACAACTTTTTGTATCTTTCTCACCACCACATAAAGGCAATCCTATATCAAAAGCTGGAATTGCCAGGTGGATCGTTAAATGCATTCAGATATGCTATCAAAAAGCAAAGCGTACGTTATCCATTCCCCCTAGAGCGCATTCTACACGCAAACTAGGAGCTTCTATGGCATTCTTAGGAAACATTCCTCTAGATGACATATGCAAAGCAGCAACGTGGGCTACACCACACACTTTCACAAAACACTATTGTGTAGATGTGCAAGCAAAACAACAAGCTAGTGTGGGCCAGGCTGTATTAAGAACACTTTTTCAAACCACTGCAACAGATACAGGCAGCCACCGCTAAAGAGGTAACTGCTGTATAGTCTATGCACAAGGATACGATCTACAGCTCATATGCCTCGAACGGAAAATGCTACTTACCAGTATGCATCTGTTCTTGGCATGTAGAGCTGTAGATTCGTATACGCCCACCCGCCTCCCCGGATACCTCTATCTGTTCCAGTACTATCTTACTTAGATACTTCACACATGGACATCCTTTTCTGTTTCTCACAAACTCCACTAACACCCTTTATGGCGAAAAACAATCTGAGGGTGGAGTTGATGCCCATGCGCACTATGATCCCAAGGAAGAGTCCCTATCTCGTGACTACAAAGAACTTCTTCCAAGACAAAAACAAAGTGCAAACATCCGAGCCCAACACCAGATGGCGATCTATGCCAAGTATACGAATCTACAGCTCTACATGCCAAGAACAGATGCATACTGGTAAGTAGCATTTTCCTTATTGTTGTCGTTATGCTTGCTGTTGTGGTTGTCATGGTTGTCGTTGTTACCAGTCTTTCTAGATTTTTATCCTTGCATTTTTTTTACATTTGGAGACTTACTTGCATTTACTGACGTATGTCTAAAATTGTGAGCTGTCAAACAGAGATTCATCGATATGTTGTCACTGTGAAACTACAAAAGCAAAGATGCTGCCTAGACAATCTTACTTCCCGATTACTACAAGTACCAGTCCACCAAATGCAATTTCTTTTAACTAATCAACTGTCCACTTCTTTTTAGGTCCTAGTGGACCAGACAATTGTGTCCTTGCCGTTCAAGAAATATGTTGTGAAAATCTACCAGTCAGGCCTAAACTATGTGGTGGTGATCCCTGAGTTGGAGGCCAACATCACCTTCAACGGCTTGGGCTTTAGCATCAAACTACATTACAGACTCTTTGGAAACAACACCCAGGGAGAGTGCGGTAAGATGACTTAACTTCTCTGACTTGTGCTCCTGCTGTTAACACTCTCATTGAATCCCCAGAGGGTTGAAAGGACCACACTAACCGCGATAGAGCTGAAGGAAGTGGAGCGTAGGGGCCACCCGGGTTACTTACAACCACCTGCTATGCCTTCCCAAGAATGAAGAGTCAGTCAGACAGTAGAGAATACAAACAGGCTTTTATTAGCAATACTCTGCAGAGGAGTCCAATCTGACTTGCACCCTAAGATGTCTGCCGAGGGACTGACCCCCCAACAGCCCACAACACATAATCATTCCTCCCAGAACCTCCAACCACGCCCACAGTGGAAAGTTACCGGCTCAGGCCGAATGTGAACAAAGCAGGCACAGAAGGATGGGCTACCACCTGCCAGATGGGTACATACTATCAGTGTCTCAAGGTTGCCGTGCTGAGGCTCGGCGTCTCCTAACATGGGAGAAAAGTTACACACAAGGATAGGAATGCGAGGGCAGAATGGCCTATTCATTAGTAAGTCAGAATCCAACCTTGAGCAGGGAAGGAAATAATAGCTGAATACAGTGTTCTGCTGAGGCAAGCAATACGAATAATGAGGCCTAGTTCAGACACAGCCCAATGGGGATTGCGAAAAACAAAATGGAGTCACACTTGCTAACTGCGGCTTGCGCATTACAAGGATTACTCAGTGGGTTACATAACGTGAATGCAAATGGAACATCATTTAGCCGCACACTGCTAACCTACTATGGCACGGAATAAGTATATAATAAGAATGGGGTTTTTTCAAACCTAACAGAGCTTCCTCCCAGGTTCCATATATACATGAAATGGCGCCGGACACAAGTAGTGTTCTTCAAAACAAGCAAATGAGAAATGATTTTAATAAGTAAGACGAAAACCCCTGGCCGATTACTGGATCTCACTGGCATGCACCATTTGACTCTCGCAGCACATTCAACTCGTAACATAATGCTCTTAAGGGGTGATGTCAATGGCGGCTCCTCCGCTAAGGCAGAGGAGCGTTGCCTCACTGCTTCAGCTGCAAGCTGAATACAAAAAACTAAATGATAATAATGTTTGTTATTATCATTTTGTTTTTTGTATTCAGCTTGCAGCTGAAGCCGGACGGTGGGGCTGGGCTCCCCGCATCACAGGGGGAGGAGTGGTGGCAGCACCTAAAGTGCGCATGACGCATTGGCCGTCCGTCTCGGGCTGGCCAAGGCGCCATGCGCACTCTGCATGTTCTCCACGCAGGCTGTATTACAGCCTCTGTGGAGAACATGCACAGCCTGCCATCCCCTGTCTGAGCCCAAACTACGGCGCTCAGACCAATCACAACGCTGCTAAGGCAGTATTGTGATTGGTCAGGGGATTCTGGGAGGCTGTGTGCTTCCTGAAGAGAGGAGGATGGAAAAAGAAGAGGCTGCAATCGGCGGTAAAGAGGTAAATGTATTTATTTTATTATTCCCTCCCTTCCTTGCTCCCTCCCACCCCCACCCCACCACCCCTGGTCAGTAGCAGTCGCTACTGGGTGATGTTCTCGAGTTAATTAAACTTATAGTTCGCTTCTGTGCTTAATTTACAAAAGAATGAGTGCCAGTGCTCAAAGCTTCAGGGACATCTTAAGGTTTATAAGGGCCTTGGGCCAAACGTATTTCCAGTTTTGGCTCTTTCATGCCTTCTTTGGCCAGTTCACTGACACAGCACAGGCGCACTAGACCAAATTTTAAATTTGTTTACATCGAATAATCAGGGATAGTGGCATGTGTTTTCAATATTGTAAAACAGCAGAAGCTCACTAATATTACTGCAAATAATCTCTGTGACACCCTCCCATTTCTCATATGTGAGGCCCTGTTTTTAATGGATGTTGTGTGAAACATAAACACAACATTCCTCTTCAAAATGTCTGTTATTGACGCTCACAAATTACCAACATTAAAAATAAATTAAAGGAAAACAATATTTAAAACAATCTATTTTAGAATTATTCAAGCCCATCAGGGCAAGACTCTGCAGAAAAGAGCTGGCTCTATCATGGGGGCCCCTGAAAGGTCTGGGCCCTGGGTCAGAGTCCACTGTGCCCATGCCTTAAAACGTCTTTGCAAAGCTCTGCTCAGAAGCCTGTGGTCGGCACTATTACATGTCAGCACACCCAGTACCAAGGCTCTGTAGTCCTAAATCCACCTCATGCCTCTTTACTCCACTACCAGACATTCTCTTCCCGTTTATCTCACTTTTGCAGGTTTCTGTTTTCTACCTTTGTGATGGTTTGTCTGTCTTTCTTTCCCCTTTGTTTGTTTTTCCCTCTCTTGTTCTTGGGAAAATGTCAGATGAGGAAAAATAAGCGTTGGTTCCCAAAAATAGGTGCTACTGGGTCCCATCAGCAAATTAAGCACTGCCTGCCTCATCTGTTTAGACTCTTGGAAACACCATGTCTAACCCGCTCCTTTGTGCTCTAGGCCGTTCCAGAAGTGTCATGGTGCTCTGCATCCAAAAGACGTCTTCCAGACCTGTGCCTTTGACAGCTGCCACGTCCCTAACACTAACATCGAGTACGCCAGATTGCAGAACTACGCCTTACTCTGCGCTGACCAGGGCATTTGTGTCGACTGGAGGAGCCAGGTGCTGGAGAGATGTCATAAGTGGTGGAGTCATCTCAGGTAGAACGTGGGAGTTATAAAATCCAGAAAAAAGAAGGCCCTGGTGGGTTAGATCCCAGGCTACCATCGAAAGATTTCTGCAGAATTGGGCTGGAATGAATGGAAAATGGAAGATTGTCAGGCAAACTGGTGCCCCAGAAAGTTCAGACTTGAAGGGTTTATATAGTTGTTCACGTACTGGGCATAAGCAACTGTTACATTAGAAAAAACAGGCAAGGAAGCACAGGAAACCACAGATAGAATTTATTGAAGTATCAACAGAAACACCTGGCAGTACTACAAAATTTGCTGTGGCTTGATCAAGTCATTGCGAGACTTTTTTATTTCCGGTATTGGGCTCTCTTTATTTTAATAGACTAGAAGTGCTGAATGAAAATATAAAAGCCCATAAATATGGGGTTTTTATGGTGAAGTAGATCTATGATGTTTTTGTATGTTTTTTTCTTACTGTTTGGTATTGTGTACTGTGCTATGTTTTAATTGACTAATAAACAATATATATACAACAAAAAAGAAAACAGAAACGCCTCAGCCACAGCTGTAGATCATCCACCAGTCATTTTACGAATGCCTCAGGAGAGCTCACAGTAGAACGTCCTGACCCCAACATTCTCATTACATCACCAGGCCCCAGAGAAAATGGGTACTCTGGCCGAACCATAGAGGATAAAGGGAGGGGGACAGTGTGGGGGAAAGAAGCAGGGAAGAACTAAGGGGAAGATACCACACATCCCCCTCCTTAGGACTGAAAACCTCCATCCTGTAAGAAGAATCAGGCAAGGAGGAGGTATGTGGCAAAAGCAAAAGGCACAATTTGAAACTAAGCATTCTCAACTGGAATAAACATGAACAGTAAAAAGTTAAGTGTTCGTGACCACAAAATCCTTAAGATAACCTGGACGACACGTTTTTCTCCCACCTGACCTAAAAGAGTTCTCAACACCTCTTAGGTTAGTTGTGAGTGGGGTACTGACTCTCTCACTAGCTTTATCACTGTACCTTTTCTGGGTGATCACTCCTTTTTCAGGAAGAGTGGATCTAGCAACACTTGCCTTGTTCCAAATTCTCCCATCTTGCGTTTTCACTGCGTTTTTGAAGAGTCTCATAATTCTCATAGGTTCAGTAAATTTTGACCATCTTGCTCTCCCAGTGGGAGCTTTGACTCTGACTAAATAACCTAGCTCAAATTTTGTCTCTTTCTGCTCTGTGTAGTATGTCATATCTAGTTTTCTTTTCAACTTGTAGCCTATTTTCCCTTTCTCTCCTTTTGTGTTACCAGTGACATCTACACACCCCTTATGCCACTTCATCCACCGTGGGTACTAACCTAGAGTTCGGTTTTCTTGCTTTCTTCAAGTCAAATGGTGTTTCGTTGGTCGTTTGGTGTAGTGTTAAGCGATATGCTTCCAGCCGCTTTATAACCTCTTCTCTCCAATCTAGCCTGCTAACCTTGGCTAGCTTGATACCCTCTTTGATAATCCTATTCAATCTTTCTACCATCCCATTGGCCTCTGGGTGAAAGAGTGCACTCAACTAGTGACATATCCCATTACAACGCAAAAACTCTTCCATTTCTTGAGAACAGAATTGAACCCAGTTGTTGGTTTGTAAAGAGCTGGGCAACCCTTCTCTCAGAACCACTTCCACTAGAAAACGTATCACTGTCTTGGAATTGATTTCTGTGACAAACTTCAATTCAGGCCAACGAGAGGAAAAGGGCTACTAGTACAATGATGTACAGAGACTGTTTCTTCCCTGATAATGGACCTAATTTGCCTAACGCTACATCTATCCAAGGGCCCTTGGGTGGTGATTTGCACTGCATGGGTGGCGTATGGAGCTTGAGAACCTTGTCACTGGAAGTGCAGGGTAAGCACTCCCGTATCTTTCTTTCAATTACTAAATCCATGTTAGGCCACCAGAAATCTAAGCGCAGTCTCTGCTTGGTTTTAGTGATCCCCAAATTTTGAGTTGTTCACTGTGTCTGTCTTGGCTTGCCCACCCTTTTTTTAGTGTTCTCACACACTCTCTGTAACAGGATATCAGATTCTAATTCTGCCATCCATTGTGTCCCTTCTACTGCTCCTTGGCTTACCATACATACACTTTCCTGTTGAAAACCCAAATCTTCTTGTTCCTGTGAGTTGGCACTTTCCCTCACTGCCTTTGAATTTTCAACAAGGCGTAAGAGGCAATCTGCCACAAACCTTTTTACCCCCGGACATACTCTACTCCAAAAGTATACTCTTGAAAATCAACTACCCACCTCCTGATTCCACTTGAGATACAATCCAGCTCCTTTTTTGTGAACACCTCTATGAGAGGTTTGTGGTCAGTCCTTACAGAGAATTGTGTTCCCCTAATGAAGTTCCTGAATTTTTTGAGTGCCCAGTGTACAGCTAAAGCCTCCTTCTCTATCACTTAATAATTTTTTTCAGCTTGTTTCAATGATCGAGAAGCAAAAGCGATAGTCTCTTCACACCCCCCTGTCCTATTTCTACCTTACCTGCGCCCAAACCTTTTGAACTGGCATCAGTTGTTATTACAGTGTGTCTGCCAGGTACGAACGCTTTCAAATTTGGGGTAGTAGCTAATGCAGTCTTGGTGTCCTCAAATTCTGCTTGACAACTCTCACTCGAAACAAATTGCACTCCATTCTTTAGTAAAGCTCGAATGTGATACATGCATTTTGCAAAATTCTGCACAAATTTGCTGTAAAATTCTAGCATTCCTAAAAAGGACTTAACCTCCTCTTTATTTTTTAGAGCAGATAGACTCATGATGGAATTTTTTAGTCCTTCCTTAGGTAGAACGCCTTCAGCTGAAATTTTGTGTCCCAAGTAATCTATTTCCTGGCAGCCAATTTTTCCCTTTTCCCTTTTTACTGTTAGTCCATGCTCACTAAACCTCCTTAATATTTGTCTGATTCTGAGGTCATGTTGCTCCCTGTTGTACCCAAAAATTATAGTTCGTCCTGGTAGCAGATCACTCTTGGGATTCCTTGGAGCACGCTGCTCATTGCCTTTTGGAAGACTGCTGCCGCTGACACATGTCCAAACAGCATGCGTTTGAACCTGTATGCCCCATGAGAGTAATAAACAGTGTTAGTTCTTTGGAATCTGGGTGTAATTTTATTTGATGGTATGCCGATGTGAGGTCCAGGGTGAAAAAAAGCATGGCTCCTGCTACCTTGGCCATCATCTCAGAGATATTGGGTAGTGGATATTTGTCCACTACCACCTCTTTGTGGAGAGCTCTCAGATCAATGCACAGATGAGCAGCCCCATCACTTTTCTTGGCCACTACAATTGGTGCCAACCACTCTGAGGCTTCAACGGGTTCTATTACTTTTAGACCACATAGTCTTTCCAACTCTTCTCTAACTGCCTCATGCATCGACAAAGGTAAGCTCCTTACTTTGGCTGTCACAGGTTGAGAGTTTTCTCTTAGTTTTATTTTGTGGGTATAGTGTTTTAAACACCCTAGTGTTTCTGCGAATACCTCAGGGAATTCTCTTTCTATATTAATGATGTGCTGTCTACAGTCCGCAATAGTATTTGGGGATCCTTATTTTTTCAACAAAAACTTTATTACACAACAATGAAGAGCTTACATGGCAAGTTAACAGCTCAAATATGTCGTCATCACATCATAACGTGCAGATTGTTGTGGAGAGGCAGACCAAGCGACACCCCCCAGTCCCAATAATCACTTAACATTGCAGCTCAAGGCTGTTGGTTAGCAATATCCTCCGCCTGTCCCTCTCCCTCCAGCGCCCCACCCAGCCATGTCCAATATTACTCAGCCTGCGCCGGCCCATCTGTCATTTCAGCAGTTCTATTTCTGAGGCATGTGGTAAAGGGTTCCCAAAGATATAGGGGCCTGGATCCCGCCGGCATAAGCTCCCAATATGTGTTGAGTTGCTCCCGGCAGTGGGCAGCATCTGACAGCCACGCAGCGTGTGTGGGCACTTTTTCCAGCCCCAATGTATTGTGACCTTGAGTTTCACCAATAAGGGCAAGATCGCCACCGGCCGGCAGTGTGCAACGGGTATCCCCCGACATAGCCCAAAAGGCATGTCACGGGCTCCGGTGATAAATGGGCCTCAGTGATGCAGCTGATTTTATTGCACACCATCCCCCTGTATTCTGCCACCCTGAGGCATCCCCAGGCCAAGTGGAGAAATGTGGCTCTGGCCGCGGAGTAGCGGCTGCAATTCACGGTCTCCCACAGTCCCATTTTATCCAACGGCAAAGGTGTTGTATAGTTTATAGAGATACTTGAAGTGAATCAATCGTAGCCTGTAATTGGGGGATAGGTGCTCCGTCTGCCCACCGGTCCGTTGGGACCTCACATCCCAGCTCCCGCTCCCAATCCTCCCTTGCCTGAGAGGCTTCCAATTGGGAGGCCTTCATTGTGAGCGTGTAAAGCCTAGTGACAAGTCTTCTTTGGGACGTAGTGTCATACAGGTGCTCTAGTGCCGTGAAGGGCAGGGGGATCAGGGAAGGAGTCATAGATTGCCAGGCAAGTCACTCTTAATTGGTAGTATAGCAGCGTGTCCAGCGCGGTGGCCTCCCGTACGGAGGGGTTGGCCAGTTATGCAAGAAACTTTCCCCCTGGGAACTAATCTGCAACAGTTTTTACTCCCAGCTCGGCAGCCCTGCTGGCCTACCCTTTGTCTTGCAGTGGGGGGAATAATGGGTTTTCTGCCAGCTGAGCTGATGGGGCGTGTAATATCGTGAATCCAACCTGGCGACGTCCACCTCATACATTCTACTGGGTCTATTTCACCTTGCGGTGCTTTATATCGCTGGAAAAAAGCTGCTGTCAGCGGCCACGGTGATGCCCGATCACGCTCCACCGTCACATGTGGCTGAAACGGAGTTGGATGCAGCCAGTGATGCAGGAAACTCACCTCCAGATCTCATCCACATCCCGGCTTAGCCATATGCCCAAATATTTGACTGACTCTGTGGCCCATCTAAATGGATATTCCGTTTGACAAGGAACGCCGGCCTCAGTTAGTGGGAAGAGTACAGACTTTCCCCAGTTGATCTGAATACCTGAGTGTCCCCCGAATTGTATTACCTCATGCATCAGAGGTGCAAGGTTGGTGCTCGGCTCGCAGATATAGAGGGTGATATAATCCGTATACATCAATACCATCAGTCCTCGGGTGGTGAATCCAATTCCGCGCTCCATGTGGTGCTGACGCAGTCTCACAGCCAACGGTTCCAAGGCGATTGCAAAAAGAAGGGGGGACAGGGGGCAGCCCTGTCTGTTACCATGAGTGATCGCAAATTGTTCCGATACTTGCCCGTTTAAGCGCCCACAGGCCATAGGCTGTGCATATAAAAGTTGGACTTTCTGTATGAAGCCTGTACTAATCCCCAATCTTGCCATCAGCCTGAAAAGAAACAGCCACTCCAGCGTATCAAACGCCCTTGTGGCATCGAGTAGGGCTGTCACTGCCGGCATCGAAGGGTGGATGTGGTGCATGATGGCAAAAATGGTGCGTAAGTTATGTGACGTCCCACGTCCGGGGACAAAGCCCGACTGTCCGGTCATATGATTAAGGGAATGAGTGCAGCAGGCGGTTTACCTGGATCTTTGCATAGATTTTGATATTTATTAAAGACAAGGGGCGGTAGGAGTCGCACAGCATAGGTGGCTTGTCCGGCTTAAGAATCGTGACTATCATAGCTTTGCGCAGGGACAGAGGAAGCTGTCCCTTTGACAGTGACTCATGGTACATCTTGATGAGATGCGGGATTAACAGATCTGCGTATTCCTTGTAGAAGGTTGGCGTGAGCTCGTCTGAACCAGGAGCCCGTCCAGCCGGCAGGTCAGCAATGACCCGAGCTATTTCCTCCGGGGTTATCGGAACATCCAGAAATTCCCTTTGTCCTGATCCCAGCCAGAGCAGCTCTATAGTGTCAAAGTATTCTAATAAGGCCTGCTGATCGGTAGTAGCGCTCGCAGTGTATAGCTTGGCTTAGAAGGAGGACATAATTTCGGATAGTGCAGCCAGGGAGGTGATCAGTTGGCCTTCACCATCTTTCAGTTCTGCCACATAGGCAGAAGCATGTGGCTTTCGCAGTAATCCCACCAGGGTCTTGCTGGGTCGATCTCCCTCGCTATTTTGTCTCGCCGCTGCCTCTTTCCCTAAGTAGTTCACCTCCCATTCAGCTTCCTCGCAGTATTCTGATATCTTTTCTCTTATGTCTGCCAATGTGGTCTGACTGGGATCAGCAGCCTGCACCAGCTCTAGCATGCCAATCTCTGCCTCTAGTCTGTTCAAGGTACCCCTGATCGCCTTTAGCACTCCAGCCTGCTTTGCAATACATGCCCCACTCAGCACCACCTTAAAAGCCTCCCATAATATGGATGGCGACTCAACAGATCCCGCATTATTAACAAAGTAGTCTGCAATAGTAGTGTGGATTTCCTCCCAGAATTCAGCATCCCATAGGGCGTGTGGGGGAAGCCGCCAGGAGAATGCCTGTGGGATAGTCTGCGGTATTGTCAGCACCAGTCGCACCAGGGCATGATCCAAGAGCGTGCGAGGGAGGTGGTCTGCCGCCCCAGTCCAGATGACCACATCCCTGGTCACTAGCCAGAAATTGATGCGAGACAAAGAACCATGGTACATGGAGTGGCAGGTGCTGCTCCTCTCGTTCCTGTGTATGTGACTCCATATATCGGTCAGTGCGTTATCGTCAAGCAGCGTCCTGAGAGTGCCCACAGCCTGTGGATGATCTTATTTAGCACCCAAGTGGTCTAGATGAAAATTTAATGCAACATTGAAATCTCCGCCCACACCACCGCCCTCGGGCCGAAGCCTGCCGCCTGTCTCGAGACCTTCAGGAAGAAACCTGGATCGTCCCGGTTAGGCCCATACACTGCCACCAGGGTCATGGGCTGCTGGAATAATTTCCCAGTTAGATTGACATATCTCCCCTCCTTGTCTATGTGAGTGTGAGTGGTGTGCCATGGAAGCCAACTCCTGAGTAGGATAGCGACACCCCTGCCGTAATTGGATTATATGGATGAGTAAGTTTATACGTAAAACAATAAGCGAGAGAGGGTATTTTAAGGGGGTACTCCTAGTCCCCTAAGAATTAACTGAAAAAACAAATTGAAGGAGTATGCCCCAGAGAGCCAAAGGCTGCTACGGGAAGCGCTGATGAAGAAAATACCAGAGAAAATTTCTTTGGTTTAAAAGACCCTTCACTCACCAACCTAGTTGGTGACATGCTTCATCATTGAGGTCCCACCCGAGCAGCCGAATGCCACTCGGGTGTGCTACGACACCTGATTACAGTGGAGCGGGTATTTTGAGTGAATCAGTGAAGTGGTGATCATAAAATTGTCTTTATTGTACTCCGTTACTTTTATTATGGAGCAAGTAAGACAAGGTTAAAAATGAGTACACAAGAGTATTACCGTAGTGGACCTACTTGTCCACAGGTAAAGACTGTTGGTGGTGAAAAAGTGAAAAGTGCCCTTGGCTTTTTCTGAAGCCATTGCTTGCTTTTGATGTCATCACGCAGTACGCATCTCACCCGATCACGTGACACACCCGGAAGCCTTTGGGTTTGTTATAGACCGCGAGGACGCCGGTTTCACTATCCTCGGGTTTCCTGATGGGGTCACATCGCAGGTTTGAGTAGCGGATGGCATGACTTGATGAAGTGAGTACTCGGGTGGGCTCCGTTTTTCAACTATTCTAATGGAAGAGTTATACCATCATTAAATGTTTTATGCTTCTCCGCAGAGTTTGACTAAAGTCAGCATCCAACTAGGTTGGTGAGTGAGGGGTCTTTTTAAACCAAAGAAATTTTCTCTGGTATTTTCTTCATCGGCGCTTCCCGTAGCAGCCTTTGGCTCTCTGGGGCATACTCCTTCAATTTGTTTTTTCAGTTAATTCTTAGGGGACTAGGAGTACCCCCTTAAAATACCCTCTCTCTCTTATTGTTTTACGTAGTTCAGGCAGCGCACAGCTGTGAGAGTTTCTTTATTCTTCCCAATTGATTACCATCATGGGTGAGAATCAAGGCCTATCCTATTCCAGTGAGGAGGTTGATGCCTTACTCGGCGATTCCTCACTCTTTGCGGATGCAAGCATAGCACAAACGGTCTCACAGATCACGGACTGGGACAAACTGACAGAAATAAAAAAGAACAGGGTAAGAACTATACTACATGGAACAATACTTACCGAGTATTTACGTAACAACACCGCACCCAAGGGCCTGTTAGTCACGAATGCACCACGCATTTTTCTTGAAGATCCAGCGTTTCGGAAAGATTGGGCACAGATCGCGTGGCGGTGCACACGCGACTGGATCGTTTTGATCATAAAAACAGCACTTAGACTATCTGAGGCAATGATGATAGAAATTACACTTACTGAAAACCAGATTAAAACGACAATCACTGGTTATAAAAGGAAACTAGATGAACTTAATAAGGAGATCAATGAGTATAAGGAGAACTTAACTCAACAAAAAGCACAGAAATTTCACAAGGATCTTAAAAGTTCTCCTATACTAAAGTCTACCCTTACTCTGATCCTGAATACATTGCACCTTCTCATAGCGACAGGGTCTCCGATGTATACAGCAATGACTCTACTGCCAGTAGCGGTTCCAGCACAGGCAGTGGGAGGTCTAATGGACAAAGAAGACAGTATAGACCACGTATTCCTTGGCCTAATTACAATGGCCCACCAGCAATGGGTTATCAAGGCCCGCCCGCAATGGGTTATCAAGGTCCTTATAATCCCCACCATCCTTATCCTATGTTTGGCTGGCAACCGCCAATCCCACAACCATTGTTCCAACAGAACTCTTTCAGGCCGCCTTTTTTAGGCAGGGGCCGAAGAGGAAGGGGTCGCAGAAAAGGACACAATCAAGTACATTGGGAGGAAGAAGACCCAGTGGGCAATCACACGAGGAGCAGGACTCGGGAACCACAGGCAGGGCCAAGCACCCCCAGGGCTTAGTCACCAACCTTTCATCGAGACCACTCTCTATTGTCGAAGAAAGGGTTTTGAATAAGGGTCTGGGATTTGTCCCCACTGCCAATGTTGACAAATTTGGTCTGCATTGCGAATTATCTGGTTTCTTTAGGAAACTGAGACTGAAAGCCTTCTTTGAGGGCCAAATTGATTCTACCTCTATACAAGAGACTCATGACACAGGTCTCCGTTTAAAATCTACCTTTGTACCTCCAATTCACACGACCCCCATTGAGATTTTGTCATTTGAACAAGCTGTGTTCAATGACGTAGAACGCATGGAGACAAAAAAACCTTTTTTCAATATGACCAAAGAGGAGAACTTAGCGTTGGCAGAACTGAAAAATTGTGACACAATCATAATAAAACCAGCGGACAAAGGTGGAGGTGTGGTGGTGCAAAACAAGTCCGCTTATCATGCGGAATGCTGCCGGCTGTTAGCTGACACAACCAATTACACCCCACTTATCTCTGATCCCACACAAGCACTTAAATTTGAGATAAAAACCTTGGTGGCAAGTGCGGAGTTCAGTGGTTTTATTTCTAAACACAAGGCAGATTTTTTAACTAAGTGTGATGAGAAAATTCCATATTTTTATACACTGCCTAAGATGCATAAGAACAGGGATCCACCTCCAGGCAGACCCATCGTGTCTGGAATAGGCTCTTTGTTAGAGCCCCTCTCTCGTTTTTGTGATTTTTTCTTCAAAACGATTGTACAAAAGACAACCACCTATTTACAAGACACTAAAAGTTTACTCAACCTTCTTAAAGAACTGACGGTTAATGAATCCACGATCTTGGTATCTTTTGATATCGAAAGTCTCTCTCCGAGAATTCCCCAGGATGATACTTTGGAGGTACTTAGAAAAGCCTTAGAACACAGTGACTGGCCTTTTAATACCCCAAAACAATTCATCCTCGAGTGCGCCACACTGGCATTGAAAAAGAACTATTTTGAGTATGAGGGAAAGCTATACCTCCAAATAGGAGGTACTTCTATGGGAAGTACCTTCGCTCCTAGTGTGGCTGGACTCTATGTCTTTGATTTCGAGGAAAAACACATATTGAATGCGGTCAATCCCTTTGCACCTCACTTGGTGTTCTGGAAAATATACATCGATGATGTCCTTGCCATTTGGCAAGGACCGAGTGACAGTCTTTTGGAGTTCATCGCATGGATTAACACCTGCGATAGGAACCTTAAGTTTACCCATTCATTCCACAATGAAAGTATGATATTTCTCGACATTGTTATTACCAAAGAAAATGGGAAACTAGAAACTAGGACTTATCATAAACCGACGGCTAAAAACAATCTGCTTAGGTTCGAGAGCTTTCACCCATACCTTTGAGGGAGAATCTTCCGTACGGGCAGTACCTTAGACTGAGAAGGAACTGTAGTAAACTGTTGGATTATCGGAACCAAGCAGTTGACTTGTCTAACAAACTAATTGAGAGAGGTTACCCTGAAAAACTGATCACCACATGTCAGAAACGCGCACGCAACCAACACAGAGATGCGTTGCTGGACAATAAGGTGAACACTAACTCAAACATCCCCCTTACTTGTGTCACTACATATAGTACCATCTCTAACCAGGTAACACGTGCTATTAATAAACACTGGAACATCATTAACACAGGGAACCTTAACTGGGCTAAACCTATGTTTTCATTCAAGAAGGTGAAAAGCCTTAAGGATACTCTGGTTTCCACTCGCCCTAGGACAAAGAAACAAGCAATGCAACCGACTGTCCTTAACGCTTGGGGTATGCCGAACATCACAGGCCATTTTCCATGTGGCAATTGTAGTGGGTGCCATCTGACCACAACTAGCAAGACTCTTAACTTGGAACCAGGCAAGATCTGGACTCAGAGGACGCACACAAACTGTAATAGCACCAATGTGGTCTACCTAATCATCTGCCCCTGCGGGCTTCGTTATGTTGGCATGACTGGGAGAAAAGTTAAACAGCGAATTTGCGAGCATCGTAGCACCATTAGATGTAAGAAAATCACTACAAGATTGACTGAACACTATCTCCAAAGTAACCACATTACTAACGACTTAAGATGGACAATTATTGAAACTGTAAGACCCGGTGATCAGTCTAACAGATATCTGTTCGAAAGGGAACAGAGATGGGTCTATAGACTATCAACTCATAAAAACGGGTTGAATGATGGGATTCCGTGGAACACTGTTCTATCCAGATAGATAGATTGACATATAGATCTGCCTTTGTGGTATTTGTAAATAATCAGTGAAACCTTTTCCTGCACGGGTATCACATTGGCATGTCAGTGTACACTTACCATGTCAGTATACCCTATTAACAACATTATGAGTACTTTCTATGCTTTTACGGCATGATCATCTGCCACTTTTCACATTCGCGAATATCACCTCCCTGTTGGCATTTATGATTACATGCCACTTTATAAGGTCCATGTCTATATTGCCCTCTTTCTGTAGCGCTTTCTTGTATGATAACTTTGTGACGACCCTCCTGTTTTTAGATTTAGTTCTATCGTTATCTGTACGATTAGACCACGTGTCGCGCACACATGCCGATTTTCATAATATTGTGTTATGCCGATTTTCCCCTTTTTTCTACAGAGACAGTGATTCCGGTCTCTCAAAACAGACAATCACTTTTTGACACGCCCCCTTGGCTTTTTCTGAAGCCATTGCTTGCTTTTGATGTCATCACGCAGTACGCATCTCACCCGATCACGTGACACACCCGGAAGCCTTTGGGTTTGTTATAGACCGCGAGGACGCCGGTTTCACTATCCTCGGGTTTCCTGATGGGGTCACATCGCAGGTTTGAGTAGCGGATGGCATGACTTGATGAAGTGAGTACTCGGGTGGGCTCCGTTTTTCAACTATTCTAATGGAAGAGTTATACCATCATTAAATGTTTTATGCTTCTCCGCAGAGTTTGACTAAAGTCAGCATCCATCCCCACGGTAACCATGAGGCAAGACGTAATTTCGTCGTTGTGTAAGCCTCTGCCTTGATATCTCTTTCCCCATTTTTTATTCCGTTTTACTGTAGTAATTAGAGTATATGTACTACGCTTTATCAAGAGGAACTTTTTCCTTGTTCTCGAATCTACTGGGTTAAATAGTACCTTGACAACTGGCACACCTTTGACAAGTGAGGTATGACACCATGCATTTGTTGGGTTCACTTAGACACTTGTCGCTATGTATTGTTTGTCTCTGTCATGAGTGTGATCTCACACATTTTGGGTGCTAGATGAGCACTGACACCAGGCACATGCATTTTGATTACGGGAGCGACCTGTGTGCGATATGCACGGATATGTTGATTCATGGATACATGATTAATTTGCTGCATGGTATCTATGTGCTTTTTCTCTTTCAGAATTTTTTTGTTTCCTTTCGTGAAGACTGTAAGGGTTTCCATCCTGTAAGTACACAGTATGGTATTTTAATTGTGACCGAGGGTTGGGTACACCTTAGCGTGTGTACACCGCCCGGGTCATAGGTCCTGATGAAAACCTAGTAATATACACTGTAGGTTGAAACATGTAGACCCACTTATCACTTTTCACTTTTTCACAACCAACAGTCTTTACCTGTGGACAAGTAGGTCCACTACGGTAATACTCTTGTGTACTCATTTTTAACCTTGTCTTACTTGCTCCATAATAAAAGTAACGGAGTACAATAAAGACAATTTTATGATCACCACTTCACTGATTCACTCAAAATACCCGCTCCACTGTAATCAGGTGTCGTAGCACACCCGAGTGGCATTCGGCTGCTCGGGTGGGACCCCAATGATGAAGCATGTCACCAACTAGGTTGGTCAGTGAGGGGTCTTTTTAAACCAAAGAAATTTTCTCTGGTATTTTCTTCATCGGCGCTTCCCGTAGCAGCCTTTGGCTCTCTGGGGTATACTCCTTCAATTTGTTTTTTTTGAGTAAGTTTATACACACCAACGGGCACGGAGCCTGGACTCCGTTGTCTCCATCAGGTGCCTCTCCTGCAAGAAGCACACATCCACTCTCTGCCTAGTGAGGTAAGTGTGCACCAGCCGAGATATCTGTTGGTCATTGAGTCCCCGGATATTCCAGGTCATGTAAGTTATTTTAGCTATGTAGTTCGGATTATAACATGGACGTGTTGCAAAGTGATGAAGTGCTTGACATTGCGCGGGGGGACGCGTGTGTGTTCGCTTGTGCCTCATGTGCTGCAAGTGCTGTGTCGGGCTCTGCCCCCTCCCAGTAAACACACATCACCCTCCCTCTCCCAACCGCCAACCAACATCCCGGTTAGAACTGCCCCAAACTCCCAACCCCCCGCCCTCCCAGACAACCCCCCAAATAGGTTGTGACTGTCTTTCCGCCCGCCTCCCAATAGGTCCATTTGAAAGTACTCAGGGAGTTATCCCGTGGGGGCACAGCCTCTTCCACCGGTCTCCCCTGTTGACAAGAACAGGGTGGCCAAGCCATATCTGTTTACGTGGACTGTTTATTCTCCAGATAAAGTTAGTTAGTATCCCGCCTCCGAGGGGAGCACTGCATGTGGTTTTGTGTGTGTTTAGCTTTGTGTCAGCACATTTCCAAGCCAGTACGCTGGCACCTCAGAGTAATTAGTTTATTAATCTCTGTTGCTGGTGGTGCCATCCTCTTGGTGGTCAGGGGTTTTGGTGGAGGCCCTATGGTTTTTTTCCAGTTTCTTGGCAAAAGTTAGTGCGGCTTTGGGATCCATGAAAAACTGCATCCTGTCTCCTCGCTTAATACGCAGCTTGGCCGGGTAGAGTACAGCATAGGTCACTTCTTGCTTTTGAAGGATACGTTTGGCTGGGAGGAATTCCCGGCACGCAGCCTGAACCGCCAGAGTGAAATTAGAGAAAGAGGAAAGGACGTTTCCCTGGTGCTTGATCTCTCCCATCTTATGCGCTTTTCGCAGGATGGCGTCTCGATCCCGATAATTTAACAGTTTGGCAACTATTGGGCGTGCAGTTGCACCTGGTGGTGGTCTCCGCCCTAACGATCTGTGCACCTGCTCTACAATGAAGGCCGGAGAGAGAAAATCTCCAAAGAGTTCACACAGTAGTGCCTCAACATAGTCCTCCATCCACGAAATTGCTGTAGATTCCGGCACTCCAATTATGAGGAGGTTGTTCCTTTTGGAACGCGCCGCCAGGTCCTCATTCTTGGCTTTAATCAACTCCAGTACTTTGTCCATCTTGAGTAGCTGCTGCTTGTCCTCCTCCAGGGCATCGTCATTGTCCGAAACTCTGGCTTCTAACTGCGCAATTTTTGTGTCATGGGTGTCCACCTTATGTTTGACATGATCAAGGCGAACAGACAATTGGTCTAGCTTTGAGTCTATGGAGTTCAGACTGGTTTTCACCTCCTACAATAGTGAGCGAAGATCATCATCATTGGAGTCAGTGCTCTCAGTCTGCGTGGCTTGTTCTTCTGCCTACGGGGAGGGCTCCTTCTGTTGAGTCTGCCACCTGCTCTCAAACGGGAGCTTAGACTGCTTAGTATCCACTTTACCCATGATGTCCGCAACTCAGTTCCGATGCTCCACCACTCTGGGATCCGTCCCCCACTCTGAGTGGTTCTCGTCCTCAGTGCTATTGCCACAAATTGTAGGAAGATGAGCAGCAGTGGTCCCAATCTGCCCTCTGGCGCTTCTGCCCCTGTGCATGGGTGAGGGGGTTTAGATTCCAGCCCACGCCCCCCCACTTATCCTCCAGTCTCTACTGCCGCTGTGTTGATATTTCCAGGGCCGTGTTATCGATCTCCAGCCAAGGCCTTCAGGTGCTTTTTAAGCATGTGTGCCGTCCAATTTGACGTGCCGGGCCCTGCGCCGCGGCTCCTCTTTTGGGCCCCCTCTCGCAGCGGGTCAGCCAACCGAGGGGGAGAAGGATTTAGCAGGAGGGCAGCTGCCGCCCCAGAGGGGAGGGCACCGGCCCGCTCCCCGAGCGATCAGTGAGTCAGCACTTGCACCCGCCGACCTAAGCCCCAGCACGACAAACCCGCGCCTCCGCAGCATTAGCATGCCCCCCAACAATGCCCCCACCCTCCCGTGGTGTCCCCGACCCTATTACCTGGTGTCTTCCATTCGCTACGGCCCAGCAATCTCCGTCTTCCTCGGCAGCAGCCGCATCGTCTTTCTGGGTGGTGAATTCGCCCGGGTTGTCATTGAAGGTTCAGATGAGTTACAGACTGCCACCTTTCTCACGGGACCTTAACCGCAGCACCGCTGGCCTGGATGAGTTGTCTCTTCTCGCCGCACAGCCCGCAGGGGCCCTGCCCGGGCTGCAGCAGTACAGACGCGGCAGCCCTCAGCACAGGCGCCAGCAGCCCATGCAGCCTCACTTTCCAGCTGCACACAGGCCCTTGTCTGCAGCAGGCTCGCTCACGGTCGTCGTGCTCATCGGCCAGCGGCCAGAGAAATTGTTGCACGCGCCCTCAGAGTGTCGGAAACAGCCTCATGTACTCGGGGTCATCACAGCGCCCCTCAGTCTGCAGGATTAGGTCGGATTTTTGGCTCGGCCGGCAAAGCCCACCCAAAGTGCAGCCATCTTGCAGCCAGCGAAGCCATGCCCCCGAGTATTTGGGGATCCTTATTAGGATTGAAGTATACTCCAAGATCCTTTTGTACTGGCCAACCCAGAATATTGTCCCTCCTGTGTGACACATACGCTTTTGTGGTAGTGAATCTGTCTTTCTAAGTTATACTTCCCCAAAAGTACCCTTTCATTTGTATTGGTTGCCCACCATACGCACCTGATTTGATGTCCATTTTGTACAATTTCTTCTGACCTTTAAACATTTTTTCAAACATTTTCTCATTGATACTTGTCAATTTTGAGCATGAGTCAAACATTCCTTCTACATCCTTCCCCTCAATCTTTATAACATCCTTAGGATTATTCAGGACACCTTTCTTGACTTGTAAAATGATTTCATCATGCACTTGTGTTACATTATTCTTGAAGTATTTTCTGTTATATAGGTTACTCCTGCAACAAATTCTAAAATGGCCCTTTTTTCCACATTTATTGCAAGTTACTCTCAAAGCAGGACAATCTTTGTAGTTGGCCATGTGTCCCACTTTCCCACACCTGTAGCAACTACCTCTAAAGACCGCACCACTTTTGTCTTCCTTGGGCTCTACCTTGGTACTTACACTGTTTTTGTCTTCCTTGAGATTTATTTATTTATTGGTTTTGTATAGCACCTGAATCACCCCCTGAGGGGTATCTCTGCGCTTAGGGCAAAGCTGCTGGCAAGCTGATAAAAGGTGATTAAAACAGAGTGGACTTAAGTAGTTTCCTGAAGCGCAGGTAGTCCGGGCATAGCCTCAGGTGAATGGGCAGCTGGTTCCAGTAGAGGGGGGCGAGGTACGAAAAGGATTTCCCACCTAGTCTTGCTTTCCTAACCCTGGGGATTTGTAGAAGTGATTTGCTGCCTGACCTAAGAGTTCTTGAGGGAGCGTAAGGCTTAAACTTCCTAGAAATGTAGGAGGGGCCTTTGTTATGTAAGGCTTTGTGGACTGTGCAGCAGACCTTGAACTTGACGCGCTTGCGAATTAGAAGCCAGTGAAGTTTTTGTAACAGGGGAAGGGATGGGGTTTTGAACAGAGAGTTTGTGACGAGTCGCGCAGCAGTGTTCTGAACCACCTGTAACCTGCTGAGGGATGACTCATTTGTAGAGACCAGGAGAGCATTGCAGTAATCAAGGCGGCTCATAACCATGGTCTGAATGAGGGTGTTCCGAGTGTGGTCTGGCAGGAGAGGAAAGACTCGTCGTAACAAGCCCAACACATAAAAGCAAGTGCTAGCAGTGTGGGCAACATGCACCTTTAATGTTAAAGCGCGATCAAGGTGAATGCCCAAGTTTTTGACTAGGGTTTTGGGATTAGGGCAAGAGTGGAGAGCTGCCGGCCACCAATTCGGGGACCATAGAAGAGGGGCGTCTCCAAAGAGCATTATCTCCGTTTTTCCAGCGTTAAGTTGTAGGAAATTACTTTTCATCCATTCAGCAATAGCATTCATTCCTTCCGAAAAGGTAGACACAGCCAGCGAGGAAGATTTCTCAAAGGAGAAGAGAAGCTGGGTGTCATCAGCATAAGAAATGGGCAGGAAACCATGGGACCTGAGAAGGTTGGCCAGGGGGGCGATATAGACGTTGAACAATGTAGGGCTCAAACAAGAGCCCTGGGGGACACCCTTGGTCAATTCCATTGTTTTAGACCGAAAAGGACCCAGATTGACGGTCTGAGTGCGATCGGACAGGAAGCTGGTCATCCACTGAAAGGCAGTTCCACTGAGTCCAATCTCCTTCAGTCTCCTCAGCAGAATCGGGTGCGACACCGTTTCGAATGCTGCGGAGAGGTCCAACAGCACAAGAATGGTGGAGTGGCCACTGTCTAAGGTCATTCTGATGTTATCCGTGACCTCAAGTAGGGCCAACTCCATGCTATAATTGGGCCTAAAACCAGATTGAGAGAGGTCCAGACAGCCATGATTTTCGACATGGGTGGATAGGTGTTGATTAATATATTTTTCCAAGATTTTGCTGAGATGAGGTAATAGGGAGATGGGACGGAGATTGGATAGTTCTTCCATGGAGGCCTTAGGATTTTTCCGAATGGGGATGACCTGAGCCGCCTTCCAAACCCGTGGAAGATGTCCTTCTTTCATGGAGAGGTTTAGGATGGTGCCTACTGGTGTAGAGAGTTCATTATAAAGGGAGGAGGCAACTTTTGCTGGGATGACGTCCAGGGGAGAGCCAGATTTAACCGAACAGAGTAAGGCGGCTGCCACCTCATTTGACATAGGAGGAAAACTGCCAAGCGGTTGTGACGTGGTAAGAACCAGTGGAGTGGGAACAGATGTAACCAGTTGTTGACTCCCGGAAGGGGCAATCTTATCATAAATAAGGTCTATTTTTTGTGAAAAATACTGGGCGATGTCATCACAAAGGGCTTGAGAAACAGTCTCAGGATTTTCGCAGGCCTTAGGACAGGTGAAGGATTTCAGTATCTGGAATAGGGTTTTCGGTGCGTTCTCTGCTTTAGTTAACTGATGGGCAATGAACGTTTTTCGTGCTTCTTTTATATTTTTATGATAGCAGGAGAGAGCATTCTTGAATTTATCTTTGTCCCTCGGTTCATGGGACCTACGCCAGTGTCTCTCCAGGTTTTTACATTTTTGTTTTTCAGCGCGCAGCTCCGGAGAGTACCATGCTGATTGAGGGTGCCTGGCTGTATTCGAAAATGATTTGAGGGGCGCAAGTAAATCAGAGGTCCTGGTAACCAGCGAATTGAACCTGGCTAGTCCCTCCTCAACATGGGGGGGTTCGGCTTCAGTATCCCAGGTTGGTAAGAAAGCTGCCTGGAAGTTATCTGGGGAGATCTTATGCCATTGTCTGCGAGTGCTGGGGACATTAGCGATGGGGGTGACAGTCATGCTATGACCCTGAATAGTAAATTCAATGGACGCGTGATCTGACCATGTCAGGGGTTGAGGGGGTTCACACCGGATGCAGGAGGCGTTGGAAAAGATAATGTCCAGTGTGTGACCCGCGGAATGAGTTGGGCCATCATTGAGCTTTGTGAGGCCAAGGAGAGCTAGGTCTGCAAGGAGCAACGATGTGTCAGAGAGTGCTTCACATTCACTGTGCACATTGAAGTCACCCAGCAGCAGGAATTTATTTGTCGAAATAACGTAGGGAGCGATAATTTCTGCAAGCTGGATAGAGAAGTCTGCCAACGGACCGGGGGGCCGATATACTAAGGCCCCTTTCCAGCTAAGCTGCGGGTGTAGGTCAATGCGGAAGACCATGATTTCTATATTGGTGTTACTGCATTGTTCAAGTATTGAAACTGTAATGCCTTCTTTGTGGATTAAGGCAATTCCGCCACCCACTTTTGAAGGTCTGTCCAACCTAAGTAGCCTGTAACCAGCAGGGAGTGCTAAGGTGACTGCAGGGGTGGAGTGTGGCTTGAGCCAAGTCTCAGTCAAAAATCCTAAGTCTGGATTTATCAAGGAGAGTAAATCCCAAATTTCTATTGCATGTTTGGGGAGGGATCTCACATTACATAAAATACTCTTCCATCCTTTGATGGATTTAATAGGCTCTTTCCCAGGTTCCAGGGAGATGGGGGAGACTACCTTAGGGATAGAAATAGGTGGGGAAGAGCTACCTGTTGAAGCTGTCGTGCTACTAAGGGAGCTGCATTGGAATTGGCAGTGGATGCAAGAAAAAGGGCCTTCAGGTGTTAACCGAGACTGCGGGTGAATCTTGGCGAGGTTCCCACTGAGGTTTGAAAGTCCAAACCTTAGATTATACAATGCTTTGCAGGAATCTACTTTAGACCCTCTGACCACTAGCACATCACTCACGTTTTCATTGATTTCACTCACTTTGGGCTTCTCCTACCCATCTTGTTTTATTTCTTTCACACAAAGTATCATGTGCTCAACCTGTTTGGCTACTATCAACACTTCCCTCAATGCGGATCATCTTTTAGCCACAATTCATCTCTTATTCTCTCCATTTTGCATGTGAGTAAAAACTGATTTCTTATGTGTTCTTCATATGTTACCCCAAACTTGCACGTTGCAACTAACTTCCTTAGTTCTGACACAAAATCTTCCACCGTCTCCCTCTCTTTCTGACCCCTCTTCCCGAAATGATAACATTCCATTATAGTGCTAACTTTGGGTAGAAAGTGGTTATCAAGTTTCTTGAGATTAATTTCATACTCATTGAGTCCCCTCGCCTCATTTGCACCCAACTCTGGCAAGTGCTCCAATATCTCTTTTCCCTCTGCTCCTAGATAGTACTGAAGTAAAGCCACTTTTCTCTCCAACCCTAGATTTGGACCACACACTAACGCATCATTTTGGAATACACTCTTCCATTTGCTCTACTTTATAGCTGACTCTCCTGGTGTACTCATAAAAAACGGTGGAGCTGTTACATTCTGCATGGTGCTGATATACTACTTACTCTCTCGAATTAATTCTCACTGTGCAAATATCCCTCAATACTTTGTACCATACACATTTGTAAAACATTTTTTTTTAAAATTCAAATAATGTCCCAAAACAAGTAATGAGGAAGGTGGAGACGCATTCCGGAGATGCCTGTGACTACAGGGGGCATAAAAAAGGCTGCAACAGGAAATTCTTTGGCGAAGTTTAAAAAAAATCTCTCCCGACCACAGAAATCACTGTGAAATCTTCTACTAAAGCTCCTGAAGAACAGTGGAGCCTCTGTGCTTCAAATTGGAAATATGCAGGACGTGAGTATGGAACAGCAGTTAATGGGTTAGGGAGCAGCAAGGAGATGTGTTGAGGATGAGACTGATATGTCTGCCACAGTAGGATTGCCTATGACACTGCATACCCCCCAGGTGATTAAGTTAGGAGAGGAGCTGAATAAGAATGCCAATGATGATCTGGTGGGTGGAACATTGGAAACTAAAGGTACTCTCCAGAGTATAAAGAGCAAAATCACAATAAATGATGAACAAACTACAGGCGGGGCGGAACTATAGCAGGCATTAGCCGAGCAAGTGGATGTGGACTCAGGAGAAACATTTTTCTCGCTTTCTGACCATTCGAGCTTGGCTGGTGAAGAAGATTTAGACTCATTAGGTCAATGCACCAGGGGCAGCTCACTGGGCAGCATATTGAGTGATGCGAGCAGTCTGTACGAGAAACAAATCCCTCAAATAAATTCAACAGGCTTGGATATTGCAGGCACCATAATGAGGAAGAAGATGATAACACAACAGGATGAAGCCAGTTCAGGGGCAAAGGCGCTACTTTGGGATTATTCTGGAACTCCTAGTTTGGAGACTACTTCATCGAATAGAAGGGAAATCTCTCACAAAATCCTGGGTATAATTTCACTAGAAACAATCTAACAAAGTTTTATGGCACACTGGGATGAGAACAAGAGCAGAGAGTTGGAGAACACAGTCAGCTAGTCAAAAAATGCAGAGTGTCATTCGACAATTCGCAAAACCATGTACGGAAATTGTGGAGAGAATTGTAGAGGCAGAGAATAGAATTTTAACAGTGGAAAGTAATTTAATGGCTCAGAAGGGAGTAACTGGAATGTTTGGAACTCAAATTAATGACACCCAATGGAAGCTCGAGGATTTAGAGAACAGACTTCAGTGGAATAATTTGAGAGCCCAGGGCATGTTTGAAGGGGTGGAGGGTGGGATACCTGCAGGTTTATTGTGGAACTTTTTAAAGAAGCTTTTCAGAGCTCTCCAATTGGAATTGGGATGCTGAAGTGTAGAGGGCTCAGAGGTTTCCATCTAAAAACAACACTTGAGGTGGGCAAGTAGCTCTGTAACCCAGGAAAGTACTGATCTGTCTGGGTAATTTTTTGTTGCATCAGGCTCTTTATGATTTGGCTCACATGGATCGGAAACGGTCTGCTAAGGGGCATGATTTTTTCATCAGGCCATACTATTGCCACATCACTGTGGAAAGGAGATGGCGACTTCGACAGCTGATATCACTGTTCCAATCCAAAGTGGCCCAGGTTTTTTTACTGATTCCGGCTAAACTCAAAGTGATTGTAAAGGATAAGTCTTACTTTTTCATGTCAGAAGTTAAGGCAAAGGAACTTCTGGAGACCTTGAGTCTTACATAAGTTAGATGAATTATGAAATTGACATGAATAAAGTATGAGATAGGATTATCTAGTAACTTTGGAAGGCAACTGGTGTGGGTTTATTGTCAAGGAATGGGGAGGTTTCTTTTATTTATTTTTCTTTCTGAAAAAGTGAAATACAGTTATAGGGCCTGGGTTGAGGGGAACACCCACCATCATGAATGGATCTATTCAATCCTGTTGCCTCTAGGGGCGGAAAGGGAAGAGGGGGCTATAGAGCAGGGGGTGATGGGGGTCTCGAAGAGTGGCGGGAGCAGGGAAGGAGGGGGGACACAGGGATTGGGTAGTGAGTTGGTAAGGCAGGACAATGAAAGATGTACGCAAAGCAACAGAGATGTTCATAAAAATATAAATCCAAAACAGTTAAAAAAAAATGAACCTCAATGTATACTCTAACAGTAATAGGTCTGAGTGGGTTATTTTATACCAATAGTTGTTAGAAGATGATTTGAGGTGGTGTATGAGTAAGGGCTGCATCTGTAATGTAAAGACAATAAAAGAATGGGACATAATCTACAAATCTGTACGATTAACATTTGTGGCCTAAATGATCGAAACAAAAGAAATAGAGTTGAACTAGGTTTGAGAGTGATGCGACCACATGTAGTGTGTATGCAGGAAACTCATGTTCCCTGGGGAAAGCGGGAACTTTTAAAAGATTTAGGGCCCGATTACGATGCGGGCAGGAAGGGCTCCGACCGTCGGTCGGAGCCTTCCTGTCTGCATCGTAATCACCAATTCGGATTCCCTTCCGACCGAGCCATTTCGATGGGCTCGGTCGGAAGGGAATCCGAATTAGTCCTCTGAATGACTTACGACAGGCTCAGAGCGCCCGTCCGCCATTCGGAAGGCCCACAGTAATCCACCAGCCGGTTCTTTCGATGGCAGTTTCCCACTGCCATTTTGTGCCGGCCTTTCCAGCACAAAAAGGCATTGGGAAACAGCTTTGGGGGCCCCCAGCAGGGGCCCCACGGGTGCAAGGCTGCCAAATGGCGGCCTAGGGGGTACCATCCCGTTGATCCCTGCAACCTGTGGCAGGCACCTTGAGATGCCTGCCACGGGGTGCAGGGATGAACTGCACCCCTGCTCTTTGCTATGAGAGCATGCATTCCATTCGGAATGCATGCTCTCATAGCAAAGTATAGGATTCGGTTGCATCCTAATTCCTTTGGCTGGAACCGAGGACTGGAGGTCGTTCGGTTCCAGTTCCAAAACGATGCCGGACGGACTCGGGTCCGTCCGGCATCGTAATCAGCCCCTTAGGCTTGCCATTGCTAGCCTGTACACAGCAGGGGTTAACATCATGTGGTGTTGCAGTTTTGGCAAAAAATGTATTTGTTCTACTGGTCATAGGTTATTGGACAAGCTGGGTTGAGGGATAGTTATTGAATGTAGTACGGGCTCTGCACGGTTTAAATTGTGTATAGTCTATGGATCAAAATTGATGAAGCAAACATCTTTGATTTATTGAATTTGGAATTGGCCTCATGGCCTCTTCCTTTAGTTTTTTGTTGGGATTTAAATATCCATCTGGAGGTGAATAATAGGCTAAGCCACATTTTGGAACAGAACTATATCGGTAGGAAACCAATAGTTTTTAGTGCCTTGGAGCGCTTTGTGATGGACCATGGCCTTATAGATAAATGGAACAAAACATAGGCTCCAGACCCGGGCTTTATGTACTATTCCTTCCCACATAACAAACTGGTGCAACTAAATATTTTTTTATTTCCACAACTTTGGTTTCTGAGTCTAAGATAGAGAAGATCCCTAGAATATTATCAGATCATAATCCACTGATCCTTGAGATCCCTGTCGTGGGTTTTTGTAGATCTAGTGGGATTTTTTCATTTGATAGGAATCTATTATGGGAATCATTGTACTTAGATCATATGAAACTCTGGATAGAACAGTTCTTGGAAACTAACAGGGGGACTGCTGAGACTGGGGTGGTCTGGGATGACCTAAAGGCAGGAGTACTGGGGAACTGCTGAGACTGGGGTGGTCTGGGATGCCCTTAAGGCAAGAGTACGGGGGAATTGCTGAGACTGGGGTGGTTTGGGATGCCCTAAAGGCAGGAGTTATAGGGGAGACCCTCAGCTTTGGCCTTTACTTACAGAAATCAAAGCAGATGGGGATTTAGGATTTGTATAAGGAGTTGTTGTCAATAGATAGAAGGGAAACTGACTTTAAAACTAAGCAAGGGCATGATATACAAGAAGTACAACAGCATATATCTATATGGAAGGCCGCATTTAACCAGCATTTTAGTAAAGCGGTGGTGGTGAAATTTCGTATATAGAGGGCGGAATGTTATGAATACAGAGAGCCTACTGGTAGACTGCTAGCCAAGAGGATCAGATAAAAAGAGGTAGGCGGGGTAATAATGGCTATAAACGATCCGGGGGGAAGAACTGTTAAAGCCCCATCAGAAATTATTAAGGTATTTAAAGAGTTTTATGAAACTTTGTATCAGGAGGATCTAGAATCTACGGTTGAGGGATATGGTGACATTTTTCAGGGCTTAGAAAGATCTAGGTCGTGCAGAGCGGATCAAGCAGCCCTTGATTCTCCAATATCATTGGAGGAGGAGATAGTTCAGAATCTATAACTTCTTTGGCTATAGGAAAGGCTGCTGGTCCAGATACCCTTCTGATGGAATTTTTAAAGATATCAAGAGCTACAACAGGATATGTTGTTAACATTCCGAGAGGCACAACAATGGTGGATTCCTCCTATCTGGGAAGCAGCAAACATAGTTATTTTTCGAAAGAAAGATAAGCTACCCATACTTCCTGGGTCATTTGGATCAATCTCTCTGCTAAATTGCAATGGAAAAATGTATACCAAGGTTTTGACAAATAAACAGGGCATGGTCATTTTGTCCTTAGTTTCATATAGGCAACATGGGTTTATACCCAGTAGAGGTGGATCATATTAGATGAGTGATTACGTTATTTAACCCAGCTGAAGTTCATAAAAACCCTTTAGAGCTGATCTTATTACATGCCGAGAAGGCATTTTACCATGTTTTGTGGGGATTTTTATGGTCAGTTTTGGAGTGGAAATGATTTACTAGGGCAATTAAGTCTTTATATAGGACCTGACTGCCAGAGTACGAGCAATAGGTTTGGAATCTGAGTCTATATATATCTCAAGAGGAACAAGGCAGGGCTGTCCTTGCTTCCCTCTATTATTTGCACTTTATATTGACCCATTTTTAGCAAAACTGTAGGGGAACGTACGTATTAAATCTGTTATCCAGAATCAAGTAGAATATAAAGTGTTTAATATGCAGACGATGCATGGCAGTGGTTACCGTAGATCCCGCTACTGCATTTTTTGAAAATGAAAGGCTGTCACTTCAATTTGGGACATATTCCGGGTATAAGCTGAATGAGGCTTAGACAGAGATAGTATGTAGTGAGGGAACAGATCTCAGGGATAAACTGAGGGTCTCGGATGCAGTTTATTTGGAAATTAGAATGACAGCTACATCAGATAAGTTGGTGAAGATAAATATGGCCCCAATGTTGGATAAAGTTAAAAGGGATTTGAATAGAATTGATTATTCACTCCTCTCACTAGTTGGGAGGTGTAATGTATTAAAAATAAATGTTCTACCAAAGGTGTTATATCTTTTCTGGACTATCCCTGTGGAGATTAGTAAATGTTGGTTGTTGAAGTTACTGTCGCTTTGTGTCAGCTTCCTTTGGGGATACCAAAAGCCAAGAAGAGCAGTGAAATATATGACTCAACTAAGACTTCAAGGTGGCTTGTTTGTCCCTAATTTGACCCTGTATTACTGGTTGTGTGTTATACAACAAATGGGTATATTAATAACATATGGAGAGAGCTGGAGTAGGTGTTGAAGAAATCTCCTACAATATATGAAATGGAGTTTGGAATAGAAGCAAAAGGTTGTTTAATGAGAACACTAGAACCAAGTTATTGTAAGAAAACTCGGTTTAAGGTAGTAAATGCAGCTTACAAGGTATGGATACAGAATAAACAGCGTTTGGAGATTTCCAGTGGTGGCTCGCCGAGGGAGTGCTGCGCGGGGGTGAGGCGGGATGGGGGGGAGGGGCAGTGGAGTCCGACATACGACGGACAGGAGTAAGGTAAGTAATTAAATAAATAAAACTATTTACCTTGCGCTCGCTGCATCTCCAACTCGGCGATGCAGCAAGCACAAGGTAAATAGTTTTATTTATTCAATTACTTACCTTACTCCTGTCCGTCGTAGGTCGGACTCCACTACCCCCCCACCCTACCCCTCCCCTGCCTCACCGCCCCGCAGCACCCCCTCGGCGAGCCGCCACTGGAGATTTCTAAGATTAATTTTTATACACCTACCTCTGCTTCGCTTCTGTTACCTTCCATCTTCGCAGGGGGAAACGCAAGGCTGCACCATATCGTTGCAAATATGGTGCAGCCTTGCGCTTCTGAAGTGGCGAAGTAAGGCCTTAAGCCATGATGGCTAATGCCTCACTCCGCCACTTCCTTGAACATATTATTATTATTATTATTTACGGATTTATACAGCGCATAGCTGCCCCAGCAACGGGGCGTCCCAGCGCTACCCAAAGAACAGGTGCCGATAGACCACTCTAACAAACAGTTATACCGGAAAGAGCCAGGTCTTTAAAGCCTTACGAAAAGTCAAATGATTCTGGAGTCCTCTGATAGAGATCGGAAGGGAGTTCCAAAGGTGAGCCGTCTGGACCTTAAAAGATCGACCACCAGCATATGCCCCTAAGTTTGTCTGCAGCGTCTTTAGGAAACTTCCTAAACCCACCCTTTCACATTTCATCACAGGGTGGGGTTTGGTCAGTCAAGCTTGCTGGCCCCAACTCACCCTGTGACGAGATATTAAAGGGTGGGGTAAGTGATGCTGAGTGACATGCAAGCTTGTGGAGTCTGGGCTTGACAGCTAAATGCCCGAGGCTGTATTTAATGGGCGCACTGGAAGAAGGTGGAGAAATGAAAGCAACGTTGCAGCGCTCTGTGCGTGGATAAGCCCTGCTAGTGCTGAAACAGGCACGCCCTCACGATAAGGCATGCCTTGCAAAAATGCTTAGTACGGTAATCTTCTTTTTAATTGTGTTTACTTAAGCTGTTCTAGGAAGCTATGAAAGTAAAGGGGGGCAGCCCTTGCACCCATTTACAGGAGCCACTGCTGCTCATACTGCTCAATATAGGTCAAAATGGTTATCCTGGTGCTGAGGTGGATTGATTAGGACTATCGGTATTACCCAGTGGAAAGTTTTTGGGTGGCAGAGGTGTTCAGTGGTAATGATCCATAGTGATATTGGTTCTCTGGTTCTCGGGTTACAGAGTGGGAATGGTTGATGTATCTGATGGTACTCAGTGTGAATGGTACTTCGTATTGGTACTACTCAGTGGGATACTGAGGCTGGTGGTACTAAGTGGAAATACTCCTTGGTCCCTCTCTATGCTTTATTGTTTATTCACTGTGTTTTATTGTTCCGAGGGGCGAGTGCTGGTCCTGAGAGTACCCTGCGTATTGTATTTTTTATTTGAATTCATCAGCAACATAGAAGAATAATAGAATTCTTTCACATAGCAGTTTATAAACCAAGTATCAATAGAATGAACTATTCAGCATTACAACATCGCAACGGAACAGGACTCCATGAATGAACCACAGAATGAAGGAAAGTTGTTCTGACAACTTTTTCCAAAGCTAAAATTGGCCCTAAAATATTTTTGAGGCACATAAATTTAGTTTGCTGCTCCCAGACAGTCAAGGTTGATGGTCTGAAGTCATCAAAATGACAGCGCTAGTGAATAGTACTGCTTGCTGTTCAATTAACCATTGCAGGTCACATTTTGATTTCCTTCTCCCAAGAATGGTTTCTTATGTCCATGATTGGAACATGAAGGGAGAAAGTGGTTAGGTGACTTGCTCATTATATCTGAAGGGATTTATGTTACTCTTAAAAAAGACCTCATTGGGACATTGATTTGGTTTGCATTCGTGGCTGGCCCATCACTGCCTGCATTTCACTTCTCCTTGCTGCCTTCACTGAACCTGGCAATGGAACAGGGACAGAAATGTACCTAAAATGTTCAAGTGTTGGCGAGCGCCTCCTATCAACTGCATGCCCTGCAAGTATTTGTAGTGTTTGTTGGTTTTATGATATGGGTATTAACAGCTCATTTAATAATAATAATAATAAGGATCTCTGTTTCCTAAACCTAGGGGAATATTTACAAAGAAATGGTGCAGCGCGGCACTGCAAGCAATTTAGCTCTGCCACGCTGTGTCATTTCAAAAACACAGGGATGAGTCATATTTACAAAAATACAGCGCACCCTTGTGTTTTCCCTTGTGCCTGTGCTCAAAAAGCTGCCACGGTGCAAGGGTGTCTGCGCTGCTGGGATGATTGTTGATGTGCAGAAAGGGACACCTTCCTGCACATAAATAATAATTAATGGTGATTTGCTCCTTCTATGTGTGCTGCAGGATCCCATTCTAACATCACCCTTTCAATGGCTTTAGTTTTTGGCACTGCCTCGGATTTATCATTTCTGAATCTGAGGCAGTGTCAAAAAACAATGGCTGTTGCATGGTAATGCCCACAACAACACCCATTGCACGCCCTTTTGATGCAGAAAACTGCGTCAAAGGGTATTATACTTACAAGGCGGCGGCAAGCCATGTAAAGTGGCTTATCGCTGCCTTGTAAATATGGAGAACGGCATTGCGCCACTGGAGCATCATAAAAAGTGATGCTCCGGTGGTGCAATGCCCTTGTAAATATGTCCCCTAATGTCAGGGATTGAACAGAACATCTTCTGACTCTCGGATGACAGTGACTCAATATTTCATCTTATCTTCTCCCTCTGTTGAGACAGTGCTCTGTTGATGTGAATCTTTTCTCTTTCATGCTGGTAGAAGTGCTTCTAACTTGATGAAACCCTTTTAGATCCTATTATTTAGCTTCAGCTAGTCACTGTTACCGAGCATATCTAGATTCTTAAGCAGCCCTAGGCAGGTTTTATGCTCACCCAACTACATGGTGGAAATTAGACAGATGAAGGTCTTAGTCATGCTTCGAACCAAACCCATGATCTTCAGCTTAAAACCAGTCTCAGTAGCAGTCACTTAGCTCAACAAGCTGTCTCACCAACTGGAATGAAGGGGAAAGTGGGTTCCCACACATTTACAATGCCTCTTTCTATCACAGAACATTGCAATGTTGGGAGTTCCAGTGAAAACTTTGGAGAGGTAGTGGGATATAAACCCTATTATAGGCCTGCTGCTGTCAACATTTTAATTCTCTCATCCACAGCCTCTGGCTCTCCCTCTCCCCTGTCTAGATACATGTAGTTATGCAGGGAAGTGAGGGAGATAAAGGGGCATATTTACAAGGAGCTTGTGCTTCTGCAGCGTCATTTTTTTGATGCTGCAGTGGCTTTTTTTTGGCACCGTATTTACAAAGTGATGCTAGAGGCCGTAGCGTCACTTTTTCAACTCCTGTACCTATTTTTCACAGTGCAAGATGCTGTTGCAGCAGTTTGCGGCAATGATATACAAGATATGCGCTCCAAACTGAATCCACCACAGCAAGAGTGGCAGGAGTATCCCAGTCATCCTTCTCTAGGTTCCTCCCCTCCGTCCTGGATGCCATCATAAGCCTCACACCTCAGTACCTTTTCTTCCCCAACACAACACAGAACCAACAGGAGACCAAGCAAGGCTTTTATGCTATTGCAGTATTTCCACATGTGTTGGGGCAGTGGACTGCACCCATGTGCAACTTGTGCTTCCAGCGGCTACAGCACACCTGTACCGCAATAGAAAGCACACGCACTCCATGAATGTGCAGGCAATCGTGGACCATCTGGGCCTCTTCACCAATGTCCTTGTAAAGTACTTGGCAGTGCTCATGATTCCTTCACCTTTAGGCATTCCACCATCAAATGAGCGCTTCCAGAGTGGGACATATGGGAATGACCTACTGGTTGGTAAGTACTCCTCAAGCACATGGCAGACCACATGACAGTCAATTTTGTTGGAATACATTGTCATTTTAATGTTGGGCTGAATAAGACAGTGCAGATGTAGTGGGTGTGTGTCTACAATCTTTCACCATACTACATGGCATATGCGTTACACAATCCTACAAGTCACACATGTTTAGACCGCCTACGCCACTGTTGGCCACATGTACAGGTGAATTGTGCTGCTGGAGCATCAGTGTTCATGATGCTCTGGTGGAGCAGGACTGCAACTCATATCAGTGAGGCAATGCAAAGTCAGCCTGCCTGCCCTTGCATGGCCTAATATTTATGCAGTAAGGTAAACCAGAGCAAAGTGCAGCATTCATTCACCCTATGTTTTCCCATGCAACACCAATGAAGATCTCACACAATTCCACATATCCAAGGTTTAGGGGCCCTGGGACTGTTGGCAAATAGTGTGCCTCCCAAGGGAAGGTGAAATGAGGATACATATTTATATGTATTTTTGTCATGTCCAATTACTATGTGTCCTGCATAGAAGGAGGATATAGCATAGATTTTTTGCTTTTGGTGCAGGAATATGTCCCTTAAAGCATTAAGTTATTTGGGGACACAAACTGACACACGTGCACCCTGGTGCAAAGGGGGTGTGGGCACTAGTCACAAACGTGATGGTGCGTATGCGGACGGACCATGTATGTTAGGAATATGGCACTTTCGACCCCTTCACTTTGGATGCAGGTCAGTGCAGCCAGATGAGATCCAGTGCTGCCCAGTGGCAACAACTGCTAAATGAGGCCCTGTGTGTGCATTCAATAATTTGAAAGTGCCTCACTAATGCAACACCATTTAAAATGCTGCGTCCAAACACCGGGTTGAAGTAAGGGATTCCCTGTTTCTAGTCTGTGTGTCCACAGGTAAATCACATGGTCATGAGGCGTGTGATGTATCTCAGACCTGTGAAACTGAGAAATATAGTCACATTTCAACCACTCTATTCGTCCTCCAAGGCTCCAGACTGTGCAGCTAGGTGCAGCCTCAAGCACAAACTGCATTTACCATGACAGCCAACAACACAGTCATCTTGGGAATAACGTGCCTGTCTTGAAGCAATGCTGCACATTTTCTGCCAGCGCAGGCACCAAACCTTAAACATAGAATCATGTGGAAAATATGCCCTACACTGTCCCCAAGCAGTGTGGCAGTGTGGTGTAGTTAGACTACCAGTAGCACTGTACAGCGCAAGATTTCCACATGTCTCTAACCCCTTGTGTACTGTCAGCATAGTGGACACTCTGTACTGCCACGTGAACACTATTATGTCCCACATTGATATCCACTCAGTAGCCTTCCAACGGCAGTACACATTGAACAACATTAACTCAAACTCTCACTGCCAAATATGTGTGACTGAAGTACACCACATCACTTGCCCCAGCTTCAGGTTGTAAAAACAGACATGCATCAGTTCAGGATTGGCAATAGTAGCCAATAACAGACACAATACATGATTGTGAGAAATTTGTCCACTCAATGGCTAATTGACTCTCCTTACTGTTGACAAATCATTACCTTCATAGCCTTGGCACTCACAATGACAAATAGTAAGTGAACCACAGACGACCGCACACCTGTAGGTGTTGCACAGTGTCAGTCATATCCAATTACTAATTGTGTGTATGTCACATAATGTCATACAGTAGGCAAGGTGTATCAGTCAATCAGGACACATAACAGAATGGACATGAATGCGGGGCCATCCTCTGTCATGACTCTTAACTAATTGTACCCTTCCTGTCTTTGTAGGTGACCAAGGATATGCCCTGAAGCCGTGGGTAAAGAATCCTCTGTAAAAAAACCATACCGAACCCCAGCAGATGTACAATCATGCCCTAACTTGGACCCGTTCAATAGATGAGCACAAATTTGGCATACTAAATTCCCGCTTCCGGAGCCTAGATATGTCTGGGAGCCGATTGCTGTACTCACCACCAATGATGTTGAAAATAATTCTTGTTTGCTGCATATTGCACAATATTTGTGTAAGGACAAATGTACCATGGGCTGATGGAAATGAGGAGCAGCAACTGCCGGTCGATGAGGATGAGGAAGATGAGCAGCGACATCAAACACTTACAACAGTAGCTGCACCATGGTGGATGGACCATATCATTGACAATTTTTTCAATGATGGATGAGTGACCTACGTGATGTCCCAAAACTATGACACGTAACTGTGTCAAACTACATGTAAATAAATTTATGAGCACTATCACTGTGTATGCCTTTAGATGCCACAGTAAACATCTAAGCATGCACATCACACCTGCTACTAATTGCTGCACAGAAATTGTATGTAGCTATGTGTAACAAACAGCATTGAACAGCATCTGGTACAAACAAAATAGTTTGTATGACAACTACCTGTAGCAATTAGTTCTCCATTGCCAGCCACAATTAACATGGTGTGGTAACGTAGAGAGGGTGCTATGACTGCATGTGTCTCTCTTACAGCTAGCCATTTGTACAGCCTCATACTTGTGGACGATAGTAGAGTCCACTCATAGTATGATGTCTGTGAAGTGATCCACATAGTATGTGCATGGAAACACAGCTCCAAACCTACAGTCTACATATGCTATAAGAAAAACTGTATCCACATATGAAATCCACTAGGAGATTTCATATCACACATACAAATGCTACATACTATACTTTGCCAGTGCAACAGTATCTACCTAGTGAGAATGTAGCCATACTTGCATCACTAGGCTAAGATGCCAATGGGACAAGCAGTGATGTAGCCTCCCATCTTGGTGTATTGCACTTAGATACAAACAATAGCTTCACTCCTCTCAGTATAGTCTTGGTGTGAATGTGGAGACTCAACGCCCAGATTCAGAATATGTAACAATTGAGCATCAGAATTCATATAAAGCAAGGTCAATACAGCCGAGGTGCTATGCCCTGATGCATCCCAAGATATGGTGTTCCAATGTAGTGAGAAAATCACAGGGGAACTTCCTGTCTCAATGCATAGCCATCACCAAACGTCTAGTTACCACACAACCAAAAAACATATTGTGATGTGTCCCAATGGCAAACATATCTATGATTGAACTACACCTGACTAGTTGTGGCAAGACAAGCTGGCCTCGTGATCCGCAAATCATAAGCTACGCTTGGTGGTAAAGACTATGTGCGATTTTAATGTGCATGGCCCTCACATATCTTTCTAGACACAAGGCCATACAGCCGATATATGTGTACAACAACATAATATGGTGGCTTCTCTCAACACCTTCCTGCACATAAACAATTTATGTAATAGTTCTACATGGCCAATGTGAGCAACAGCATGCAGGACCCATGAAAACAGATGAGCCAAGGTTACATCAATTGATACATCTGTGTTCTGATTCTACTGGGGATGCCTGTCAAGTTGTGGACTGTGCCAGGTCCATGTGAGTTTCATCACCTGTCTCAGTGTCAAACTACATGAGTGTTATATGTGAACACCCACTGCTATGTACAAGTAACACTGCCTTGATGCTGAGTGTAGTTATGGTGTGATTTACACAGCCTTACTGTCAGCAGTATGTATGAGGTCACGCCAAGGCATGCATGGTGATTTAGTATAGCACCATCAGCATGAGTGAGAATCATGTTGCCACAAATGCTGACACTGTGACTTTCCTGTGGGATATGACCCTTGAATATGAATGGCCTATACACATCCAATCATATGGCACCATCCATACATCCCCTTCCAGGTGGCTGCAGCCAATTGCAGCACTCGCATGCAAGGGAAAATGTAACTCTCCCAATTTTACACACAGCCTGCTGCCTCCACTGTGGGATATGGTGCTGATTTGCAGTAGGCTGCACTGTTGTATATGTGGGTGCACTGACTCTATGGCAGTGCTAGTTTATGGCACCCCTAGGGGAAGCTAAAGCAAAGTCATTGGTCACTAATTCTAATGTAGCACACGGGGCACTTCTTGTAAGGTGTGCCCTTGTGCTACCAGAGGGATTGGGCCCTATGTATAGTATGATCCCTGGAAAGCATGAACTCACACATATGTACAATGTCGACACGCATAGTAAGTAAATACATGCAAATACAGTAAGCAGGCCAACTCCACTATTCACACACAACACTGCAATCCCTGTAAATGAGTACATGCATTGCACATCACAATAGACCAAAATACACTTGTTTGCCTATTTGCATAAAAAAAGATGCATGAGCCTAAAGTGTGAATTCTGAAGCCACCGGGTCAGCGGAAAATAATGCTTCCCAGCTGACGCATCAGAATGACTGAATGGTGCCTTGTCAGGCCTGGCCTTGTGTGATATCGACTCATTGACTGGTTGAGTCAAAAAAGAGGACGCACAGGCTGAAAACATGATGCATCCAGCCAGGAATTGGTGTTATGGATAAAGGGAAGTGATGTAATGTAACATGCTGCAAACCATTTAATGTAAAGTTACTTTAATTTTCAGTTTAAGTCACAGTTTTACTGTCTGTGCTTGAAAGTGGTTGTGTGTTGGCTGTGCAGGAGTGTTTTGGTGTTTTTGAAGCTGCTTTGTTGTGTTTGCTGTCCCAGTCGTGTCTGTTAAGTCCTTTTTGTGCTTACTTGTTGTGTATTGTACTGTGTGCTGTCAGGCGTTTGTCTTCTGGGGTATTTTTGAGTGGGATCATGGCTGGGAACGGTAGGGCTCGCCCCATGAGCGACCAGGAGTTTGGGAGCCTCCGGTGGCTGGTGACCCATTACCTGCCCAACGTGGTAGTCAGTGGCAGATGTGTGTTCCAGGGCTACCCCGTGAAGGTGCGGAAGCAACGTTGGGATCGCAGTGATCACCAGAACTACCACCTCATCTTGCTACTCCCCTTCTCTGCCAAAGTCCCAGAGAAGGCCTTCAACCTCCAACTTACTGAGTACCTGGAATGAAACAACCTTTTCGACCCCTCACAATCAGGCTTCAGAACTAACCACAGCACAGAGACAGCCCTCATTGCTGCAACAGATGGCATTGCACCCTACTGGACAGAGGAGAGTCAGCTGCCCTGGTTCTGCTCGACCTCTCCGCAGCCTTCAACAATGTCTCCTACCACACTCTTATCAATCGCCTTCAACACATCAGCATCACGAGCAACACTCTCAAATGGATGTCATCCTTTCTCATGGGGCACACCCAGAAAGTCAGGATCCCTCTATTCACATCACAAGCCAAACACAACATTTGTGGCATATTTAAAGGATCATCCATCAGCCCAACCCTCTTCAACATCTACATGACACCACTTGCGGACATCGTCAGGTCACACTACATAAACATCATTTCCTATGCCAACGACACCCAGCTCATCCTTTCGCTCTCAGCGGACTCCACCTCAACTAAAACCAACTTTCACAACTGTATGAATGTCTCAGCCTGGATGAGGAACAACTGCCTTAAGCTCAACACAGACAAGATAGAAGTCCTCATCTTCAGCAAGCACACCACCCTATGGAATGATTCATGATGGCTGTCAGAACTCGGTCCCACCCCCACTCCAAAAGACCACGCCCACAACCTTGGTATCATCCTCGACAGCAAACTTTCCATGAAACGTCAAGCCAACATCTCTCCTCAGCCTCCTTCCACACACCCCGCATGCTCTGAAAGATTTTCAAATAGCTCCCCACCAACACCAGGAAAACGGTAACATAGGCCCTTGTCACTAGCTGACTGGACTGCGGCAACGCACTCTATGCCGGCACCACCACTGAACTCATGCAGAGACTACAGCTGATACAGAACCCAGCAGACAGACTGATCCTCAACCTGCCAAGTGATCCCACATTATCCAGCACCTGAAGGACCTCCACCAGCTCCCAGTCCAGAAAAGATGCCTTTTTAAGGCCCTGACCCACACCTACAAAGCCCTCCATAACCAAGCACCCGCCTACATGAACCATCGCCTGCACTTCCACCAGCCAAACAGGAACCTCTGCTGAGCCCACCTCGCCCTCGCACAGATACCACGCATATGACACAGCCACACCGGAGGCCGCTCCTTCTCCCACCTTGTTGTCAAAGCCTGGAATGAACTACCTCTCCACCCCCGCACTGCACCATCGTTGACCGCCTCCAAGAATGGGACTCAAGACCTGGTTGTTCAAACAAGACCAGCAGGTAGCACCTTGATATTCCCTGGGGTGACAAGCTGCGCTTGACAAATATGACTTGATTGATTGATTGATTGATTGATTGAGAGGGTGTGCCAACAGATGCTGTGGCTGTTTGGAGTAGACCGGAACATCCATCGGCTCAAACATCGCTGGGCGGATGCAGTTTGTAGGAAGTCTGACCTCCTCCAATACGATGGCATTGAAGTTGGTGGAGCAGATGGTAAGTACACATGATTTCAGTTTTTTCCTATGTGCCTCATTTACCCATTGATGAGTAGTGGTAACATTAAGTATGGCTCACATTAGTTTTTTGCTCAAAATAGCCATGCCCCCATGCAAATGATGGAAATACTGTGGCAATAGCGCTGGTATGATCTGTGCACCAGTGCTGTCTGTGACACTGAGCAGGCCAACAGGGTGTTAGGTAATACAATTGAGTCCCAAGGAAGCATAGAAATGATGCACATGCCCGCAACCCATCCAGACTACTCCTATGATGACAAACCAGGTAGTGCAGATCAGCTCCAGAGGTGCATCTTTCAGAACAAGCATTTGTAAGGTACAGTTGTGATGGCCCATTACAGAACTTATGTTACACATAAAGGGGCTTATTTACAAGCCCCTTGCACCACCCGGATGTCACTTTTTCCCTTATCAAAAGTGATGCACCGGCATTGCAAGGGCCTTGTAAAAAGCCACAAAGTTGTCTGCAAACCTCTGTGGGAGTGCAAATCACAAGTAATGGTGATGCGCAGCTCAATGAAGATGTGCCCTGTGCTGGCCACCCAGACATAGAAAATGAAGATTTGGACAGAAGCCACTAATGAAGGGGCAGTCTGTTGAGTTATAGCGGACCACCTTACCAACGTGGGGGCATATTTACAAGGGCTTTATCTCCGCTTTTTTGGCTTTTAAAGCCAAAAAAGGGGAGATAAAACTATCGCCCCATTAACAAGAGGGTGCTAACATGCATTAGCGCATGTTAGCACCCTTTTACCCGACGCCTCGCTTTGCATCTCTAATGAGATGCAAAGTGGGCGTCACTGGGCAGTACAACCTTGTAAATATCGCTGATGTGCACATCGCGATATTTACAAGGCTGCCAACGCATTTTAGCAGACGTTAGTTTTGGGCGAAAACCGCTGTTTTCGCCGAAAACTAACGTCTGCTGAAATGCAGACTTAGGCATACCTAATATGGGGGTGGATTCTGCTGATACGACCACAGGGTCGTATCAGCAAGGTTATCGCCGTTTTGCAGGGAACATCGCTGGAAAACCAGCGATGTTCCCTGCAAAACGTCGATTTCCCCGCTATCGCTGGTTATTATATCGCCCTGGGGAAATGCGTTGTAAATAACGCGCTAACAAGGCGATATAATCCAGCGATAGACGGCGATAAATAGAAAAGCGCTAAGCGCGCTTTGCGTTTATTTATCGCCGTCCTTGTAAATATGCCCCACAGTGTTTATTTAGAAGCCCCTAGCAGTGCCTGAGCATCACTTTTCGTATGTAAAAAAGTGATGCCTCAGTGGTATAAGGACCTAGAAAATTAGCCCCTTGGTATGCTTTACATGCACATGCACCCATCACCTATGGTGCACATGTGTGTGCATTGTTGACATTATTGGTATTGTACTAGAAGGGACAGCTCTCAGCACAAATAAATTCTAAGGCAGAGTAATTTGTATGTGTGCATTGGAATGCAGCACTCATACAATACTGAATGATTCATGGTGATGTGCGATGATCCTCCTTGGCATAAGTCTCTGGGGTAGTCATGCATTAATGAGGCCTGCCATGGCTTACACAGCTTAGCTAACCTGTGAATGTGGCAAAACATATATCGCTGGTCTTGAACAGCATTTCCAATGTAAAAGGTATGGCTGCTTGATGTCCACTATGGCTACGCTGTGCTTTGCCCCGGCTTGCCTTACTCCATACCTCGGAATGCATAGCAAATCCCAGATGCTGGCTTTGCATGGCCTCATGGAGGTGTTTTTGAGGCCAGAGCCACTGGAGCCATCCTTACATACATCTTTGCAAAGTGGACCAATGTATGTCAGATGTGGGCCCACTCTCATGGTACTGTATCCAAGGGTATGCCAGCCTGAATCTGACACATCTCACCAGATCCCATACATGTTGTTAAATTTCCCCCCAAAAGTACTTAGGATAGCATAGAACATGCCTGAACTATTTCTGGTACTCTGCAGCACTGACAGGTACAGAGCTCACTTACCTTAAGGAGCAAGTACACATAATGTGTGATGTATGTAGCATACTTATTTCCTGGTGTCAAAATTAAGAGGGCATGGGTATTGCTATACCTTGCTAAGTATGGTATATGAGTTATGTAGGTGCAGAGACTCATCAAAGTTAGCTACCATGGTGAAATATAGTAGTGATGAGGTGGAAGAACTGACTCTGCAAACTGGCCAACAGGTGCATGTTTTGCCTCATCATATGTATGTACACTTCAGCCTGCCTTACCGAAGTGTATCATTCAGGCATGTGAACTATGACATTTGATTACTTACAATCTGAAGAGTTATATAGCCAATAGCTATGCATATATAATGTGCTTCTGTTGCATATAATATATATCTTCAAATTTAACTGATGTGTTTTACACGTTATGTCTTGTAGGTGGACCACCACCATACACAGTTGGTGAGGTGGATGGATTCAAGGACCCCAACTTCACGAGTGCGTGCCTTCATCAATGCTAATTGTGTAGTGCAAGAATTGAGTGTGATGTCAGATGCTCTGTGAATTACCAGATTCAATATGCATCCCTATCACAAAGAAAGTCAGTTGCACATGCTACAATATTGGGAGCATGTAATGAGCAGTGTCATTGTCCACCATGGACTTTCAACAGTTCAGATAGGAGAGGTTTCATATGTCTAAGTGTGATGTGAGGTACTTATCCAGCATCCATTGTTACATATAATACCTGCAAAGTGTTCAGTATAGTTAGCAATGTGTCCTGATATGGGTCACGTTGTGAGACAATATATGTACTTTGCAGACATTGCACATCTTACTGTGGTGAATGCCAATGGCACAAAGGCCATCACAGGGTGCAGAAAGCACACTAATAATCAGTAAAGATGAAATGTGTACCATACCTTGGGTATCAAACAGCAGTGTTCCTAAGCACAATATGTACTGACATGATCATACCTAAATGTGCCAAGGTGGTGCAATTGCTTTGTGCAACAATTGCCATGCCTTTTGTAATTTGGCCTTAGTAAATCTGAGATGATCGATGGCATGTGTATGATCACTCTAAGCTGCAAGATGAATTTAGGCTGTAGGGGCTGTTACCTCTTATGCTGTGAAAATAATATTGCTTCATGATGTTTGTCACCCTTTGACTGACAGTTTTCCTTTTGGCATAAACAGACAACATGACCCCAGAGAAGTTGCGGAAGTGCAACCTGAGGAAGGAGTGCTACTTCCACTTTCGACGTGTTGCTAAGGCACACAGGTCAATGAGGAAGCAATATGAGGAGGAAAAGACTCTGGGCAAGTGAAACTCTTCCCTCTGGGACCAACAACATTGGACAAGACACCCAAAGGAAAACATGGACGGGCAGGCTACGATACCTCTAATGCACCGGTACCCAGCACCTCAACCAGCATACCATCACAACCACCAGTCCCTACACCTCAGACCTCAGAAGGAGCTAGCTCATTTGAGCAAGAAATAAAAAAGGACCTGTCGGACCTAAAGTTGTGTGTGGCGGTGCTGGAGCACTTAATGGTCCGAGGGATCACCTGCTCCAGGACGTCAAGCAGGCACTGGCAAGACCATAGCCAAATTCTAGCCACAGAGAGACTTTTTGCCCTTCCCTCTGTACATAGTTATAATGTTAGTCTTAATGGCTTTATAGCATAGTTTAGGTTAGTTGGGATAGTTATAGTGTAGGGGTAGTGGGTGTTGGTGTTTTGTAGAGGTGGGAACAATTTTAGTGGGTAGGGGTGCTTTGTCTTTTTTGGGGGTGGGGGTTGATGGGTTTTATATGTGAGCGGGGGGGGGGCAGATATGAGCCTCAGGGGAGCCTTTGATTTTTTAAAGGAGGACAATATTCAAACAGCCATGTAGCATGCAAAAAGGGCTGTCCCAGCTATTAAAGTTCCGCTCCCATATTATTGGCCCTTGCTTTCAGCTCAGACCAGTAACACTGGAGTTGGCCAATTATGGCTGGAATTTTTCGCTGCAGACAATTTTCAACAGGAGTTACCATAGTTTGATCCAAAACATAGTAAGGCACCCCTTATTTGGCTTACAATAAATATGTGTTTAACATGCTGCAGATTGGGCAAAATGAGTAGGTTCAGATGACTGAAGGAGTCCAAAAAGTTGATGCGGCCTCTCAACATGGTTAGACTTTCCTTTGGTTTGCAGATAGCGCTGCACACCCTTTAAAGTGTTTTGTGTGATACACCACTCCATATATGGCATAGTTAGAACAGTGATTTATGACCTTTATACGTTGCCTCAGCAATGTAGCATGCATTGACAATGAAAAATGTATAAAATGAATTGAAGAATGAAATAGCAAAAACACTTCACCAAATAGATAGTAAATTAAATTGCATAATTTTCACTGGAGTAATTGAGAAGCTGAATCCTTAAATGAGAGTACTGAGTGAATCAGTGGGTTTTGCGGTCCCATCGTATTTTCGTCAGGTAAATGAACTCAATGTGGTCAACAATTAATAAACTTTAAGCAGATATTGTATAGTATTGTATTGTATTTGGAATTATATCCCGTTAGCTTTTTCGACTATTGGTCACTAGAGGGTACTCTGGCTCTTCAAACGTGTATATAAATTATTTTAAGTTTTACATCGAAAACTAAGAGCAACACTTGTTCAACTATTGGTCACTAGAGGGCACTCTGACTCTTCACACGTCTATATAAGTTAATTGAAGGAAGTTTTAAATCGAAAAGTAAGGGAAACTCACATTTAATTCCTACCTGGGAGCATAATCCTTCACATGTGTTTTATGAGTGTGCTGCTTTGTGGGTTATGATAAGTCCAAGTCGTGTCATTAAAAAAAATAAACGAATAAAATGAAACGCAGCTAGTAGATGTAGACCCTTTTAGATCCCATTATTTAGCTTCAGCTAGTCACTGTTATCAAGCATATCTAGCTCCTTAAGCAGCCCCTAGACAGGTTTTATACTCACCCAACTAAATGGTGGAAATTTGACAGAATAAGGGGGCATATTAGCAAGACTGGCGATAAAATTATCGCCGTTTTAGCGGCAGGAAACTGCCGCTAAAACGGCGATAATTGGCTTGCTAATATGCGTTATAGAATTCCAATAGAAGCCCAGGTTAGATGTGCAGGACATCTAACCTGGGCCTCTATTGGAATTCTATAACGCTTATTAGCAAGCCAATTATCGCCGTTTTAGCGGCAGTTTCCTGCCGCTAAAACGGCGATAATTTTATCGCCAGTCTTGCTAATATGCCCCAAGGTCTTAGTCCTGCTTCGAACCAAACCTTCAGCTTAAAACCCGTCTCAATATCATTCCCTTACCTCAACGAGCTGTCTCACCAACTGGAATGAAAGAGGAAGTGAGTTCCCACACATTTACAATGCCTCTTTCTGTTATAGAACATTGCAATGTTGGGAGCTCCAGTGAAAACAAAGGAGCTGTAGCGGGCTATTAACCCTATTATTGGCCTGCTGCTGTCAACATTTTAATTCTCTCATCCACAGCCTCTGGCTCTCCCTCTCCCCTGTCTCTTCTCTAGATACACGAAGTTATGCAGTGAAGCGAGGGAGATAAAGAGTTATGGGGCATATTAGCAAGACCGGCGATAAAATTATCACCGTTTTAGCGGCAGGAAACTGCCGCTAAAACGGCGATAATGGGCTTGCTAATATGCGTAATAGAAGCCCAGGTTAGATGTCCTGCACATCTAACCTGGGCTTCTATTGGAATTCTATAACGCATATTAGCAAGCCCATTATCGCCGTTTTAGCGGCAGTTTCCTGCCGCTAAAACGGCGATAATTTTATCGCCGGTCTTGCTAATATGCCCCTACATTTCTTTTCTCCTTCCTTTTCCAGCTTACATTTACAATTACTGCATCTCTGTTCATTGGAATGTTTTTACATCACTGTGCAGTAATGTTTATGTTCTGTAAAATGTTACGCATTGACCATTATTGCTTGTTAAGAAGTAGCTGCACTGCACCGTCTGTAGAAGAGAGATTAAACTTCTGTGCTTTTAGGGGCAGATTTACAAGGCACTGACGCATCTGCATAGATGCGTCAGTTTCCTTGCGCCAGAGTTAAATGTCCTTGCGCTGCCATGGATGCGCTGTATTTACAATACAGTGCTCCATGGCGCAAGGATTAACAGATGCGTCAGAAATTCTGACGCATCTGTTGGCCCAAAAGTCATGCATTGCTGGAGTTGTGTCGCAAGCATGACGCAACTCCAGCAATGCATGTTGAGGCCTATACCTACTGTACTGCGTCACTCCTTACGCCTGCTTCAAGCAGGCGTAAGATTTTGACGCAGTGGCGTCCTAAAAGTGGCGCAGTGAAATCTTGTAGATTTCACTGCGCCACTTTTACGAGGCCTTCCTGCGTGGAAACGCCCACCCTGCATACATTATACCTGACACAGGTATAATGTAACGCAGATGCGTCATGTTATAAATAGGCTGCGTGACGCATCCCTAGATGCGTCACTTTATAAATAGGCTGCATAGTTTGCGCCGCCGTTGCATCAAAAAAAGTAACGCAATGGCGGCACAAGGAGGCGCAAGGGGCTTGTAAATCTGCCCCATAAAGTATACGCTTTTGACGAGGAAAAACAGAGGGGCAAATTCACAAAGCAATGGAGCAGCATGGCACTGCAAGCAATTTAGCAACGCTGCACTGCATCATTTAAAAACTACAGGGAGGCAAGAACATAGTGCACCCCTGTTTTTTTCCCTTGCGCTAAAGCTAAAAAAAGCTGCTTAGTACCAACACAGACAGCCTCACGCTATGGGGCAAGGGTGTTTGTAGTGTAGGGATGATTGTTTATGTACAGGAAGGCACACCTTCCTGCACATAAAAAAATCATTAAAGGTGATTTGCTCCTTCTATGTGTGCTGCAGAATTACAGATCCTTGTAAATCTGGGGCAGCGTCGAAAAGCAATGGGTGTTGCAGTGGAACGCTCACAGCAACACCCATTGCACGGCCCTTTCTCGCAGATACCTGCATGAAAGGTTACAATATTTACAAAGCAGCATAAAGCCATGCAAAGTGGCCATCACGCTGCTTTGTAAATATGGAGCAAGTGATGCTCCGCTGGTGCAATGCCCTTGTAAGTTTTATGCCCCAGAAAGTCTTCCCGCTGCTTCGACTTCACACTGTCACAGAGCCTCAGGAAGGGGATACGTCTCACTGGTTCCTGCCCCCCCTTCCTCCCCCCTGGTCTGCGAAACAAAGTGACACACTGTAGCAGAGCCAATGGACTGTCAAGGGCTGCGTGCACAGCACCCTCGCTGCTTTCCCAGCTCTCACTGCGCCTTTTTATCAATAATTGCCAGACAGAGTCAAGCACACACTAACTGAACAATGTACAGCGCAGTGGGGACAGTGAAAACAGACATGAAAACGGAGAGCGGGGTGGGGTGGGGGGGTTGTGCCTCTGGGGAGCCGTTGTTTTTTTAAAGGAAAAAAAGAGGACAATATTCTAATAGCCGTGTAGCATGCAAAAAGGGCTGTCCCGGCCATTAAAGTTCCACTCCCATATTATTGGCCCTTGCCTTCAGCTCAGACCAGTAACACTGGTGTTGGCCTTTAATGGCTGGAATTGTTCGCTGCAGACAATTTTCAACAGGAGTTACCACAGTTTGATCCAATATATAGTAAGGGACCCCTTATTTATCTTACAATAAATATGTGTTTAACATGCTGCAGATTGGGCAAAATGAGTAGGTCCAGATGACTGCAGGAGTCCAAAAAGTTGATGTGGCCTCTCAACATGGTAAGACTTTCTGTTGGTTTGCAGATAGCGCTGCACTTCCTTTAAAGTGTTTTGTGTTATTCACCACTCTATACATGGCATAGTTAGAACAGTGTCTTATTAGCTGGTCTTGGCTTTATAGGTTGCCTCAGCAATATAGCATGCATTGACAATGAAAAATGTACAATATAAATTGAACAATGAAATAGAAAAAACACTTCACCAAATAGGTAATAAATTAAATTCCATAATTTCCTCTGGAGTAATTGAGAAGCTGAATCCTTAAATGAGAGTATTGCGTCAATCAGTGGGTTTCGAGGTCCCATCGTATTTTCGTCAGGTCAATCTACTCAATATGGTCAACAATTAATAATCTTTAAGCAGATATTGTACGGTATTGTATTGTATTTGGAATTATAGCCCTGTAGCTTTTTCGACCATTGGTCACTAGAGAGCACTCTGGCTCTTCAAACGTGTATATAAATTAATTGAAGAAAGTTTTACATAGAAAAGTTAGAGCAACACACATTTAATTTCTACCTGGGAGCATAATTCTTCACATGTGTTTTATGAGAGTGCTGCTTTGTGGATTATGTTACGCCTAAGTCGTGACGATCAAAAAAAATTAAATAAACATAAAATAAAGCGCAACAAAATCAAACATTGGGGCTTATTTACAAGCCCCTTGCGCCACTTTTGCGTCATTTTTAACATGGGGAAAATGACGCAAAAGTGGCGCAAGGGGCTTGTAAATCTGCCCCACTGTATATAATTCCAGCAAGTCTCAGTTGGTCTCGCTCAAACCGCATAAATGGTCGTGAACTGCTACCGTCTCTGACCCAGCAGGAGGTAATGCTAAAAGGTTCTTATAGCGAGAAAAGCACAGAAAAGACACAGACTAATCAGATTATGCTTGAAGGCTGCTTCTCTCTAAGGGGCATATTCTCAAGGACTCATCGCCGATTTAGCAGCACTTTTCCGCCACGAAAGTGGCGATAGATTTATCGCCCTATTCACAAGCCTGCGCTAACAGCCGACATCGTCAGTTTACCTGCGATAGCTGCCGCCAAAAACATCGCCAAGGCTGACAGCGACAACTAACGCTAATCATATGCAGAGTAGGCGTTCCCGTGCAAAAACTCACGATAACACCACTTCGCGATATTCACAACGACCAGCCAGATCGGCGATGCGGTCCAAAAACAGGCGATAAGGCACGTCAGCAGCAGGGAGTTAAGACCTGCTTTTTTCTGGTCTTAAGTAGGACGAAAACCTGCAGTATAAAGGGAGCCCAGCCCAGAGCCACATCTGAAGACCAACAGATGCCATGGAGCTACTAATCATGCAGCTTGGAGACTCAAGAGGGCCACAACACCCACTGCCACCACCCCCAGGACAACCACCACCCCCAGGACCCCCCCCTGGACTACCACCGAGGCAGCGCAGAACAAGACAGCGGACCTTCCGAAAACGCACCAGCCTCAGAGACTTAACGCCAGAGGATGTCATTGCCCACTACAGGCTCAAAAGGACAACCATCCTCCTCATCCTGACCCACATTGCCCACAGGCTGACGGTACCAACACAGCGGACAACCAACATCCCTCCGCAGACAAGGCTGCTGGCTGTGCTGCACTTGTTGGCCTCTGGTACCTTCCAACCAACAACTGCCAGAGTCGGAGGAGTCTCACAGCCAGCCCAATCAAAGTTCCTCACACCTGTCTTGGATGCCATCATCAGCTTGATACCCCAGCACCTTTACTTCCCCCACACTGCGCAGGAACAGCTGGAGACCAAGCAAGGCTTCTACGCCATAGCTGGCTTCCTGCACGTGTTGGGGGCAATTGACTGCACACATGTCCTACTTGTGCCCCCTGCCGACACTGCACACAATTACCGCAACAGGAAGCACACGCATTCCATCAATGTGCAGGCAATAGTGGACCACCGGGGACTGTTCACCAATGTCGTCGCCAACTTCCCAGGCAGTGTGCATGATTCCTACATCTTCCGACAGTCCATCATCAACCAGCACTTTCAGGATGGCACCTATGGAAATGGGCTGCTCGTTGGTACGTACCAACGGAACACACCACACACCTCAACTCCACAATCATACAACTCACAACTGTGGGAATGCACACGTAACAAAATCACATACAACATGCCAACCAACATGCCCACCTACCAGACACGACAACACAAGTAACTGTGGTAACAGGGGCCAGACATGGAGACAAACCATCCACAAAGGCATAGCCCCTCTGCCACACAATTGCAGAATGTGGGGAGAGGTGGGAACTAAGAATGTGCGAAGGAGGCAAGTGACCCATGAATAAGAATGTACACAATGCCAAGTGTGGCGGTGATGTGCTGGACAGTCTTGAGTATGCAGAGCACAGACATGTCCATGTGGACATATACTGCTGGTGTTTGTAGTGTTGTGGACAGTGGACGCAACCATGTTACCTCAGGCAGTGGGGAAGGCCTTGGACATGTAGCCATGTCGCCCCCCCTGTAAGCGTAAGCGTAGTGGGCTGGGCAGGCGTACGCCAGTCCAGCGCAGGAGTGTGAATAAATAGCCCTGGGCTCTGGGCGTGGTTCACTTCTGGGATGGCCACTAAAGTAACTACTGTGTGTGTCTCTGTGTCCGCCATATCCTGACCATAGGCCTAAACACACGTGGCCGACCACCTTCAATGGCCAAATTTACACCGGCGACGAGGTGGCTACGTCACACGCCACCCGGCGCACATCTCGTCATCGCCTGCAGGGGCGTGTCTGCCAGGGCGGCTCCCCTCACCCTGCCACGAGGCCGCCGCCATGACCGGTGGTGCCTGCGTGATCCTGTGTGCCTGCTGCGCCCCAACCCGCTGGTCCCCAGACCCGTCTGGCGCCCAGCAGTGATTGCCCACCCCTGCGCACCCAGGCCTCACTGCTCACCTGCCGCCACCGGCGTGTCTCCAAGAGGGCCCACCACGTGCCGGTGCAATCTTCAAACCCGAGGCCCGCGAGCTTGGCAGCCTCCTCAGCCGATCGCTGGCTTCCACGCAAGAGGCCCCAAGCGCACCCTGCGGCACTGCACCGCGGAGTTCTGTGTGTGCTGACTGCTCCCTCCGGCCTACACTGCGGACCAGCAGGTCTCACACAAATCAAATCCAGTCCGGACCTCCAGGCCTACTGCATCATTGCAGGCTGCACACCCGCTCAGCTCTTCAGGTGGGCCTACCTCAGTGCACCGCAAGTCATCGCCACGTGGCGGTAGGCCCGTGCCGGGTGCAGTGCCTCAGGTGCCACTACCTCTGTGCACCACAAGTCACCGTCCAGCCTCCAGGCCTACGGCATCATCGCAGGCTGCACACCCGACCAGCTCTTCAGGTGGGCGTACCTCAGTGCACCACAAGTCATCGTCCCGTGGGGCTACCCCACAGGTCCGCCTCCAGCAGCCAACAGCATGTCCTCGGTAACGCCACTGGAGCCCTTCACAGTCACGAGGCCACCCCCGTCCCAGGCAGGCCGCTGGAAAGCCTGGGTGGAACGTCTGGAGATGTACCCCGAAGCGCACGACATCCCAGCGCCGCGGCGGCGGCGCACGCGTAGGCGTGTGAGGAGTGTGAAGAAATGGTCTGGGGCTCTGGGCGTGGTTCAGTTCTAGACTCTGGGCGTGGTTCAGTTCCAGGCTGGCCACAAAAGTAACTATGGCGTGTGTCTCTGTTGTAGTGTTGGCGCCACCCGGCCCTTAATCGACAATGTTGCAATGTAGCATGCACCCGGAGGGCGGGCTCGCCCGAATGGATAAATAAAGGAGCGCAAGACCGCTCGGGGTCTTGGCTCATACATGCCAACTATTGTGTGTGTATCTTCATTGCCGCAGCATAAGCCAAAGGCCTAGCCTCAATCGCAGCGCGAGTTCAGCCAGGCCTGAACTCTTCATCTGTGTCCACCCTATCCTTACCATAGGCCTACACACACGTGGCCGCCCACCTTCAATGGCCTACATTACAGTGTTGTTGTCAGGCTTGCGGACATGCGCAGACAAGCATGACAATGGTGTGCCGTAGGAGTGCAGGTGATGCAAACGCGCAGCGCACACAAGTAAATAGGCTCGGGGGAGGGAGGAGCAGCTGTGAGGCTACGTAATACACATTGATCCCGCACATTTGCCAGAAGCAATACATGGCAAACATGAATCCCAAAGTCGCACAAATCACACACCACAAAACTTGTAAGTCTGCCAACACAGCATGCAGAACCACCAATTTACACTAATCTCACTTACCTCTCACAGGTGATCAAGGATATGCACTCTGCCGATGGATGATGACACCCCTCCGAGCCCCAAACACCCCGGCCCAGAGGCAGTACAATGTGGGCCACAAACGCACCAGGGGCATTGTTGAGCGCACATTTGGCTTGTTAAAGTCATGTTTCAGGTGCCTGGACATCACAGGTGAAAGACTCCTGTACAGCCCAGAAATAGTGTGCAAGATGATCATTGCATGTTGTGTATTGCACAACATATGTGTACGCACCAATGCCCCATGGATCCAAGTGCCAGATGCACCGGACGATGATGAGGAAGATGAGGCAGGTGGACCACACCCCACTGCAGCTGCAGCAGGAATAGCCCGAAGGAACACAATCATTAACAATTTCTTCGCATGAGCACGTCACATTGTGACTGTCCTTAGCAATCATGGAACAGAACAAAATGACCACATGGACAGCATGTGCAAATAAATTTATTGCAACACACATTCCCAGTCATCTCACTGACTATCTGGGTCACGGTCAAACATGCGCATTGATATCAGTTCCCAGTGTGTACCTTTTTTTGGAATCACTGCCCCTACATTCATCCATGCTTCCATACTTGCTTGATCATAGACATGACACATCTGTGTGAATTAGAATGTTTTAATCACGTTCGGTGGAGTGTTGAAGCTGGACCAGTACATGGCCATGCAAACCCCACTTCACATTGTTGACCTGTGGAAGGCCAGCCAGAGTCCTTTAGGGATTGACAAGTTCATCGGAAGAGTAAGAGTTCAGTCCGCAGTCTGATTGCTGTGTCATTGGTAACCAAACCAAATATGGCAGTCCATGTCAAGGGCCAAGGTGAGTGTCGCAGAGTGTATCGGGGGACAGTGGAAGGTGTTATTCCAGGTCATGATGCAGAGGGAAGAACCAAGCTGAAACAGGCCATATGGCAGAGATGAATGCTACCGCTGCCTTCTTACCACAAAGGCAGAATCATCCACATCATCGTCCTCTGATGTGTGATGTGCCTCACATGTGGGTGGTGGTGTTTTGTCTGCAGCACTGTGTGGCACTGACACATCAGGGGCCAGAGGTGGAATGTCTGCCGCACTGTGTGGCAGTGACACATCAGGGGCCAGAGGTGGATTGTCTGCCGCACTGTGAGGCACTGACACATCAGGGGGCGGAGATGTGGATGGAGTAGTAGCAGCAGCATTCATCTGCGCCAGGCCTTGTGGCAGCAATGCCATGATGAGGATCTGCAGGGCATGGAAGATTCCAGCTACATCTCGCTGGTGTGCAGCCGTGGCAGCCATTCTTTCCACCTGCATCCGCTCCATGTTCTCCATGATCCTCCGCATGTGTCCCAACTCCCGGCTGTCATCGCTGGAGCCACTCTGACTAGACAGTTGTTCTTGTCTCAGAGTCATGACTCCAGCGATGTCAGCCATGGCTTGTTGGAGAGCATGGAGCGGACTGTGGGTGTCCGTTAGGGACTGTAAGTGGTCCCTGATGGGACTTAGACACCCACGTATGGCAACTAGTTTGGCTGCCATGAAGTCGAACCCCACCCGCACCTGATCAGCCATCTCCTTCTGGCCCTCTAACACACGGCCTTGGAATGCCATGTGTTGGTCGTGGGGGTCCTGGGAGACAGCCGTGGTGGTGGGTGCTTCCTGCTGTGTGGTCTGTGCAGGGGGTGGGGTCTCCTCGATGCAGCTGAGCTGCCCTGCTCCTGGGTGTGGGGTGCTGAGGGTGTCCATGAGCTGTTGGAGGGCGTCGGTGTCGATGGTGTGGAGGTCCTCTTCATCATCAGTGAAGAGATGTACGGTCTGCTCTGCAGGAGGTGTTGATTCTCCCTCTGCAATGTGAAGGGGAGATGCAGTTTAACAGTGTGTTCCATGTATGTTCACACATTGGACAAGTTTACAAACAGACTGCATGACAATGTACATTGTGACTGTTTGGGAGGAGATGCCTATTTGATGCGGGACAGTGGACATTTCTACACCATCAGGGATGTGGGGTTGTACTTGTACATTATCATCTCACAGTTTCCTGCTATGCCAAATGTGATTGACCAGTTTCTACACACAAGCGGCAGCAGTTGTGTCCTCTGTTCTGTTGAGAAAGTGTTGCAGTTTGTACCACATTGTTGTCAATGTTGATGTGCTCTGATTCTTATGTGTGTGTGCTGCATTGTGGGAGAGTCGCCCCTGCAGCTCTGATTTTGCTGGCCCTTATCCCTTTCAGGCGGTGTGCCTTTCACTTCTGTGCTTATATAGTGCTGAGATGTTGCAGACTTGGGTAAATTGGGCTCTTGGTGGGAGTTGGGACTCTTGGGCATGGTTTGTCCGCAGATGTCTTGTGGTTGTTTGTGCACGTGGATGTGTCAGAGCGTGACCAGCTCCTTTACGGATGTGGTCCACACTCAGCCACCTCATTGTCGTGGCGTGCACCATGTCATGATAATTGGACTGCAGCCATGATAATCGTCATGCAGTGTCACTTGCATTGTCAGTGTGGCTCACGGACCCGCAGCTTTGCTGGGTTCAGCACATGTGCATGGGTTTGTTGTGAGATTAGTGATGTGTGGGGAGGGCCCCCCCTGGGCGCATTGTCGACGGGGGCCTACTTGCTGTTTCTATGTGTGCTGCAGTATGCCAAGGAGATCAGGGACATGATCCAGAGTCATTGTGGGTGTGCACTGTGCTATACTTAATTGTGTATGTGTGCCATTGTGCCCATCTCCCCCTGCCTCCCCAGTCCCTGGTCGTTACTCACCCTGTTGCTATTGGGTCAGGTCATGTTGAGCAGTGTCCGGTCCCCCAACTCCTGCCACCGTCTCCCCACTGATGACTGCGGACACCATTTCCTCCATCTCATCCAGCTCCTGCTGTGGCGCTGGACTCCCACCTCCAGTCTGCATTGCTGCTTTCCGTTTGTTAGCGAGTTTCAGCTTGGTTTTGCACTTCACATCATTCCAGCGCTTCTTGCAGTCGTCCACTTCCCTTCTTTTCACTCCGACTGCATTCACCTTGGCCAAGATGGACTGCCATATTGCATTTTTAGTTGCCAATGACACAGTTGAGGGGATGAACAGTTGTTGGTGGTGTTCTATCACCTCCGTAATCAGGATCTTGTTTTCCTGCGGACTGAATCGCGGGTTCCTCTTCTTCTTCTCCTTGCCCTTCTCCTTCCCCGAGGTCCCTGGCTGGTCCTCCGGGGGGTTTGTGGGGTTCTGGTTGGCCTCTGTAGTTGCTCCGGCTTCCTCCATGGTGCTTCTCAGTTGTTTGGGTTTTGGTTTTTTGGGGGTTTTTTTTGCAGCTTTTATGGTGATTTTTCCTGCCTGACGTGGGAATAGCAAGCCTGGCGCTGCTTATCGCTGATATTTTTATCGCTGTTGGGCCCATCGCCACTTTTTTCACGTTCGGGTTTCCTTTTTTATCGGCGTCCCGGTAATTTTAACGCGGACATTTGACGCGTTATTGGGAAACTATTGCCTGTTGCCGGCGTGTTGGGAATATGCTGTTAACACGGCGTTAGTTTCCCTCGATAGACGGCGTTATGTAAAATTGCGTTATCCTAGGTTGGCGATGATTATCGCCCGTTCTTGAGAATATCCCCCTAAGTGAGGTGAGGCGGTAACTGATTCCTGAAAGGGATGCTGTACCTCCGAGGCTGCTTCCTCTTTAGGAATCTGGTCATGTGTCCCATGGGGAAGGGGAGCAAGTGTGGTCCAGATGACCACCACCTGTTCCCCCGATGTCTTCTCAAATGGGCACTTTTGAAAACAGCACATATCCCTTTATTTGACAAGGGCTTTTTTTTTTAAACAATATATCTTGATTGGTAATGCAATTGCATGCATGGAAATCTGCTGTCTCTTGCAGGTAGTGTTTAATTTGTAAAAGAATAAGTACTAGGGCCCAAAGTTTTGCCTAGAAGCTCCCAGTCAGTGTCATTGAATGTCAGCATGCCGAATGCCAAGGCTGCGTAGTCTTTATTCCACCTCATGTCTCTTTAATCCACTACCAGACACAACCTGCCACTTTAGCTACTCTTATAGGTTGCTGCTTTCTCCCTTTGTCAGGTTTTTCTGCCTTTCTCTTCTTCCCCCTTCTTTCTCCCTTGTGTTTTTCTCTCTCTCTTGCTATGAGTTGATGTATAATGAGCAAAACAAAAACACTGGTTCCCAGAAATGAGTGCCTGTGGGCCCCACCTGCAACCACCAGCTCAAATTAAGCACTGCTTTCAGGCCACTGTCCCTGCATCCTCAGCGAATGACCGAAGGTTGGAAATTGCGACCTCTGTAATTAGTGTTCATTAGGCAGGCTGTTTTTGTGAACCCCTGTAAATGGACAATTTGTGATATAACCTTTTGGTACATAGGTCATGCTGCAAATTGCATATGTGTTTTGGAAAACAGTAGGGGGCAGATTTACAAAAAGGGACGCATCGCTGCCGCAACGCAGCGCTGCGTCAAAAATCTTGCGTCGCCGCTGCGACAACGCAATTCGACTCAGATGCGGCAAATCGACAAGGTGACGGACCGTGGCACAACGCGGTAGCCTGCGTCAGAAAAACTGACGTAGTTGCCGCAAAACTGCCACAAGTCAGCCTGACGCAACTGCAGAAAAAGTCACGTAAGACCGATTTGCGACACGCAACGCTATTCCGACCACCCTGCGATAGTTCACACTGCGTGAAGCGGCAAAAGGCACCCGGGAATCGACGCAATTCTCCAAAAAGACATTTGTGGACCACAGAGCACCTAACAATGGACCAGGAAGGTAACCCCAGTAGCCAGGACCCTCTGGCAAACCGCCGTAGCAGAAGCCCAGTTGGACAGGCTGAGACTGGGGCAAAAAGGAAACGGAAGTCCAATTTCAGTCGTGAGGAAAATGAGATACTGGTGACGGAGGTCACCAACGACCAGCACCAGCAATTTGTCAGTTCCAAGCTGCCTTTCGCAAAAAAAGAGGCGATATGGCAGAGAATTGTACAAAAAATCAACAGCATAGGCCAGTCCAAGAGGACTGTCCTGGACTGCAAAAAAAGGTGGCATGACTGTAAGCGCAGGACAAAATAAAAGCTTGCGGCAAACCGTAAAGCAGCCTCACAAACTGGAGGAGGCAGCCCAGCAGACCAGGAGGTCCTGGATGACCTGGAGGAGCGGGTGACAGCTGTCATCCCAGAGGAAATCGTAACTGGAATATCTGGACAGGACAGTGCAGCCCAAGAAACTGAAGAGCAGACAATGGGTAAGTCACAATGGGCCAGATGTATCAAGCGTTTTTCCCGTTTGTGAACGGAAAAAAGCCTTTTGGGATGTATCATCCCAAAAGGCATTCTCAAAATAGGGAATCGCAAAAATTGTGATTCCCTATTTTGCGAATGCATTTAAGGAATCGCAATTTGCGATTTCTTACATGAAATGCAGGAAGCCAAAAAAATTTGCGACTTCAAGTTGGTGGTAATATGCGAATTCCATGAAAAATGCCCTTTTTGCATTTTTCAAGGTGCCATGTGGTATGTATGTGCGCCACATGTGCACACATGCATATTCCAGGGGTGCAACAGGGTGTCCATTTGGCACCCTTGAAATTGCATGCGCAATTTGCGAATACCTATTGGGTACTCGCAAATTGCGCATGCAATTCCCATTCATTCCTATGGGCCTCTAGGCCCATAGGAATAAATAGGAAGCCATTCCTTATTTGCGAGTCGCAATTTGCGAGTCGCAAATAAGGAATATGTAGGAATCGCAATTATTATTGCAAAACCTACATACATTGCATTTTGCGATTCCATAATAGCGAGACGGTAAAATTCGCTATTATGGAATCGCAAAATCCAATATTGATACATCTGGCCCTATAAGTGCACAGATGTCAGTAATGGGTCATGGTGGTGATTGCAGCTAGAAATGTCCCTGTGCCACAGTCTGATGTGTGCATCTTGTTGTCCTTATACTTTTCCACAATCACAACTATTCTCAATGTAAGTTAATCACATATGACAATTTCATATTGAAAATGTCAAAACAGCACTGCCATGTCCATTTCTGATGGAGCAGATATACTGGACCTCATTTATGAAGGGCCTTGCACCACCGGTACCTCACTTTTGTGATTGTCCAAAGTGAAGACCCGTTGGTGCAAGGACTACATAAATGACGTTCACAAAGTCACATATATGCCTACATGCGTAACTTCGGTAATACGGTGCAACTTGGTGCTACATCTTGCCTGGTCTTTCTTGAGGTGTGCCAGTGTGTTGGGGCAGTTTGAGATCAATGGGTGGAGGACGTGTGCAGCGGGGTCATTGTATGTAAGCGTTGGCAGAGTGGTGGGGCCAATGGACTCAATGATAACTGATTAGATGGCCTGAATCCATTTGTGATGTGGATCAATGATGGTGGCTGGTGGGATGGTGAATATGTCACATTTACAATGATGGTTGGTCCAGGTGAATCCGGTGGTGTGTCTGTAGTTGAATCTGTCTTCTGGTGGAGGAGATGTGCTTGACTGTGTCTCCTTCAATGTGGCTTGGTGTGGCAAATAGCTGCTTCAGTCTGATGTCAGCAAGTTCACCCAGGAGGCGGTGGTATTCTGGTCACTGGGGTTGTCCAGGTGGAACTAGAGTTCTCAAAGTAGGAATGTCGTTGGTGGATGGGAGAGCCTGGTGTGCAATGATGTCTACAATGGCATTGGTGAATGGGTGTCCATGGACCGGGGGGCCTGCAAATGAAGGTGCCACAGTGGATGTGGTTGTGCTTGGTCTGGGTTTTTAAGTTGTGTAGTACCATGGTCACCGCTGGGTCATTACAGTGCGTGGTTAGTTGGAGTGTTTTTCTTTCTTGTAGGAGATGGCAATGCCTCCTCCTCGATGGACTTGGTGGGCCTTGCGGGTAATTAAGTAGCTGTCACTGATGGCGATGGTGATTTCTGGTCCAGAACAGAGGTTGGTACATGTGTTTGTGAAGTAGGTGACATATGAAGAGGTTGCAGCAAGGAGGTGCCACATTTCTGTAGTGTGCATGTGTAGGGACTGCACGTTGTGGAGGATGCAGTTGAGCTGGTTGTGTGGAGTGTTGTTTGGCTGGGTGGCACGAGGCACTGGTGTGTTGATGTGGCAGAAGGTTTGTTTGGAGTTTCGACTGGCGCAGGGTGCAAGATAGGCATACAGTCTTGCAAGATGGCAGGTTGTGTTGCGTCCAGGGTAGATGGCGAGGAGGGTGCTTGTGTTGCAGCAGAGGAGTGTACGAGAGGAATGGTCCCTGCTGGTGAGTGTGGTCCAGGGGCAAATGGACGCAGATGGTCTTATCCATGGCTTGCCTTCGTCATGGGAGACGTACATTACAACACAGTTATCACATTGGAATGCCAATTCAAGGTAACTTCAGGCACACAGTTGCCTTCACGTTGCATGTCATATCAACGCATTGTGATGCAAGTAATGGAGAATCATCAGTTCCAGGTTAGGTAATGCTTTCTGGTGTCAGATAAAAATGTAAGGGAGTTTCCTTGTGATCAAATATAAAATGTAGGGGGTCTTGTGGGGTAAATAATGAAATATAGTGCCATTTTTGTTTGGATAAAATCAAAATTGGATTTCTTTGGGGGTCAAAAAATGAAATTAGGGTGTCTTTTGGGGTCAAAAATGAAATTAGGGTGTCTTTTGAGGTCAAAAAATGAAAATAGGGTGTTTTTTGTGGTCAAAAAATGTAATTAGGGTGTCTTTTGAGGTCAAAAAATGAAAATAGGGGGTCTTTTGGGGTCAAAAAATGAAATTAGGGTGTCTTTTGGGGTCAAAAAATTAAAATAGGGTGTCTTTTGGGGTCAAAAATTGAAATTAGGGTGTCTTTTGGGGTCAAAAAATGAAAATAGGGTGTCTTTTGGGGTCAAAAATTGAAATTAGGGTGTCTTTTGGGGTCAAAAAATGAAAATAGGGTGTCTTTTGGGGGCAAAAAATGAAATTTGGGTGTCTTTTGTGGTCAAAAGTGACATTTAAGGTGGTTTTGGGGGTCTGAGATGAATCTCAGGGATCAGGGGTTGTTATGTGTCACAAGTGTTTCTTTTAGGGTTGCACTCACTGTAGTGGGAACTGTAATTTACAATGCTACTATATCCAGCTCTTTCTCCACTTTTGCAATATGAGACCTATTGGTATGTGTTGGACTTGGCCCTTTTTGGCAGGGTCATCCCTAAACTTTTTGCCTTTTCTCTGACATGTTGTTGGTGGTTTTAGGCCTCTGGGCACTTTAGCACTGTGGTCCAGTGTAAAGTGTGTGCGCTCTCTGTGTTATGTATGGTGAGATTGGCCTGCCCTCCCATAGGAATGCATGATAAGTGTGTCAGTGGTAATTCCTGGGATGGGAGGAGCAGCGTGGGCGAGTTTAGTATGTATGAAATTGTAAGAATAAATGCTGCACAATGGTGTGCGCGGATTTATGATGACTGGTTGAGAAATGCCACTTTTAGAAGTTGGCATTTCTGTGCCCATTTCTAACAGTATGTATTGTATTGGAATGCCTTGCAACCAAAGATATTCCTTTGGTATACCACTGGTCTGCCTGCTGAGCATGGCTGCACAGCATCTGGCATTGAGAAATGATGTAGGGGGCGCTGGACAGCTGGGAGGTGGAAAAAGCCTGAAAAGACACTGGAGGGGGCATGGATGCGGGGTGTGTGTGAGCGGGGTTTGGCATCACATTACAAAAGGAAAATTGCAACAAGGCTTGGTCTTGCGTATTCTGTGCTCCTGCTCCTCTGAGTCTGCTTCAAGGAACAGGAAGCAGCCAGCCAGGCTCCCTCACCTAAGTCAATTACAAGGCTGCAATGTGGCATTGTAATTGTTCATGCACGCAGGGACAATGCGTTCAGACAGGGGCTTGAGGGGTGGGCATGTTCTCCATGCAGGCTGTAATTGCGACTGCATTGCAAACAGGAAAGTGCACATGACTGTTCCGGGCGGACTGAGAGGGCCAAAGAAACAGTCATTGTGCACTTTAGTGGGCATACCACTGAGCCCTGGACCTACTTGTGAGTAGAGCAGCCCCAATCACCTTCCCACCCAGAAAGGAAACATAGCATGAGTACCTCAAAAATTAATCTTCATAGTATTTGTTTCACCGTCTTGCACTGCTCAAAATCATTGGCCCAATGCTCCAGCACCATAGTGGATTATCCGCCACTGGGGGTCCCTCACCCACAGGTGCTACCCCTGCACCCCAATATACCCTGGGCATCCTCCGCTACACATCACACCTTCCACTCACTTGGACATCGACACAGTGGTGTTATCCGATGCACTCTCTCAAAGTCTGTGACTCAGCCAGCATGAGCCTCAGCCAGGTGGGCTTACACAAGCCTGGGTACAGCATTCACTGCCAAGACAGCTGGGTAATCACATGATGAAGGTGATGCAACACGCATCCCTTAGGCGGTGTAGTTTCAGTGCTTGTGCAACATAAGTTTGCATCATCTCAGGGTCCTCACCCTCCACAGCGTATGGCCAGTGACCCATCCTCTGGCCTCTGATGCAGATATGCATTGGCTACCATTGGCAATATCCTTTGTGCAGCCCAGTGTACTGTTGGGGCATGGTATGCAATGTGTACCTCCCTACGTAGTTACTCAGGAGGATATGTACCATTCACAGCTACAAGGGGGACCAGGGTGTCTTCTCACACAAGTCTGCAACATGCCTCCATGCGACCTGGCTAACTACACCACCAGGTAAGGGTGATCACCAATGCCTCAATGTCTACCACCACAGACCAGCAACTCCACTGCACCTCCGCATCCCAGTTCGGGTCACAAATGGCGGGCCACCGATGCCACCCTGAGCCGGGTAATCATTGGTGCTTCCATGGGTTTGTATGCCATTGTGTAGCAGGAGTGCCCAATGATAAGTGATGCACACTGCTATTGCTCAGCAAAGCGCTCGCACTCAGTATTGTAGCCCACATTTTCTTCTTCCCCAGGGTCTCTGGATGGTCATCATGGCTGTTGGGGGGCTTGGGGGAGTTGTTGATCTGTGATATACTGGGGCCAGGCAAATCCATTCTGCATGATAAATATTTTTAGTATCCTAGTTCTCATTGTAGGTTGCTCATAGGCTTGTTTTCACTGTTGATGCCATAAAAAATAGGGCTGACTAATTTGATTTCCTTTGCCGCTAATGTGCCTTTTGTCAGTCATTGCTTGCTAACGTCGGAATTACTAACGCATTTACAGCAGTGTTTCTGGCAGTCATCATTGCAGCCAACAGCAAATCTCGCCATGTCACAACGTATTGTAATAACATCACTAACAGTGTGTTCTTTGTGGGCGATAGGCCGGCACACAGCAAACTTCCGCTAACTAGTGTTGGTGGTAGTTTGAGTGAGTACTTGTACATATGGGCCATAATGTCTCCAAAATGTGCATGGAAACATATCTTTAGGTTGGCAGTATGTTGTGCTTGAAAGGAGGCCAACACACTGATATCACACACTAATTTACAATTGCCATTGCAGTGTTGCCAGAAAAGTGCATCTACAACTAAGAGCAACATTTCCAATGCAGTGTATGTCGACAGGACAGTGACAATGAATACCAATGACCAGCACCACTACTGTAACAATAAGTGGTGCAATGTCCATGCAAGTGGGTATGAGTCTTGAGCATCAGTCTGCATCAGGACATAGATCGCTTGACTGTGACACAGAGATCAGCTTTGATAACCCGCATGTGATGCCTCTTACTAAACCTCACTACAATTGAGCATGCAAACACAACTAACACATTTCCACCTTATTTTTCAGAGGATGCACCTTCCACATCACAATGGGTGGATGACACCAATCTTGTTGAGGAAATGGACGACACCGTGCCCTAAATTGACAGTGACACACTGGAGGACCTCATTACCACCATACAGTCACCTACAGCACCTCCTGAGAGTGACAACAGTGTGTTAGCTGCTATAGCTGAAACCCAACAAACAACAACAACAGAATCTGCCGCAACAAATATAAGCCCTGACTTGGATAACACACAGGTAGAGTTCCAAAGAACCGCTGTAGCTCTACAACGGGAACTCCTCAGAGAGGTTCATCTGGCTGTGGAGAGTGTGGGTGGCATCCTGCAAGCAATACTCCGAAGCCTGAATCCAGATTTGGGGAACATTGGTACAGAACAAGCCAGCAACAACCAAACACCAGGACTTGCACAATCTCTGGCTAACATATCCAACATTATGAGTCAGAGGCATGTACAAATGCCACCACAAAGTGGCACCAGGGATGTTGCTCAACACCTTCAAAATATCGATGACACAATGAGATACATGCAGCAAAAGCAATACATGTACATGGCAACTATGACTGCCTTTCATGGGGAATTGCTGACTGTTGTTAAAAATCAGCAAGTAATGTTGAATGCCCTAATGGCAAACTTCATGTCACCAGAATACGTGTTCCCTCACACCTCCTCTGCCACTGCTGGTGGTAGCAGTGATACAACACACCCTGCAGCTACAGAGCCAACGAAGGCCCAATCTGACAACTCTAAGGAGGAGGACGAGTGGGCAACACAGTGCACGAGGAATACTGGTCACTAAATTGACACAAAGTCACAGATGTCATATATGAACAGAAACAATTTGCCTTTGATGAGAAAAATGTCCTAAAGACAATATCATTTAAAAAACTGTAACACCTGTGCCACACATCTTTTGTTTCTCACTCACTGAAGTAGAATACATTGTGACAACAACAATGTATTCATCACAGAGCAAAATAAAAATAAAATCTCTTTGTTTCAATACTCACAAACATGTCAACATGAGTGCTGCTTCACTACTTGTGTGTCAAGAACAATGTGCCCTTGTTTCATGTTTGTTCCATTCCACAATATCACTGGGTATTATGTTTGTTGAAAAATTCGGACACACGTAAAAGAGTGTGTAAGTACTTGTTCAATGTCTGTTTAGTATGACAATGCAAATGTGAAAATGCATGTTGTCATATGGAGATTTAAGGGGCAGATTTACATGAAAGGGCTGCAGCGCAGCACAACAAGCCCTTTATCTGTGCCACACTGTGTAACTTTCTGAGCACAGGAATGCCAAATATGTCCAATGAAATGTGGCATTCCTGTGCTCTCAATGTCAAAAAGAGAGAGGGGGGGGGACCAGGAGCTAGTTAATGGTCCAGTGCCCGTGCTCCAAGCTAACCATGAAGTCAATAAAACATGGGGGGACACTGTTCCAAGGTGAGTAGTGCAAGTAGTCACTACCTCACAAGAGGGAGAAGGGATAAGGAGAAAGGAAACAGAGGTATCCTAGGTCTCGGTCTCACTCAAAAAATAGGGAAGTCTTGTCTCTTGTAGCCCTCACACACCCCGAAGGATGTCATGCTTCATCATCGGGCAGTTGCTCCTCGTCGGGCCGGCGCTGCAATGCCCTACGGGTCCCCCAAAGGGTCACGTTATCAGAGATCTTTTTGAGAACTGCCGTTTGGTGCATGTGGGTGTGTGGGGTGAGTCCTCTGTGGAGGGTGACAAAGTGCGTGCAGAGAGATAAAACTGTCTAAGGGTTGCCAGAAAAAATGCTTTTAATGTGGTGGTACCCTTGGCAGAATAAAAAACCCGTAGGTTGGAAGTTACCCCTGTAGGCGCAATGTGCCCAGGTAACTATGAGGTCGACATGTTTCACGCCTCTTTGGTCATAAAGATCCCTGGTGTTTCATCAGGACCGAATAAACTGTAAGTGGTGTGTAGTGCACGTGAATAATAATATAAGGGTAAAATTAACCCTCTGGACGATCAGTGCGGGTCATAAACTAAGAGCCCTTTAGTTAAGGCTATAACTAAATAGTCGAGTCCGCTTCTGATCGTAACCTAGAAAAAGGAACAAATAACAAGAAAAGACATACTTCAGGTAAGTAGGTAAGGCTAAAAGTTATGCCTCTGTGGACATATGTCGAGTAAACGCTTCTTGCGTTGTGACAAAACAAGAGGGAGACAGACCAGGTATGATGAGTACCCTCCACCCCAAGGACCCGGCGTGATGAATCAACCAGATGCGGACGACGGAGAGCCAGTACAGCCCCGCCTGGTGAGCGGCGGCCATGTCGACTCCCCGCCCGCCACCTAGGAAGAACCAGCGTCGTGGGTGGTACCTGAGAAAAGTGAGGGGCCCATAGCTCAGGTCCCACAAAGCGCTGGTCAAGCGTCAAAGGCCTGCTAAAATTGATGCTAACACCAAACGATGCGTAGGAAAAACGGATGGCGACAGCTCATATTAGCTCCCATGCGCAGTCCAGTTACATAGGGCAGAGAGAAGAAGAAACGTGCTTTAGGACCAGGTATATATAGGTCATGCTGCTGTATGCCTTGGTTGGAGACCCTTACCTAGTAGGGAAAGGAGAAGTACTCCATAGGCTAGTGGCGTAGGGTGCCCACACCTTACCGGGCTACAGAGAAGAAAACAAGACATGACAGGGAACAAAGTGAACAAACTTGCATGCCCCACGGTTCTCGTTGCAGTCACTTACCCTGAAATGCCCTTTGTCATGTCGAAGGTTCTTTACTCACAGTTTAGCTCGGGTGTCGGCTCCTATACACCTGCCCCATCCTGACGCCTGCCCGAAAGTGAGGAGGACCAGGCGGGGGCCATCTAGAAATACTATCGTTGATTGAATGAAGGCGGTCTCTGTATCCGGTTTGCTTCGTAATGGTCTTCTGTACTGCGCCTGCGTGCGTTTCAAAAGTGTATCTGTAGCGTGCATGTGCACAGTGAATGAACGTGAAGTGTATTGCGCATGTGCTAAGGGAGGGTCAGAGGTTCCTCCGATTAACATACCCTGTACTCGAGCGCATGCGCACAGTGAAACGAATATGTACGAGCGGACAGTGGACATCCTTAATGTCTGCGCATGCGTATCACAAGATGCCATAGCGCTGAGAGCGCTTTAGTTTTGATCATATGTCTGTGTCAGAGGGTGCTAGATACTGATTATAAACCCATATATAGGAGTCGTTCAACACATATCAGGGCCCTGAAAACTCGGGGATGTTATAAATGACTCAGGTATGAGCTATCTCATGGCATGGTAGTTACCATCTTATTGGATATAGGTGGCATGTGCTCAAGTGTAGATGATTGGCACTAGTGCAGCCCAGAGAATAACGTGTATGTTGGTGACCGGGTGGGGCCAGCATAAGAAAGTGGTACAGACATGGCCCTAACCCAGACACGGTGCTGTCCCTGGAAATTCTGGTGAGGGGCATCAGGTAGTAATGCCTGTGCGATTGTGTAGAGCAATCGTGAAGACACCTGTAACGGTGCTAATAGCACTCTGCTGTATAGGAGATCAGAGTTCAGTCCATGGTATTTCGTCATTCAGGCCTTGTTCGTGAGTGCGGAGGCAATGAACCCACCGTTGTTCTCGGCATAGAAGTGAAGTGCTACTCCACCCTTGGTCCGCCTCTAGAATAGTCCATTGTATGGCCTCGCAGGGATGTCCCTTGTTGATGAAGTGATTAGTCATTTTTGTCGCCGTCCGTCCGCGTCTGATGGTACTCTTGTGCTCGCTGATCCTCACCTTCACAGGTCGGGTAGTCATCCCCACATATCTAAGTGGGCATGGACAGGTAATCAAGTACACACAGTTAGTGGTGTTACAGTTAGTGTGTTTTCGCTGTTCCCACACAAAGTCATCCAGTTGTAGTGATTTAGTAGGTTTCATTGACGAGCAAGCCCCACAGGTCCCGCAAGGGTGATGTCCTGTTACTGCTGGCAGGTTCCATAATGTAGTATCCTGGGGTTTCTTTTTTGCACGGGGACGTGTATTCACCAGCTGATCACGGAGGTTCATCGTGCGTTTGAACGCAAAACGAGGGGGATCCAGATCCAGAGAGTCAGTGTTGAGGATCCTCCAGTTGCGGTTGACGATCTTTTTTATCTTATTAGATAGCGGGGTAAATGTGGTGACACACGTGATCACATCACTGGTTCTTGGCTCCCTGGTCTCCAGTAGTCCTTGGCGGTTATTATTCCTGGCACGTTTTTTGGCCTTCAAGATCACATCCCTGGGGTAATTCCTTTCGTGTAGATTGTTGGCCAGTACGTTGGCTTGGGAATAGAACTCTTGTATCCTGCTACAGTTCCGTCGAATCCTCAAGAACTGGCCATACGGTAGATTCTCCCTTAGGGCTTTTGGATGGTAGCTCTTAAAGCTAAGAAGACTATAACAGTCGGTCGTCTTCCTGTAGGTCGTGGTGTGTAGGTAACCATCTTCAAGGCTTATAAGTAAATCCAAGAAGGGAATGGCCTTCTCGCTGGATGTCTTAGTGAAACGCAGGTGAGGATCCCGGTTGTTAATCCACTCATGGAATGTTTTGGCGGTCTCCTCTGTGCCTCTCCAGAGGATGAGGACATCATCAATGTACCTCTTCCAGGTGATGAGGTTTTTTTGGAACGGGTTAGTGTCCGTGAAGATGTTAGTAGCTTCGAAATGGGACATGTATAGCCCCGCCAGACTCGGCGCGAAAGTACTACCCATGCTGGTACCCTGTACTTGGTGGTAAGTAGTGGTCTTATACATGAAGAAGTTGTTTGTCAATGCCATAGTAATCACATCGATGATAAAGTCAGCCGGTGTATTAGTAGGCAGGTCCGCCTCATGTAACAGGTTCCCCACTACCTCGATGGTGGCATCCTGGGGAATGTTTGTGTACAATGCCTCTACATCGAGTGTGAGGAGTAAGTTGATCTCCTCTGTGTTGTCATCATTAATCTCCTGGATCAAGTTGAGGACATCGCGGGTGTCTTTAAGGTATGCAGGTGTTGCCTGAACCAACGGGCGTAGAAAATAGTCACTGAATTGGCTCAGTGGTTCAAAAAGAGAGCCTATGCCGGATACTATGGGGCGGCCCGGAGGGGGGATGATACCCTTGTGGATCTTGGGTAGAAGATAGAAATCCTGGCATCCTGGGATTCTTGTTCACTAGGAATGCCGCTTCCTTGGGTGAGATCAATCCTTCGGTAGCAGCTTCATTCACCATGATCCGAATCTGCCCCAGGAGACGTTCCGTCGGGTCAGTTTCTAGTTTCTCGTAATGCTGAGTGTTGCTCAGTTGCCGAGAGCACTCAATCTCGTAGTCCTCGAGGTCAAGAATGACCGTGGCGCCCCCTTTGTCAGCGGGCTTGATGATGATCGTTGCATCCTCTTTTAACGAGTTTATGGCACCCCGGAGTTTGTTCGACATGTTGTTATAGGTGGGTGTAGCTTTTAGTAGGTTGGCCTCCTTCAGTACCGCTTTCTCAAACGTAAGGACCTCACTGGGGACCATGCCTGCAGTTGGGGTAAATTTAGAGGGTGGTCTGAGTCCCGAGTCGTCCCGCTCAGGTAGGGTAGTATCTTTAAAAAAGGACCTGAGTCTTATCTTCCGGAACAGTTGGTGCAGTTCCTCATTCATCCTGAAATTGTCTTCTCTAGGGGTTGGCACGAAGCCTAAGCCCATCTCTACTGCAGTTATCTCGTCGGTATTGAGCTCCCTCTTAGACAGGTTGATGATTAGTCTTTTCGGTGCATCATGCTCCTTGTTGTTCTTGGCTGATTCTCTATGTCTTGCCACTGTACCTGCTTGTTCCCTCTTCTTCTTCCTCTGCCTCTTCCCCTGCCTCTGTTCTGAAAAGGAGGAGGAGGGTGTTGGAAGAATGGCTGCTGGAAACCTGGTTGTGGACCCGGATAAGGAGGGTACCACATCGGTCCTTGTAGAGGGTATGGTTTATTGAGGTACCCATACATAGGAGGCATCGGTGGAGGTGGGAGAAGTCCCTGTTGATTAGAGTTCCTCCCCCAGCTTTGATTGCTAGAATTACTGTTTGATGAGCGTTCTGAGTGCTGAGAAGTTGATGAACCATCATCGGACAAAGCATCATTATCAGAGGATTGGAAATCTTCCTTAGTGTATGGGTAGATTTTCTCCCTGTCAAATTTTTTAATGTCCTTCTGCAGCTTTGTGATCTTCTGTTGTAAGAGGTAGTCCCGGTGGTCGGACATTTCTGCGTTGATCTCTGCCAGACGAGTTTTGTAGGCGGATATGCTGATACCCGTTTTTAGACCATTTTCTGCTATGTTGATTTTTATAATCAGTGCCTCAGAGAGACGTTTGGCCGTGCCAATGATCAGGATAATCCAGTCGTGAGTACATTTCCACGCGATCTGGCTCCATTCTCACCTGAAGATCAAGTCATCCAGGAATATCCTTGGCGCAGTCCGTACCAACAGGCCATTGGGTGCCGAGTTAGCTCTCAGGTACTCTGTCATAACAGATCCATGTAGTGCAATTTTAACTTGTAATTTCTTGAGGGAAGCTAGTGAGTTCCAGTCACCTTGTAGACTTGCTGTTGCTATATTACCTTCATTGTCCAATAATGAAGGTGTTTTGAGGATTTCTGCCACAATGTCTTCACCGAATCTCAATCCCAGATTTTCTCACATGGTGGAGGTGGTCATGTCTCAGAGAATGTAGTAGAAGAGAGAGAATGTGCTAGAGAGGATAGAATAGGGTCCCTCGGCTGAGCCGCCGTGCTACAACAATGTCAAAAAGAGAGAGAGGGGGGGGGACCAGGAGCTAGTTAATGGTCCAGTGCCCGTGCTCCAAGCTAACCATGAAGTCAACAAAACAAGGGGGACACTGTTCCAAGGTGAGTAGTGCAAGAAGTCACTACCTCACTAAAGGGAGAAGGGATATGGAGAAAGGAAACAGAGGTATCCTAGGTCTTGGACTCACTCAAAAAATAGGGAAGAACAAGTCTTGTCTCTTGTAGCCCTCACAAACCCCGAAGGATGTCATGCTTCATCATCGGGCAATTGCTCCTCATCGGGCCAACGCTGCAATGCCTTGCGGGTCCCCCGAAAGGTCACTTTGTCGGAGATCTTTTTGAGAACTGCCGTTTGGTGCATGTGGGTGTGTGGGGTGAGTCCTCTGTGGAGGGTGACAAAGTGCATGCAGAGAGATAAAACTGTCTAAGTGTTGCCAGAAGAAATACTTTTAATGTGGTGGTACCCTTGGCAAGACATGGAGAATCAGCCAAGAACAACAAGGAGCATGACGCACCAAAAAAACTAATCATCAACCTGTCTAAGAGGGAGCTCAATACCGACGAGATAACTGCACTGGAGATGGGCTTAGGCTTCGTGCCAACCTCTAGAGAAGACAATTTCAGGATGAATGAGGAAATGCTCCAACTGTTCCGGAAGATAAGACTCAGGTCCTTTTTTAAAGATACTACCCTACCTGAGCGGGACGACTCGGGACTCAGACCACCCTCTAAATTTACCCCAATTGCAGGCATGGTCCCCAGTGAGGTCCTTACATTTGAGAAAGCGGTACTGAAGGAGGCCAACCTACTAAAAGCTACACCCACCTATAACAACATGTCGAACAAACTCCGGGGTGCCATAAACTCGTTAAAAGAGGATGCAACCATCATCATCAAGCCCGCTGACAAAGGGGGCGCCACGGTCATCCTTGACCTCGAAGACTATGAGAACGAGTGCTCTCGGTAACTGAGCAACACTCAGCATTATGAGAAACTAGAAACTGACCCGACGGAACGTCTCCTGGGGCAGATTCGGATCATGGTGAATGAAGCTGCTACCGAAGGATGGATCTCACCCAAGGAAGCGGCATTCCTAGTGAACAAGAATCCCAGGATGCCATATTTCTATCTTCTACCCAAGATCCACAAGGGTATCATCCCCCTCCGGGCCGCCCCATAGTATCCGGCATAGGCTCCCTTCTTGAACCACTGAGCCAATTCAGTGACTACTTTCTACGCCCGTTGGTTCAGGCAACACCTGCATACCTTAAAGACACCCGCGATGACCTCAACTTGATCCAGGAGATTAATGATGACAACACAGAGGAGATCAACTTACTCCTCACACTCGATGTAGAGGCATTGTACACGAACATTCCCCAGGATGCCACCATCGAGGTAGTGGGGAACCTGTTACGTGAGGCGGACCTGCCTACTAATACACCGGCCGACTTTATCATCGCTGTGATTACTATGGCATTGACAAACAACTTCTTCATGTATAAGACCACTACTTACCACCAAGTACAGGGTACCAGCATGGGTAGTACCTTCGCGCCGAGTCTGGCGGGGCTATACATGTCCCATTTCGAAGCTACTAACATCTTCACGGACACTAACCCGTTCCAAAAAAACCTCATCACCTGGAAGAGGTACATTGACGATGTCCTCATCCTCTGGAGAGGCACAGAGGAGACCGCCAAAACATTCCATGAGTGGATTAACAACCAGGATCCTCACCTGCGTTTCACGAAGACATCCAGCGAGAAGGCCATTCCCTTCTTGGATTTACTTATAAGCCTTGAAGATGGTTACCTTCACACCACGACCTACAGGAAGACGACCAACTGTAATAGTCTTCTTAGCTTTAAGAGCTACCATCCAAAAGCCCTAAGGGAGAATCTACCGTAAGGCCAGTTCTTGAGGATTCGACGGAACTGTAGCAGGATACAAGAGTTCGATTCCCAAGCCAACGTACTGGCCAAAAATGTACAAAAAAGGAATTACCCCAGGGATGTGATCTTGAAGGCTAAAAAACGTGCCAGGAATAATAACCACCAAGGACTACTGGAGACCAGGGAGCCAAGAACCAGTGATGTGATCACGTGTGTCACCACATTTACCCCGCTATCTAATAAGATAAAAAAGATCGTCAACCGCAACTGGAGGATCCTCAACACTGACTCTCTGGATCTGGATCCCCCTCGTTTTGCGTTCAAACGCATGATGAACCTCCGTGATCAGCTGGTGAATACACGTCCCCATGCAAAAAAGAAACCCTAGGATACTACATTATGGAACCTGCCAGCAGAAACAGGACATCACCCTTGCGGTACCTGTGGGGCTTGCTCGTCAACGAAACATACTAAATCACTACAACTGGATGACTTTGTGTGGGAACAGCGAAAACACACTAACTGTAACACCACTAACTGTGTGTACTTGATTACCTGTCCATGCCCACTTAGATATGTGGGGATGACTACTCGACCTGTGAAGGTGAGGATCAGCGAGCACAAGAGTACCATCAGACGCGGACGGATGGCGACAAAAATGACTAATCACTTCATCGACAAGGGACATCCCGGCGAGGCCATACAATGGACTATTCTAGAGGCGGAACAAGGGTGGAGTAGAACTTCAATTCTACGCCGAGAACAACGGTGGGTTCACCGTCTCCGCACTCACGAACAAGGCCTGAATGACGAAATACCATGGACTGAACTCTGATCTCCTATACAGCAGAGTGCTATTAGCACCGTTACATGTGTCTTCACGATTGCTCTACACAATCGTACAGGCATTACTACCTGATGCCCCTCACCAGAATTTCCAGGGACAGCACCGTGTCTGGGTTAGGGCCATGTCTGTCCCACTTTCTTACGCTGGCCCCACCAGGTCACCAACATACACGTTATTCTCTGGGCTTCACTAGTGACAATCATCTACACTTGAGCACATGCCACCTATATCCAATAAGATGGTAACTACCATGCCATGAGATAGCTCATACCTGAGTCATTTATAACATCCCTGAGTTTTCAGGGCCCTGATATGTGTTGAACTACTCCCATATATGGGTTTATAATCAGTATCTAGCACCCTCTGACACAGACATATGATCAAAACTAAAGCGCTCTCAGCGCCATGGCATCTTGTGATATGCATGCGCAGACATTAAGGATGTCCACTGTCCGCTCGTACATATTCATTTCACTGTGCCCATGCGCTCGAGTACAGGGTATGTTAATCGGAGGAACCTCTGTCCCTCCCTTAGCACAAGCGCAATACACTTCACGTTCATTCACTGTGCACATGCGCGCTACAGATACACTTTTGAAACGCACGCAGGTGCAGTACGGAAGACCATTACGAAGCAAACCGGATACAGGGACCGCCTACGTTCAATCAACGATAGTATTTCTAGATGGCCCCCGCCTGGTCCTCCTCACTTTCGGGCAGGCGTCAGGACGGGGCAGGTGTATAGGAGCCGACACCCGAGCTAAACTGTGAGTAAAGAACCTTCGACATGACAAAGGGCATTTCAGGGTAAGTGACTGCAACGAGAACCGTGGGGCATGCAAGTTTGTTCACTTTGTTCCCTGTCATGTCTTGTTTTCTTCTCTGTAGCCCGATAAGGTGCGGGCACCCTACTCCACCAGCCTATGGAGTACTTCTCCTTTCCCTACTAGGTAAGGGTCTCCAACCAAGGCATACAGCAGCATGACCTATATATACCTGGTCCTAAAGCGCGTTTCTTCTTCTCTCTACCCTATGTAACTGGACTACGCATGGGAGCTAATATGAGCTCTCGCCATCCGTTTTTTCTACGCATTGTTTGGTGTTAGCATCAATTTTAGCAGGCCTATGACGCTTGACCAGCGCTTTGCGGGACCTGAGCTATGGGCCCCTCACTTTTCTCAGGTACCACCCACGACGCTGGTGCTTCCTAGGTGCCGGGCGGGGAGACGACATGGCCGCCGCTCACCAGGCGGGGCTGTACTGGCTCTCCGTTGTCCGCATCTAGTTGATTCATCATGCCGGGTGCTTGGGGTGGATGGTACTCATCATACCTGGTCTGTCTCTCTCTTGTTTTTATCACAACGCAAGAAGCGTTTCCTCGACATATGTCCACAGAGGCATAACTTTTAGCCTCACCTACTTACCTGAAGTATGCCTTTTCTTGTTATTTGTTCCTTTTTCTAGGTCACGATCAGAAGCGGACTCGACTATTTAGTTGTATCCTCAACTAAAGGGCTCTTAGTTTATGACCCGCACTGATCGTCCAGAGGGTTAATTTTACCCTTATATTATTATTCACGTGCACTACACACCACTTACAGTTTATTCGGTCCTGATGAAACGCCAGGGATCTTTATGACCACAGAGGCGTGAAACATGTCGACCTCATAGTTACCTGGGCACATTGCGCCTACAGGGGTAACTTCCAACCTACGGGTTTTTTATTCTGCCAAGGGTACCACCACATTAAAAGTATTTCTTCTGGTAACCCTTAGACAGTTTTATCTCTCTGCACGCACTTTGTCACCCTCCACAGAGGACTCACCCCACACACCGACATGCACCAAACGGCAGTTCTCAAAAAGATCTCCGATAAAGTGACCCTTCGGGGGACCCGTAGGGCATTGCAGCGCCGGCCCGACGAGGAGCAACTGCCCGATGATGAAGCATGACATCCTTCGCGGTGTGTGAGGGCTACAAGAGACAAGACTTGTTCTTCCCTATTTTTTGAGTGAGTCTGACACCTAGGATACCTCTGTTTCCTTTCTCCTTATCCCTTCTCACCTCTAGTGAGGTAGTGACTTCTTGCACTACTCACCTTGGAACAGTGTCCCCCCTTGTTTTGTTGAATTCCTGTGCTCTCCCCTGCGCTGGCGCTGGAACAGCTGCCATGCGCCTGTGCATGCACCCTTGCACCATGGGGCAAGGATGCCTGCGTCATGGGGAGATTATTTGTTGTGAATGAAGGGGCACCTTCCTGCACAAAAACGGTCACAACAGGCATTTTCCAAACTCAATGCGTGCTGTAGACTGCAACACGCATTGAAAGTTGAAAAAACGTGGAGAAATGAAAAGCTTGCTCCTCATTGCGCCTCTCTATGCCGCCCCTAGTGGGGCGTAGCATACTGATGCATTGCCAGGTTTGCAATGCCTCGTAAAGCTGGAAATGTGTCTTCTGGTTACATGGGTGTTAGGTGTGAACACCCACAGCAACACACATGGAACGCCCCTTTCACAAATAAAGCTGTGTGTAAAGTGGCTGTAGTTACAAGGACATGAAAGGCCAGGCAGGGTGGCTATTCACGTCCTTGTAAATATGGGGCAGAGAAAAGCGCTGCCAGTGTGTCACAAAAAGTGATGTACTGGCAGCGCAAGGGGATTATAAATCTGCACATAAAACATTAATGATGTAGTGTCAAAATAATGAACTTGTACAGCCCATGAAATTATGCATACCAGCAAACAAGATGTGGTCAAAGTTTGACCAGGGTACTTCATACACCAGCCGTGCCACTCAACTCCGCCTGTATACAGACATTGGGTGGTCCAGTTGTATGAATTAGCCACTCGTAACACAATGACTACTTGTCCATTAACATGTAATAGCTATGACAACACCAAGAGAGATAATGCGTGGTATGTACGTTCTGTACATCTGTGTAAGAGACAACCCATATTTCACTTACATATAGCAACATCATACATTGATGACACTGATTCGTGATAGATACACATGCAGAGGTTGTCCAAAGACTCATGATTTGAATCAGACCCATATGTATGTGAAGACCCAAGAGTGTGTACCCCAAAAAGTTGAAGCACAGGTGTTGGATTAACATGTACAAATATTCATACATGGAGCACCAACCTGCTAGAATTAACAAATATGATACACTCAAACAGTAATCTGTGTTCACAGTCCATGTGCCCAATTACTCACACATACAACATTCTAAATGCTGACCATCAAAGAATATTGTCAAATGTTGTTAAATAACATTATTTTAATAACAATAAAATATGAAACGTATATCAGCAATCATCTAAAACAATCTTACTAAAATATCTTATAAACTAATTTAAAATCTAAAAACCTATCTATACTACCTATGCCTAACCTACCTAACTTAACTTAACTCATCCTAAGCTAAACAAGATTCACGTGAGACCACTAAACATCACCCCACACCCTCCTTAACACATCAATGCACAATAGACATAAACATACTTATCCTATACATAAACTAAGTAGAAATGTATTAAAACACATAGATTTTTTTCTTTTTTTTTCTTTTTTAAAACACGTACACACACACTAAAGGACCCACCCACCCCTAAATATTATAAAAATACTTTATGAATAAAAAAAAATAAAGTTATTAATAAGAAATACCTAACTAACCTAACTAAACTAACTAAGAATACCTATATTAACAATGCTAACCCTGCAATAAAATAATTCCTAATTATAAAACATGACACAATATATTACAATATACACAAGCAGCCCATCAGATCAGGCTAATAAGATGGTCCACACACTGCTGCATTTTGTCCATTTTGTCCGACATTGCAGCCATCTGTTTCTCAAGTCCATCAAATTTTTTTTTTTTAAAACCACATCCTGGCTTGACATTCCATGTCCGCAACACTGTCCCGACGTAGAGGGGGATGCATTCACAGCTCCTGGGGCTGGGGTCGATGTTTTAGATGGTCCATCATGCTGGCCTGAAAGCTTGCCATTGCCTTTCTTTCCATTATTGGCTGGGGCGTTGCTAAGCCATGTATTTGCTGCCTTCTGATTGTCATACAGGCGAGCGGTCCATCGAAACCCCTTTGCTGCCTCACAAATGTGGGAGTATCGGGTCTTACATATGCGGAAACGCCTTTCCTCCTCCGCACTCATGTTATCTGTATGAAAAGAAGTACACATGTGTCAGTCAATCTGTACATGACTGACAAATGTAGTTAGGAAATGCATGCTATCATGTGCGATGATTCCAACATTAGGGCCAATCATCCGGTCACTGTGTGGCCCACACAACCCAATACAATACCACTCAGTTGGTTCATCACATACTGTGCAGTCTGCTGAATGTCATGATTCTATGTAAATCATTTTCACACTTAAAAACTAATCAATTTATGAAGAGCCAGAGAAATGAGAAACCAGTTAACACACATCATGGCCTTTGATCATTTCCACAAAAAAAGACATTATCTGGCTCCCCATGTAAAAATCATGTAGGCATGTGATCCTTAATCTGCAACAACAGCTGAGATCAGACAGTGTCAAAGTGTGTCCTGGATGAAGATCATCTTTTTCTGGACATCTATGCCGCTGGACCGTTCATTTCACACATCCACAGAGTAATGCACTGTAGTAGCAATTTCCATTTTTGGAAACAGAAATGTGGTTGCTGTCTCAACAACGATGAACCTCAGAACTGATGACACTACTCATGTTGACTGGCATGCAGCATGCCATGTAGTACTAGCAGGGTGAACTACACCTCGGCTTATTTATCAAGCATACATGCACCTACCTTCAAAACGTTGACTCTTGGTTTTGTGTACATTGTTCAATCTATGACACACAAAACATAGCTACAGTTTGCTTACAGCTACTTAGTCCTCATGATAATGGACCAAGGATTCATTAGAGCATCATGAATTAAGTCTTACGGAATCAGGACTGTGAAGGCAATTTTTGAGTACAAGATGTGCCACACTTGTGTAATGACACAATTAAATATTGTTCTTGACACAGCACAAGGATTACCCCATCCAAATACACAAGGCAGACTGCCATTCCTATAGCTCATTTGCATACAAATGAGTATGGTCTATGGATGTCGTTTGAAAGTGCGTCATTGATCAAGTATTCCTAATACGACACATCAGACATTTGAGGCTTGGATGACAAATAACAGTCAGATAACTAAACTTGTTCACACTTAAAATGTCAAAATCGTGAAGAGACATATGACAATGATGGACACTGAGCATGGCCAGTTTGTGCTTGGTTGTTCTCTGTGTTATTACATTGACTCTACGCGAAAAAGCATTGCAACCCATGTATTTCCCTTGACCAGCTGACTCCGACCTTGCACCCACACTGCAACCCAGGAACACCATCCTGTTCAACGATTGGGCACAACACCACTACCCACATGTAGTGAGGAATGTGGTAAGCATGCCTTCCTCTCCAAACATCATCCATCTGATGCTGCTGTCTCCACTTGGCTTCCTCTACTCCAGTCTAAGTGGCAATGGGCACTCCATTTTGTATTGTGGATTGAGGGAAGGCCTGTCTGACACTTTCATGGCTTTTAATATGTCCACTCATGTCTCCACGCAGGACAACATTCACAATGTGTTTCATCATGGACTTTGAACTTTGATAGCGTTCAACAAGTTGAGACTGCAGCTGGATGTAGTGATCATACTATAGTTGCCCACATACAGAGTCAAGCTTCCATCCTTGCACATCACCAACATCACAATCAATGATGAATGATACTCACTGGTAGCGTTGGGGTCGTCAAATGTGTCGACCTCCCCCTGTGTATATGGCTGTGGTCCACCTAAGAAACATGAACAGATGTACAATCATGTTGGAATTCCGGACATAAGTACATTCTATGCAAAATAAAAGTTAGCGGGACACATGCAGGTAATTACCAGACCTTGTAACTCCTTTCACATTAAGTACAGCAATGTTGTGCCACCTACACCTGGACAATGTAAATGCTGGATCAGTTCCACATCACAGTTCACTGATTGTGAAACAAATATGTGTAGCATCCCTGTGAGTTTGCATGTGCTTCGACAGATTCATCAGACATGCCCTTACGCAGACACAATTGCACAATGATGTAAGGATGTCTGGTCCTAAGAATTGGTTTGTGCATGCACATGTGTACACAGTTTTTTGATGTGATGACTCACAATAGTTCTTTGACTCTTTACATGCTTGCAGCATGTTAAACTCTATCTTGTTGCCTGATTGCACACTGATTGGACCTTGCTTGTGACTTTTGCATTGTTTATTGCACATGTCTTGTTGTTCTTTTGGCTGCCCGCTTCCCCCTCCATTCCTGCTGCTGATGCACCCGCAGTGCCTCCACCCTGATGATTCCAGACTTCCAGCTGCGCATCCGTAACCCCTTCCCTATTTGATGGTGTTTGATGCATGTCCACACAGCAGGCATGCACAGTATTTGCTCAACAGTCAAACCCCTCTGCAGCCGTCAACAACCCAAACACAACCAGCGGTCATGGATCTCCCAAATCCCTAAGCTATGACTCAGCAAATGTCCTTGCACTGTACCAGTGAAAAATTTCACAAATGCAAGCTGTACACACAGAGCAACAACCATGGACAGTAATCCTGACTACACTGCCCCCAGACCTTCACCACCGACTGCACACACACAAACTACGTACACACCAAACTGCACCAACTCGTGATCCCTGAAATGCATCCTCCTCAACGTGTCCTCCCTGCACAGACTAGCCATGGAGATCTGGATCATCATCAACACCCTTGCACCAGATGTTGCGTTACTCACAGTAACCAGGGAAAACACCACCTTTGCCAACAACATTGCCAACTGCATCACCGAACGATATAAAAATATGAGGAAGGGCCTGCAACAATCGCCCTGTATGAGGCCTTTCCATTGCACTTAAGAGCTACCTCCGACTCACAAACTCAAGCTCAAGCAACAGCCCGCTCAACGCCAAACACCTACACTTTCAGATCCAGGCCAGCCCAAGGACAACCCTGCGAGGCACCCTTGGCTACAGACCATCCAGACCTTGAACTGTGTACACCATCTACATCACAAATATAATCGCACAACATGCCATCGCATACATGTACTACATACTTATAACATACCTCAACTCACAGCTTGACAACCTCAGTGAGAACAAATTTGCCAGCCGCATGGACAACCATGCAAACGTCTGACAGAAACAACTTGTCACCACCCACAACCACAAGCCAGGGCAGAACATCACCACATCCACTGCAGCCAGCCCACGTAACCCCCATGGACTGACCAGCACGGCGTACACCTCCGCGTCAACAAAGCATCTGCAAACAAAAATTCCTAAATGCACTGCACAAAGGAACAGACACAAGATGAACATAGAACAACTTAAATCAGCCCCAAACCAACATGCCACCAACACCTTGAACAACACGACCTTCGCAGAAAATGGACCCCACAGATGGATCTCAAAATGTGTAGATGAACTTGCACCAGTATGTAACACCAACACACAGCAGCACAGGAAGCCAACATGGTTCAAGGCCAACCCACATCAATCGTGATGCACATGCAGACGCCTTGTGGAGAAGCAGAGTAACAGTAAATCCCCTGAAGACGGATACAACTACAAGAACACTATATCTGAATTCCACCCACACATCAGACTTACAAAAAGGAACTTAATCCCACACTCGATCCTCACAAACTCCAGCAATGCAAAGGAACTATTCGGCATCATCAGTTATTTTGCCAAAACACACATGGATATTACAGACATCTCCTCCTCCCAGGACCACTACAACAAGCTCTGCTCATACTTCCACACGGATGTCATGATCCTCTAAGACAAGTTCAAATACCAGACACAAGTCTCTGAAACCACACAATCTTCAAGCAATACCAGCTACCCCTCCATTTCATCCCTAACAACAATCAGCACCCAAGACAACACATCTATCATGAGAGGCATCCACTCATGATCACAAACGGACCTCTGTCCCACCCCTCTTCCACAAAGCTGATGCAGCCATCACTCCAGTATTAAAAGATTACGATCAACACCACCGTCATAAGTGGCATTTTCCACGTCAAGTGGAAGTGCGCATAACTCAGACCCACATTCAATGAGCTAACAATCAACAGCCTGCGCAAACCTCACCCTGCACATCTTCATTGCAACTGTAAAGACCTGACTCTTCAACTGCACGCAGATGCTCCCCCCACGCATTCAGGCCCTCACATGTGAGTAGCGCACTTATAATTTCAATGATTGGTTGGTTGGTTGATTGATGCCTCATGCTTACATAGACACCCTGACTTATGTATATCATGAGATTTACACAGGACAGGGCCAGATTTCCAAGAGAGTGCCGCAGTGAGGCACCACAAGCCCTTTGTCTGCACCACACTTTCTGAGCACTTGAATACAACTGTGCCAATTTCCAAGCCCCCTGTGCCACCAGTACTTCACTTTTTTTAACGTACTGGTGGTGCCTTGTCCTGCTCAATATTTACAAGGACATGAAAATCCACACTGCATGACTTTCCATGCCCTTGTGAATATGCCCCCTTTACACGCAGTAGTTTGCGTGGAAGGGATGTTCCATGGGTGTTGCTGTGGGTGTTCCCACGCAACACCCATATCCACTGATGCATTGCCAGACTTACAATAAAGCGTAAATCTGGAAATGCGTCAGAATGCGACGCCACCCTGGGGGTGGCGTAGCGGGGTGCAACGAGGAGAAATGTCTTCATTTCTCCTTGTTTTTTTCATCTCTCAATGCGTGCTGCATCCTACAGCACACATTGGAAGAGGAAATCACCTCAATTGTTTCTTTTTTCTGCAGGAAGGTGCCCCTTCCTACAAAAAAACAATCTCCCCACGACGCAGGCATCCTTGCACCTTGGTGCAAGGTTGCCTGCGCCGGCACATGGCAGCAGTTTGTGTGCCAGCGCAGGGGGAAGCACAGAGATGCAACATATTGTTGTAAATATGTCGCATCCCTGCGCTTCAAAACTAACGCAGCTTGGCGCTGAAAAATGACTTGCTGCACTGCACTGCTTTAGTTTCTTGTAGATCTGCCCCATAGTTTATAGCATCACAGAAATATTTCCACCTTTGGCACTGGTGCTTGCGTGTGTGCAAATATACCATTGAAAAGTCAACATCAGATAAATTGGTTACAACATATGTGTCTTTGACCACACAACATGCAATTAGTTTGCTTGAGGTCAGATGTATTTTCTCCGACACCATTGTAACACCACTGAATCTATCTGAAAATATGGACAGTGCAATGTATGGCATTGCTGTGCACCTCTTACAAAACCAATATGACTCATATTATACATTTACTTACCAGTTGGCCCACCGACCTCCAGGCCAAGATGGTCCAGCAAGCCTCCATCTCGGTTGATCACATCCTGCCAGCGGTGTTTGATTTAGTGGGGTGTGCGTTGCACGTCAAAAATCTTTGCAAGGTGGTGCTGGACCCTGCCCCACCTCTGCTTGCGTTCAGGTGCTGGGTAGCCCTTGCTCACCCGGCCCCCCGTGCTGATCATTCTTGGGAGGAAATGATATATTAACCAGATGAGGCCACCAAACTGCCTGTTGGACAGGTTCTTGGACCTGCCGGACATGCTCACTTATGAGTAGTTAGTGTAAATGAAACTTCAAAATAGTTAGAAAGGAAACTTATTGAAAAATAAAATACAGACAAATGAATTTACCCCACTTGTATAATAATCCTACACCTAACTACCCCTATTAAACACACACACCCCAAAATACAACTATTTAGACCACACACAAGACTTACAAGTGACAAATGACAGAAGAACAAAAGTTAAAACTACACACAGGACTGACAAAACACACTCCAAAATCCAATCACAATCTCAGCACTCCACACCAGCCTCCTCCACCAAGCACACTCCTAGAGATAGTAAGAGAAAGTGAAAGTGACTGTGTACTTCCTGGTTTACAACATTCTAGAATCATTGCATCATTTCCTGCTTAGATGCGACACGTTTTGACGTTTTGCGTCATATTTCAGACGATGCGTCGTGTTTTTGACTCAATTGCCATTTAATTTCACATCTGCATGCGTGACGTTTCTCTGTTTTGCCTGTGTTTCCTGTTTGTTGCGTTTGGCCGCATGCGTTAACATGCATTTGTCAATACAAAGCGTGACGGTTTTAACTTTGCGTCGCGTTTTGTTCAGATGCTACCCGTTTTTGATTATTTGCGACATTTTACGGTCGGATGCGACACGTATCAGGGGGTCTGAGTGAGTCAAGCCAGATTTGAAGAGGCATCAGGCTTGTAAGTTAGCAACACTTTACGGTCGGATGCGACACGTTTCAGGGAGTCTGAGTGAGTCAAGCCAGATTTGAAGATGCTTTACGCTTGTGACTTTGCGACACTTTACGGTCGGATGCGACACGTTACAGGGGGTCTGAGTGAGTCAAGCCAGATTTGAAGATGCTTTACGCTTGTGACTTTGCGACACTTTACGGTCAGATGCGACATGTTTCAGGGGGTCTGAGTGAGTCAAGCCAGATTTGAAGATGCTTTACGCTTGTGACTTGGCAACACTTTACGGTCGGATGCGACACATTTCATGGGGTCTGAGTGAGTCAAGCCAGATTTGAAAATGCTTTACGCCTGTGACTTTGCGACACTTTAGGGTCGGATGCGACACGTTTCAGGGGGTCTGGGTGAGTCAAGCCAGATTTGAAGATGCCATACGCTTGTGACTTTGCGACACTTTACGGTCGGATGCAACACGTTTCAGGGGGTCTGAGTGAGTCAAGCCAGATTTGAAGATGCTTTACCCTTGTGACTTTGCGACACTTTACGGTCGGATGCGACACGTTTCAGTGGTCTGAGTGACTCAACCCAGATATGTTTGTGAATAGATGGATATATGTGGTGTTGTGCAAGGGATGTGTCACATACAGTACATGTGTTTATTCCTTCTCAACATGTTGCATGATTTAATGATGAGTTGTGTTGTTTTCTGTCACCAACATTCACGTACATCATGGGATATGTGTACATATTATTGGAAAAATGGATTAGTTTGTTTGTGGTACTTTTAAGTTGGACTTGCACAGCAGGTGGATAACATTGCATCACGCAGCGTTGGCACTACCTGCAGTACATTTGTTACCATGTCACAATGAGGAACCATGTGGCTTCTTTTCAGGCCCCTTGCGGCACTGGTGCACCACTTTTCACATGTCAAAACGTGACACATCAGCGGCACAAAGGGCTTTTGAATTTACCCCTGTGTTTTAGTGAGTGATGGGAGGTGCCACTTTCTGTAGCTATGCATGTCATCCTCACCACACAGACATCCTTAGATCATGGTGCAAGGGTGCCAGAACCACCGCATGTCAGCTGTTTGTGCACAATTGCAGGGTAGTACACAACAATGCAACATATCATTGTGATAATGTAGCATTCCTGTGCTCCAAAAGTGCCACAGCTTGTCACAGTCAAAGTGCTTGCACTGGCATGCAGCGGCAGTTTCATGTTAATCTGCACATATATATTTGTATCATATGACCTGTGAAGCAAATGGACACAAAGTAGATGCTCCTACTTAATTTTTAGGTCTCGCCTAGGCAGCGCGCATGCGCTGCTCTAGGAGGGCCTTTAGCCATCGGTCTGCTCGCTTTCAAGCACACACTCGTGCTTGTGGCGGCATCCACCTTGCGGGAGCGGGCATCGGCGCGCATGGGCCATATGTTTGTAATTAACGTGGCCGCGCCGCTGCTCGCTCCCGCAAGGTGGATGCCGCCACAAGCACGAGTGCTTGAAAAGTGCAGACCGCTTGTTTTGCCTTGAATGGTCCCGCGGCGTTTCTTGCTTTCGCAGCCGCTCTTGTTGAAGAATCGTTCCAGCATCCGCTTATTAATATCGTTTTGCCTTGTTGCTTTCGCGGCCGCTCTTGTTGAAGAATCGTTCCAGCATCCGCTTTTTAATATCGTTTTGCCTTGAATGGTCCCGCGGCGTTTCTTGCTTTTGCGGCCTTTGTTTATACATGCCATTACAGTATGTGATCATTTTTTAACAATGACCTGCCAGACTAAAATGTTTAATGGATGACGCGTTTTCGCAACTATCGTAAACTATTTGGATCACTTGAATATTTATTAAACCCTACTTTACGCACGCAGAGCCATTACGTATTATATGCGCACTGGTAAATATTTCATGTTGAATACGCTTATACACACGTAAAACAACATTATCCTACTTTTTTCAGCAGTGTGTTACCGCGAGCGGTACTTTTCCGTATTCACGCAAAATATCCTGTTTGGGTATCCCCGCCGATTCAATACACCCTTTGACTATGTTGTGGAGATGTTTCTCCTGTTGAGAAAGAACTAATTTTTCTTGCAAACGGATCTATATCGTGCTCTGAAACAAACAGGGAAAGTTAAAGAAGATACTGGCAAAGTTCGGTAAAATATTTAAATGTATTCGAGTATGAGAATTACTTTTACAATCTGGGCAGACTAAAACACCGAAGAACTCGGTAAAAGTCTTGAAATACATAACTTCAATGCTTTTTTAGGAAAACTGCGTCTAAATGCTTCGCAAAAATAACTTCCTGTGCATTCTGTTATCTGGAGTTATGTGATCGGTTGGGGGTTATTTAGTGCGGGCTAAAATGTTTGTATAGCGCCACGACGCGATGTCTATAAAAACACATTCATGCTTTCTGACATTTAGAATTCCGAGCCTCGACTTGGTTTATTCAACCTTACCATACACCATGTTGTGTTCTTATTTGCGAGTTTTTGTCTACCATCCTATCTTGACTGTTTCCCACAGTCACATGACGCGCTTTGACATACTTGTTTGATTCTTTTGAGCGCTATGACAATACAAATATTAACTATAATATGCGCCTTTCCGCAGTAGTCATACTTCGTGTTTTTTCGGGTTATTACAGTGGCAGAGTAAGAAAAGTCACTGCAAGCTCCAACAGACTGGGTGGTGGGCGCTTTACAAAGGCTATTAGCAAATCAATCACAATTACCTATGGTACGGTGAGAGTTGTTCAAGCGGAATATATATTCTTTGAATGGGGAGCATGTGTAATATCTTTTTTTTTCATCGTGCCTAATATGTCTTTTTATGGCCTGTTGGCTGCGCGCAAGTACATTCTTTGGCCTTAATATATACGTGGGTCAGGAAGGGTATTAAACAAGCATTTGCAATGCAATAGGTCTCGCAGTTGTGAAAGTTTAAGCTATTTGCATTGTAAATGGCAATGCCTTTTATTTACGTGTTGGTTTTTAAAACATAAATAAAAGGCCTTGTCATTTACAATGCCAATAGCTTAAACTCTCGCAAATGCGAGACCTATTGCATTGCAAATGCTTGTGTAATAAGTCTTTGGTAACGAAGTATCACCAATGGCAACCTTTTGCAGACTAGTCTTTATAGCGCTTACCTTCAAGTCTTTGGTAGAAAGCATTAAAATGCGTGCGTGCTGTCAGAATGTACTGAAGTGAGTTGGCGATAAATGCACTCTTCTTGCTCACTAAGATAAGTAGAGCAGAGTGAAGGATTTAAGTTTTGTTTTCAAATGCTACTGTCATGTTTACCTTTTTCGGAAGTCTTTAGTTTTTAACATAAGAATGCTGCTGTTGCAAAGTATGTTACACTTGGTGGTAGGATTACAGACAAGACATGTTAACAAAACATCTGTCAGTATGATTTGTTCAGCCTGCAAGTTCTCGCTCGAGTTTAACCAGTTCAGATTTAAAAAAAAATATTTTCTCTCACCAAAAGTAGTGCTTCCAAAACGGTACATTTTGCTGATTGGTTTTGGTGCATATCGCACGTGCTCCTGTTCAGGCACGCACTTCGTTATTCGTGCTTTATTGTTTTCTTGTAGACCAATCTTCAGACCGGGTTGTAAGCCAGTCTATCTGCACTAAGGTGTGTATCTGTTGTATACAGAATCCGCTTACGTTGATAGTTCTTGTTATTTTTACAGTTCACACCGGTGTGACTGCACTATGTTTTGTGGGCATCCCATTTTCTAATTTTATATGGTCACTCATTTCATATTCATGGCATCAGGATGGGCAGGAATTTGGCACCTACTGCGCCAGAGGTAAAAAAACAAGCATTGGCATAGCCAAGAGGTCTCGCCTTTGGGACCTTATAAGTGTTTAGCCATGCAACAGTTGATGTTGTTGCACAAAGGATATTGTGCTGGATAACTAAACACTTATAAGGTCCCAAAGGCGAGACCTATTGGCTATGCCAATGCTTGTTTATTGTGATATTGGTGCATATTGTTACAAAAGTAGATTTGCTACATCATGTGAAGAATTGTGTGACAATGTGTGTGCAACGTTTTATCCCTGCTGCAGTGTGGAGTATGTCTCATCCTTCTGCTTCAGCTTCATCATCACCATCATCCATTTGTTCAGGGGCCTGTTCCTCTTCATCCAAGGGCACATTTGTTTTGACACATATGTTATGGAGTATTGCACATGTCATTATCATCTTGCACACAGTTTCTGGAGAATAGAGTAGCCTTCCGCCTGATAAATCTAGGCAACGGAACCTGGACTTGAGCATTCCGAAGCTTCTTTCTATGATGTTTCTAGTTCTGCAATGGGCATGGTTGTATGCCTTTTGCGGATCAGTCTGTGGATTTCCAAATGGTGTCATCAACCACTTCTGTAGGCTATATCCTTGATCAGCTGTAAGTGGAAAGTAAGTAAAATGTGATACTTTTGGGTGACATCAGTATACATGGCATGTGTTGTACTTGTAAGTCATGTTTGTGAAGATTGTAATAGTGAATTACGTTGGTGCCAATTACATGTTGTGTTTAAAGTTGGTGGTCAGATTTTCGTGCCCCTTGCGCTGACATTACGTCACTTTTTGTGACGCACTGGCTGCGCATTACACTGCCCCATATTTACAAGGACAGGAAAAGCCACCCTGCGTGGCTTTTCCTGTCCTTGTTAATATGGCCCCTTCACACGCAGCACTTTGCTTTAAAGGTGCTTACATGGGTGTTGCTGTGGGTGTTCTCACGCAACACCCATGGAACAAGAAACATTTCCAGATTTAAGACGATTAGTAAATCTGGATATGCGTCAGAATGCTACGCCACCCGAGGGGTGGCGTACCAAGGCGCTACAAGGATAAATGTTTTCATTTCTCCTTGGTTTTTTTCTCTTTCAATGTGTGCTGCATTCTACAGCACACATTGAAATTGGAACATGCCTGTAGTGATAGTGTTTGTGCAGGAAATTGCCCCTTCCTGCTCAAACACAATCTCCCCATGCGCCGGCACATGGCAGCTGTTTGTGCAGGGGACAGCACAGGAATGCTCATGTTATTGTACATATGTTGCATTCCTGTGGTTTGGGAGTGCCACAGCGTGGCACAGCCAAAGGGCTTGCAAGTCCGTGCTGCGGCACTTCCTCGTGAATCTGCCCCCGAGTTTCCCATTGTTTGTGACACCTGTCACTACACTTGCTGTCTATCAATTGATGTGCATGACAAGGGATGGTGCTTTACAGTGCATATTTTATTTGAGTGAAAGGTGTGTGGTGTTGCAATGTGGGAGTGATACATGTGTAATGTTTTGGTTGGATGCACACTTTCCAACATTGTGCATTGCACATCTGGGCACATTTCAATATGTGAGTAAGACAAAAGTTTTTTCTGTGCAAAAGAGAGTCAGTAGCATGGCATAGTGGTCCTACACATTTTGTTGACGTTATGGTTTGATGTCTTTGGCCCTGCATTATCACTCATTTGGTTGACATGCCCCTGAACAGGTACCTTTGTCACATGGTGCACCAATACATGCATCCTGTGTGTAATTGATATGTACACTTATATACACATAAATGCACCTGCACATTCTATTTGGATGGTTTGCTATTTCCATGCATTCCTTACAATGCATTGCACCTTTCAATAGTTAATTTGTGTTAGATGCCATGTGTGCATATGTCGACAGTGTGACTTATTGATCTTCACAACTTTATGTAGGCTATTTGCATGCATTCCTATCTGGTGTCCCTTGGCACTTTAGGTTATGCTGCTATGTATGTATGCAGCTTTGGACTGTATGTTATGTGGTTATAGTGTATATGTGGTTTTGCAATTTCACATTGACTTCTTGCATCATTCGGACACAAGGTCATGTAATGTGGCAGAGGGCCAGCTATTCTTGCAGAGTATATTTGTATGCAAATTTATTTATGCTTACCTACAAGGAGCCCATTGCCATATTGTCCATTTTGGAAACGGTCATTGATGAGCTGTTTCTGAATATATATGAATCATGCACACTCCCAGGATATTTGGCAAGTACATTGATGTATGGTCCCCGATGGTCCACAATAGCCTGGACATTGATGGGGTGTGTGTGCTTTCGGTTGCGGTATAGGTGTGAAGTTGCTGCAGGTGGTACCAGCTGAACATGCGTGCAGTCCATTGCACCAAGTACATGTGGGAAGCCAGCAATGGCATAGAAGCCTTGTTTAATGTCCATCTGCAGCTGGGGTGTGTTTGGGAAATGGATGTGCTGTGGTGTGAGCTGAATGATGGCATCCAAGACAGAAGGGAGGGGGGAAGGCGGAGAAAGATGCCTGTGAGACCCCTGCCACTCGTGCTGCTGTTGCTCGAAAAGGTCCGGAGGCCAACATGTGTAAAACTGCCAGTAGCTTTGTCAGTGGTGGGATGTTGCTGACCCTTTCATTTGGAGTCTGTAGCTGTGGTGTGATCTGCCGCAGCAGGGTCACAATAGACTCTTTCCTAAGGCGATACATTTTAATGACTTGTTCATCCCGGAGTCCAATGAGGGAGGTCCTTTGACGGTAGATGCGCTCCCTTCTCCTGCGCTGCCTTTGTGGTAATGGTGGAGGGTGAGGTTGTGGGATTTGTTGTGGGGGTGGTTGTCGTCTTCTTGGTGCAACTCCCAGCTGCAGGATTAGGAGGTTCATGTTGCCTGCTCTGCTGCAAAACTGCTCTGCTGCACTTCTTTTCAATTTATGTGGTACTTGCGCCATTTCCTGCGCGTGGATTTATGAGGCGTAAACTTGCGAGCTCATTTTCAAATTTGTGTGACGCATTTTATAGATGCATCGCCGCGCGGGATTGTTGTAAATATGCCTGCGTCGGAAATGCGTTGGTTTTTGAGTGGGAAAGCCTACCTTGCATATCTTAATACTTACGTGACGCAGACGAATCTCCTGCAGCTCCATTCCATCGCATCTCCGTTTACGTGACGCATCTCCATAGATGCGTCACCTTGTAAATTTTGCGTAAAAAAAAACCCACTGATGCGTCACGAAAAGTGACGCATCGGTGGCGCAAGGGGCTTGTGAATCTGCCCCTAGGTGTGCAATTTGCAGATCCAGGTGCCACTAGCAGTGATTACTTCTGCTAAGAAGCAAAACACATATTTACTACTGTGAGAAGCTGGGTTTCTGTTGCAGTAAGCCCTCCACTTTTTGCCAGACTACTGATTCAGTTTTGACTTGATGTGCCCTGGGTCCCTGCCAATCAGGTTCCCAGGGCCTGTGTTCCTTCCCCAAAACTAACCCAAACTCAATTGGCATCTCTGTCCACAGGTCAGCCCCTGGTCAATGGTACCACAGGTACCCAGGGCACTGTGACCAGGGAAGACCTCTAAGGGCTGCAGCACTTATTGTGCCAACCTTAGAGGCCCTGTACCTTTACACACACACACTGCCTTTGCAGGCTGCGTGTCTTGGTGGAGAACAAAGTGAAGAGTTGACATGGCACACATTCCTGTGTGCCATGCCTACAACCCACTGCCCTGGCATGGATTAGTCACCCCTCTAGCTGGGTGCACTTTACCAGTGGTGAGGGTAGAGGTGCATGAGCCCTGTGCCCCTACAGTGTCTAAGTCCATTCTTAGACATTGTAAGTGCAGTGCTGCCATTAAGAGTATATGGTGCTGGGAGTTTGTCATTATGAACTCCGCAGCACCATAATGGCTACCCTGAAAACTGAGAAGTTTGGTATCAAACTTCTCAGCACATTAAACCCACACTGATGCCAGTGTGGGATTTAATGAAAAATGCACACAGAGGGCATCTTAGAGATGCCCCCTGAAAAACGACCTACCACTATTGTCCAGGCTGAGTGGCTGCTTTCAGCTGCCACCACCAGACATGTTTCTGGACCCCTGGGTCGAGAGCCTGCTGCTCTCAGGGGCCTGAAACAATGCACATCCTGGGACGAGGTGCCAATCCTCCTCCCCCAAGATGGGCAGGGTCCACGAAGGGGAAGCTTCAAAGGCTTGCCACCTTTGTGGTCCCCACTGGTTCTGACCCCCACTTTGGGCTGGAGAACCAGCGGGAAAAACAAGTAAGGAAGAGAGGCGTGCCCTCCTCTGCCAACTCCATCCCTCAGGTGGGGTAGGCGAGGTGAAGCACAACTCTCAGTCCCTGCCATCTTGCAGATGGGGGGACCCAGCCAACCAAGGAACGGCTTATGCCCCCCTCCCACAGGAGTGTGGCATAATAGGGGATGTACCCACCCCAGGGAAGGGGCCCATTGGTCCCAACCTTTTACCTACCTGTAACACCCCTAAATCTAGTATTTAGGGGCACCCCTAAACCTTGCTTCGGCAGACAAGAACCTGCAAGAAGAAAAGAAGAAGAAGGACCGAAAAGCTGTGCCGAAGCTAACAAGAGGAGGACGCCCACTGACTTGGTCCCAGCCCTACCGGCCTGTCCCCACTTTGAACCTGCTCCAGCGAAACCCCGGTGTGTCCTGCAGGTAGCAACCTTGACAAATCCGGAGGACCTGCCTGCCTTCAATCCCAAAGACTCTGTCTCCCGTGAACACCGGATTTGTTCAAACAACAGACTCCAGTTCCGCAAGGATCCGCTGGGCTGCACCACTCTGCACCCGACACCCAAGGCCCGAGTTCGATTGGGCCAACACCAAGAGGAGGTCCCCCCAGCGATACTGACCCGAGATCCAGTGACCCCTGACCTTCCTCAAGCCTCCAGCTGACGCCTGCAGCCTCAAACCGGAAGGTCCCCCCAACCGCGACCAGGAGCTGGTAAGAAGATCCGACCCTAAAAGGCACCCCTGCACCCGATGCCCCACGGCCTTGGGTGGCCCAACTGGTGGTGCCTAACCAACCCCCAAGATCCCAACTTACCTCTCCAAGTGGTAGTCGCACCCAGAAGACCTTCGTCCCGGAGCCTGCAGTGCTTTTGCAAACTGGAGACTCCCCTTTGAAAGCTACAGGGCTTCCAACGCCAAAACAGCACTCTGCACCCGGCCGCCCCAGTGCCCCTGGCCTAAACCCCCATTTGCCCTGAGCTTCAGTCCAGGAGCTTTGCTCCCACAACCCAGTGGCCTGCTCGTCAGCAGCCACCAACCGGAGGCCTCCTGTCCCCCTTTGGATAACATTGGTCCTCAGCACTCTGCACCCGGCCGACGTAGTGCCGCTGAGGGTGTAACAAAAGTGCATCCTTGACCCTGGGGGACTCCCGAGTTCAACCCCAGAACACCAACTCCCACAACAAAGTACTTACCTTTAAACCGATAACACTATTTTCCTCCATAGGATAATATTGACTGTTTTTCTGTGAAAAGTTTTTAAGTGTGGAGTTGGAAAACCTAAAGAAATTCTTTAAAATTTTACTAACCAACAAAAACGCTTTTACTTACCTGTTTACAGGAAATGTCCTAGTTTACTATCCAGGTATACTACACTGTGTAAGAAAAGTAATCTGAAAGTATTGTACTGGTCATTTTATTAATTCAAAGTATATGTACTGTATTTACAAAGCATTGCATTTCTCAATAACAATACTGTAAGTCAAAACAAAGTGCATATACGATTACAATCCAAACTGTATTACAACTGTATATTTACTGCAAAGTATTTATCACTTACCTGTGCCAGCCTTGCTTGGTTCTAGGAAATAAAATAACTAAAAGAATATTTTTCTACAAAAACAATTGGTCTGAAGTTCAGTCTTTGAGTGTGTGAATTCATTTGCTGACTGAGTGTGTACAACAAATGCTTAACACTGGCCTCTGATAGGAGGGCGTGGCCAACACCATGGCTGAATAGCCGCGTTTTCCGGAGCTCCGGCCGCCCACAGTAAATCCTGGTCTTTATCCTGTCTTCAGGCCACTTCTGAGGACTAAATTCGCTGGCCGCTTGTAGATGGACCCCTGGCCCACAGCAGAAACACCCCACAACGCCGACACAGGTGGAGCGACAAGGCCTGCGCGACCAAGAGGAAGACGGGGCCCGGCCGCCAAGATGGCCGCCTGGTCCTAACGGAGAAAACTGCAGCGTGGGGAGCCCGTCCGGAGGGGGTGAGTTGTCCTCGCGCCGACCTGAGGTGGCCGCCGTCCTTACCTTCTGGGTGGATCTGGCACCGTGTGTCGTCCGGGAGCTGAGGGACGCGCACTGAGCGCACAAGATCGGAGCGGCTGCCTTCCCTGGCTGGGAGGGCGGCGAAGTGTAGCCGACTGCTTGCCGAGGTGGGGCCTCCTCGTTCCTTCTCCCCCTGGCCCGCTGCAGTGAGAGAGGCTGCACCGGAATCCTGCTGGTGACGAGGGCCGCCGCCGATTGTGTCTTTGGGTGCCGGAGCTGTTCACGCTCTGCCCCCGGGCCGGATTGCCAGGGGGCTGGGAGACGGGGAGCACAGAGCGGCTGCGCCTGGATTGTGTACGGCCAGATATCGCCGCCGCAGTTGCCGGCTGCATTTCCCCCTCCCCGCGGTGCGGAGGGGGTGCAGGCCTGCCCGAGTGGGGTTCTCCAGATGTGGGACCCCCCCTGCCTCCTTCTGCGATTCCAGAAGCCAGTGGACGGCTGGCCATAGAGCCTGAGGTACGGGTGGGGGGGAGAGGCACAGGCCACGGTGGTGCGCGCCGCTGTGCCACGAGGCGGAACCAGTTGGGGGTAAGCACGTCCTGGTGAACGTGACCCACAGTGCGGGGGAGAGACTGGTAGGCCCAAGGGCCCAAGGGCGGCACAAGACACTGATAGTTGGCCAGAACTCTGCCATTCCCCCCCACGTTGGCCAGAAGCGAACCCCTTGGGATGACAGAGTCGGGTACACCCTCATCTTCCTGGCTGTCCCCTTTGTGGCCCTCCCCCCCTAGAAAGACTGTTGTGGGGCCCTGCTGTACCACACGTCTGCAGGGCAGGTGTACTGTTGGCCCGCGGAGAAGGCTGGACCCCGGCGGCTGAGGGACCCGGCGTGGTGGTGTAGAGTTAGTACCCCTTGACTACTGCTCCAGGAGTGGCCAGGTGGCAATGCACCCTTTTGAGGCTAAAGACTTCGCTCCATCCAGTATTGTACTCCCTGGGGCCATAAAAATGTGCTATGTACTGAGAGGTTCCCTCTAAAAAGGTTAATTCACCCTGCTGAGAGAGCCATTTGGGGACGTGGCTCGTGAAGACGACACCGACCGGTGGGCTCTGTGTGTGCTTGCCATAACAGGGGGGCGCGCGGTGCCTGCATCCCGAGTGCCACTTCCTGCGATACTAGCTGCGGCACGAGTCTGTGACTTTCCTATTACCCCAGGCGGGGTAGCTGGCTGAAGCACTTCCTCTCAGACTAGAAAATGGCTAAAGATAAGGAACCCAGGACGCACCGCCAGGGGAAAATGGACAAATACACTAAGGTGCTCCCTGCGCACACAGAGCCAGAGGGAGACGCCGCGAGTGCGCCAGACAACGCAGCTATTCTTCAGGCGATTCATGCCTCAAGAGAAGCCATTGAAGGCAAAATGGCAGAGATACGCACGGAGGTGACCCTTCTCCAGCAGGATGTTCGCAATATTGCAGATCGCGTCACTCAAACAGAGGCCCGCATATCCGAAGTGGAAGACGTAACAAGTACCTCCAGGGGCAATATCAAGGAAGGTCGACGACGCGGAAAACAGGGCACGGAGAAACAACCTCCTCTTTATCGGAATACCTGAAGGACAGGAAAACACCGACCCGCCACCTTCTTGATGTCATGGTTGCGTGATGCCCTCCCAGGGGCTCAGTTCTCCACTTGCTTCCTCATTGAAAGGGCGCATAGGATGCCGGCTGCGAGACCCCCACCCGGGGCTCCGCCCCGACTCTTGATTGCTCGTTTTTTAAACTATCAGGACCGAGATGTCATTCTAAGGGAAGTACAGAAAATGGGTGAACTTAAGTTAGCCAATACCAGGGTCATGATCTTCCCTGACTATTCAAGGGAAGTACAGAAGATGCGGCGGTCCTTCGACTCCGTGAAAGTCAAACTCCGGGCCTTGCACATTCACTATATGCTTCTATTCCCAGCCAAGCTCAAGGTGATCTTTCAAGATTCAACTCAGTTGTTCCAGACACCTGAGGATGCCTGGGCTTGGACTGAGGAACGCCCGAGACTTGGATCAAAGGCTAGCAATACCGCATCCCACTCAGGAGCCCTGCAATCGAAGTGGGAGCCTCGACCACAGAGGGTGAAACCGAGACGGCGTCTCACTGCAAGAAACTCGAGACGCCTGGGGTCAATGCAGCCAGGGACACCGTACAGACAGAGAGGGGCATCCCCAGAGGAGGATTTGGGGAGGCTAGGGCTGCCACTGGAGACTTAACTCATGGAGATAGCACTCATGCTGACCAATCCGACCAGGACTCCCCGGAGGATACTGATGGTGACCACCCTCTACTCAAAGCTATACATCAGGCAGAAGGGTCCAGGAGGACGGGCCTGGAAGTGGAGCCAGATCAGCAACTACAACAACACAAAAGTGGCGAAGAAATGTAAATCATGGGCGAGACGGAAGAACCAATCGGCAACACGGCAACGGCAACGAGGCCACCCCGCCCAGACGAGTCTGTGTCAAGGAAGAGACTGTGTGAACTATCTTCCGGGACTAGAGACATATCCTTTATAGTTTTGGTTGTTATTGGGGGGTAGGGGGGAGGAGAAGGGTGGGAACGACAGACACCTCAAGAGCACCTATGCTTGTTGTTATGTTGGTGATTGCAGGGTTAAGTGTAGGACACGTGAGGATGTGGGGTGGGGGAATGGAGAGGGGAAGGGAGGGGAGTTGGGGGCGGGTGTGGGGTAAATTTCTTTTGGTTCTTTTGCAGGGACTGATAAGGGGCATTTGCAGCATTGATACTTGCCATCCAGAATCGCACCATGGCCATACAGTACGATGACAGATACTCCGTCCTCTCCTGGAACGTAAATGGGTTGGGGGACAAAGTAAAGAGAGGCTTAGTCTCGGCGTATATTAAAAGGTTGAAACCCGAGATCATTTTTCTGCAGGAAACACATCTGAAAGGCACGCAGTGTACGTTTTTGGGTAGAGGAGCTTACAAGACACTGGCGCATGCCGGCTTTTCTTCCGGGGCGAGGGGGGTTGCCATTTTAATAAAGAAAACCCGGCCCTTTAGAATTGAACGCACATGGACAGACCCGAATGGGACATATGTGGCAGTAAAAGGCATATGGAATAGGAGGGACATTGCTCTTATAAGCGTATATGCTCCTCATAGGCTACAAAAGCAGACGCTGGATAAATTGGCACGCATTCTCTTGGAGGCAGACTCCAGAACCCACCTCGTAGGAAGAGACTTTAATGACGTTATGGACCCTCGATGTGATCGTACTACGATCCCTCTTGCAGGTTCCGGCGAGACACAACTCAAGAGATTCACGGACACCCTAGCGCTAACAGACTTATGGCGTAGGCACCACCCAGGCACTAGAGCGTATTCCTTCTATTCTGGAGCCCATAAAACTTTCTCGAGAATATCCTGGCCCCGGCGGAAGAGGTGACGGAGATCCAAAAGGCAGAATATTTATCAAGAGGCCTCTCCGGCCACTCGCCCCTCTGGCTAACAGTGGGAAGAGGTAGGAAACACTCGGGTAATGTTTGGAGGCTCAATGCCTGGGAACTCAAGGATCCCAAGGTAGCACAGGAAATTAGAGTGGATTCGAAGCTCTATTTTAAAGAAAATGTGGGTTCGGTGGAGTCGGCTATAACCATCTGGGAGGCTTACAAGACAGTCCTAAGAGATAGGGCCCAGAACATAATAGCCCATAAAAAAGGCCAGGCACTGAAAGATATTTCGGAGATCGAAACTAGGCTCCTCCAGTTACAAAAGCAGGCCCTCTCAAGCGATGATCCTGTACTGGAGAATGAGGACTCTTCGCCCGGAATACTTGGCTATGGCCAGGGACGATGCGCAACAGGCGATTCAGGCCATGCATCGGCGCCTCTACAATGTGGGGGATAAGGCGGGTAGACTGCTGGTATGGCTCAGTAGGAAAGAACTGGACAGTAGGTGGGTAACCCAGATAGAGACCGATGATGGCCAGAGGCACGTTACCCCCCGTGGAGATAGCCGATGCCTTCACTCATTATTATAAGGCGTTCTACGCCAAGCGTCCCCTGGCGGGACCGTTACAGATTGCAAGCTATTTAGAGGCGATAGAGTTCCCCAGACTAGGAAAAGAGGATGCTCGAGCGTTGGAAGCGGAGATAACACTGGAGGAAGTAGGGGCAGCTATCAGTTACCTGAAGTCCGGGAAAGCTCTGGGTCCCAACGGACTGCCACCAGAACTCTTCAAACAAAATGCTGCCTTATTGGGCCCTCACCTGTTGAACCTTTACCGGGAGGCGCGAGATATGGGCAGCCTACCAAAAGATCTCCGGACTGCCATAATAGTGGTGATACCCAAGAAAGATAGACCGCCGCAGAAGTGCAGCTCGTATCACCCCATCTCACTTCTAAATATAGAGACGAAGATACTGACGCGTATTCTCACTGGCAGGCTCACAACAGTCATATCTAGTCTCATTCACCGTGACCAATCTGGCTTTATGCCAAGGAGGTCCACGAGATTAAACCTGCGAGGAGTGCATAATTGGCTTGAGGTAGCTAGCAATAGGGCAGACCCGCACTTAATATTTTCACTTGACGCTGAAAAAGCGTTTGACACGGTTCACTGGCCTTATCTCATGTCCATATTGGAAAGGTTTGGTTTTGGTCCCAAATTTAGGCAATGGATAACTCTTTTATACGAGAAGCCAATGGCCCGGGTACTGGTAAATTGAGCGATCTCTGGGGAATTTCCAATAGAGCGTGGGACGAGACAGGGATGTCCCCTTTCCCCCCTTCTTTTTGCTCTTTTACTGGAGCCCCTTGCGTGAGTCATTAGAGAGCATCCGGATATGACTGGGTGTCGGCGTAATGACACTGAGACTAAGGTTGAACGAATATCGTTATATGCGGATGACATTCTTCTCTATGTCACGAACCCCAGGACAACACTCCCACGAATACTGGACAGTTTCGACCGCTATGGTAGACATGCCGGATATAAAATTAATTGGGAGAAATCCTGCCTATATTCACCGAACCAGGGATGGGGACCTCTTGACTGTGTGAGTCAGCTCCAGGTGGAACAAAACGGGATGCGATATTTGGATATTTACGTAACCGTTGACAGACAGGAGGCCCTGAATCGTAATCTCCACAGAGTCCTCAGAGAATTCAAAATAGATGTTGAGAGGTGGAAGACGTTGCCTCTGACACTATTAGGTAGGGCCGCCCTATATAAAATGGTGGTACTGCCCAAATTCCTTTATATCCTCCAGAACACGTACTACCCATTCCCAGAGGATGTCTTTGTTAAGATTGATGATGCTCTACGTACATTCCTCTGGGACGGAAAGCCCCCCAGGGTGGCCTTAGCTACCCTACAACATAATCAATACAACGGTGGAATATCGCTACTGGATATTAGAGCCTACTATTGGGCCTCCCATCTGATAGTGATTAACGACTGGGAACACATGCCTGGGGATCACCCGACCTATGCGTTGGAGCGCACGCTATTTGAAAAACACCCACACACCCACTACATTTATGGAGGGAAGGGAGTCGCAAAATTATTAGTAGCTATGCAGGTGGTGGTGGCCGCCTGGAAAAAAGCAAAAAGGCAAATTAAATGGACCAATAGCATCACCACAGAAACCCCCCTTTGGGTGGGAGGGAGACTCAAAGAGTTTGCAAAATTGACTGGGTTTAAAAAATGGGATTTGCTGGGTATCTCCCAAATCAAAGACATACTAGACCACAACAAACTTGTCACCTTTCCCATCCTCCAGAAGGAATACGACCTACACCAGACACAGTATTATAAATATCTGCAATTGGCCCATGCGTGGGAGGCGCAACATATAGACATGGAGAAACTCCCAGAATATGCCCCTTTAGAGGGTAGACTCCTCATGGGCGAAATAGCAGAAAAAGCAGAAAAAGCAGTCTCCTGGACGTATCGAACCATAATAAATAACCAGCCAGACACACTCCTGAAACTTAGGGCTAAATGGTAAACTGAGCTAGGGGCCCTAGAAGATCTAGACTGGGAGTCTGCACTGATGCATCCACGGGAAGTGGCCATTAAGTCGAGGCTTCGACTTATTCAATTTAAATACCTGCACAGGGCTTATTACGACAGATCTCGCCTGCATAAAATAGGGAGGGCAGAAACCCCTAATTGCCTCAGATGCAACTAGGAATCTGGGGCATATTTTCATACAATATGGGAGTGTCGGGAGATACAAGCCAATTGGGAGAACGTACTGACTGAGATGGAGGCGGTGTTGGGCGATGCTATACCTAGAGACCCCAAATTTGTGCTACTGGGCATTCATACAGACGTAGACCTCCCGAAGCCAAAACTATTACTAACCAACCTTGGCCTGGTGGTTGCCAAGCGAGATTTGGCACGTAAGTGGGGGTCGACGCAGGGACCTACATTGGATGAATGGAAGAAGGGGATGGATATGTATATGACAGGAGAAAAGACCACCTATGCGGCCAGGGGATGCCCAAAAAAGTTCCTGAAAATATGGAGTCTGTGGATACAAAACTATGGCCTCGAGCTGGAAGTTTCGCAATTGCCCACCCAATCATAGAATAGAAGGATGTAGGGCGTAGGGGGGGGAACCGAGACGTGGTGGATTTGAGAAGTACAAAACTGTGACTCATGTATCGCTGTTGCAAGTAACATTGCCCCTGTTAGACTTGGCACCATTGGCGTGGGTCTCCCCTCCATTTTTCGCTTTTTGTCTCCTCTGTGTTTTCTGGTGTTAGCTGCTCTGGGCACTGTGCCATGGCCATTCCGTGCCACAGCGCGAATGCTCCCTATTGTAAATTGACTGTATGAAGTGATGTTCCCATAATTGGCTCGTTTGGTTTACCTGTTAGTCTCTCGTATAGTGCACCGTGCGTGCCCAGGGCTGGTAGACCGAATACTGCTGGTGGGCCTGCAGCGCTGATTGCGCCACCCACAGAAGCAGCTTGTAAAGTGGAAAGTCGAATTTAGTATGCCTGAGCTCAGAATATTAAAGTACATCTTTTAGTGAGGGTTATTTCTATATTCTGTGTCTGAAAATACCACTTTGGGGAAGTGGGTATTTTCTTGCCTAAGTCTTCCAGTGTGCTCTGCTGTTATGTGTATTGGCCGTCTGGTTTTGGAGGGACAGGGTAGGTTGAACCCGGCCTGGGTCGAGTAGAGAGATCTGCAGCTGGAGTATGGGGAGGGGTGACCCTTTGATCTGAGCAGGGCTGCGCCTGGCAAGGTGAATGATGGCTCCCCCTCCCACGGTGCGTCTGATGGCAGACCTCCTCTCCAAAAGGGCAGTGTGCCGCCTAGTAAACAATGTGCCCCCAGGACCTCCCCGAACTGGTTCTGACTGGGTTCAGTGACTTGTGACTTTTGAGAGAACAAAGGCGAGGGGGGTATAAATATGTGCGCAAAAACCCCCACGTATGTGTTACTTCTGGATGCTCTGTCCGTGTAACTAGAGGGAAAGGACTTCGAAACTTTCATCCATCTTGCTGAAGCAAGTACCCAAGGGCCTGATTTGAGCTTTCCTCCTGCCGAAGTCTCAGGGACATTAGACTTCACCCCTCAGCCGTCTGGATTCCTATTTGAGGGGGATTCTACCCGCAGGTGAGGCCTCTGTTGAGAATTCCAGAGCCTCTGGTTCTACTGCGGGGAACGTGGGCTGAAGGTCGCTATCGCTATTGTGGGCCGCTGCAGCTGAGGAGCTGTGCCGCTGAGTGCCCGCATTTGCCATCCTACGGAAATCATCGCTATCGCTATTGTGGGCCGCTGCAGCTGAGGAGCTGTGCCGCTGAGTGCCCGCATTTGTCATCCTACGGAAATCATCACTATCGCTATTGTGGGCCGCTGCAGCTGAGGAGCTGTGCCGCTGAGTGCCCGCATTTGCCATCCTACGAGAATCTTCGCTATCACTATTGTGGGCCACTGCAGCTGAGGAGCTGTGCCGCGGAGTGCCCACATTTGCCATCCTACGGAAATCATCGCTATCGCTATTGTGGGCCGCTGCAGCTGAGGAGCTGTGCCGCTGAGTGCCCGCATTTGCCATCCTACGAAAATCATCACTATCGCTATGGTGGGCCGCTGCAGCTGAGGAGCTGTGCCGCTGAGTGCCCGCATTTGCCATCCTACGGAAATCATCGCTATCGCTATGGTGGGCCGCTGCAGCTGAGGAGGTGTGCCGCTGAGTGCCCGCATTTGCCATCCTACGGAAATCATCGCTATCGCTATTGTGGGCCACTGCAGCTGAGGAGTTGTGCCGCTGAGTGCCCGCATTTGCCATCTTACGGAAATCATCGCTATCGCTATTGTGGGCCGCTGCAGCTGAGGAGCTGTGCCGCGGAGTGCCCGCATTTGCCGTCCTACGAGAATCATCGCTATCGCTATTGTGGGCCGCTGCAGCTGAGGAGCTGTGCCGCTGAGTGCCCGCATTTGCCATCCTATGAGAATCTTCGCTGTTGCTATTGTGGGCCGCTGTGCCGCTGAGTGCCCGCACTAGTCACCACTTCCAGGATCTTGTTACCCCCTGCGGGTGCCGCTGGGTGCCCACCTTTAAGCCCCGTCCCAGGATTATCGTGAGTGCACGCCGCGGACCGCTACAGCCGGGAGCTGTGGCCGCTGTGAGTCCGCCTGTCATCCCCGCGGCTTCCTTGTGAGCCTGCATGCCGTGCCCCTTTACATCTCAGGTACATTGTGCATCACCGGGTCGCGTGGACCCCGGCCCCGAACTAAGTCCGTTCCACCCCCGTTTCGAGTGCCTTTATTGCTTTTGAAGTGAATCTGTAATTGTGTGCATTGTGGCTCCTTGAGGGCTTTTAGCCTCGTGTTCAGTCTATATAAAGATAACTATTTTTCTATAACTACTTGTGGTGTCCGTTTGTAGCATCTCTCCTGTGTTATTGTGTATGGTCATAAATGCTTCACACACTGCCTCTGAGATAGGCCTGTCTGCTCGTGCTACGTTACCACAGGGTTGAGCAGGGGTTATCAAAGGGTGTAGCCCCCTTACTCTGACTTAGGAAGAAGGATCCCTATTTGGACCTCGGCGCCAGCAGCGGCCAACTAGAGATCCCCATTTCTAACATTGGTGGTCAGCGGTGAGGGTCAGGACTTGCATTTGTGATCCACATATAATAACCGGTGTACGCTACTAGTGAGTGTAGGCCTAGGCGCAACCACGTACGGTTTGATTTTGTTCTATTGTCGATTGTAATTGCCAGTTATGTCTACAACGGGTAGGCCAACGTCCAATGCTTCGGAGGATCTCATCTTTGAGGAAGAGAGGTTACAAACCTACACTCCCAAACAGCTAAAGTCTTTTTGCAAGCGATTCACAGTCCCTGTTGTGGGTCTCTCTAGGAAGGAGGAGTATCAGGAGGCCCTTAAGGCCTGGGTAGAAGCGAGAGAGTCCGCTAGAAATGAGGGAGAGAATGCTGGAGGGCAGCAGGATGACGAAGTGGATTTAGTGGGAGGTAAAGCACTTTCCAATCCAGGTACTAGTGTGTCCTCAAAGGGTCTGTCTCCAGAAGAGATGGAGGACAGGGAGAGAGATAGGAGGCATAGTTTGGAGATGGCCAAATTAGAAGGTCAGAAGGACCTAGAGAGTAAAAAATTGGATATTGAGAATAACAGGTTGGCATTTGAACTTGAGAAAATGAAACTGGAGCATGAGAGAGTATTGAGGGAGCTGGAGATCAAGGCTAAGAGCTTAGAGAGCTCCCCCTCTGGTGGCAGCATACCGTTAGTACCTACCGAGAGTAGAGTGTATATACCCAAGGATGTCATCAAGGATTTCCATAAGAGTGAGGATATTGGGCAATGGTTTGCCGCAAATGAGATAGCCATGGTGTCCCACCGGGACCCTGAGAAGGATTGGGGATCGGGGTTGTGAGGACGCTTTGTGAGTGATGGGAGGGATACCCTGTTGGATCTGCCTGAAGAGAGCAGGATGGTGTATGCCCATATGAAAGAGGCCTTGATGACGCGAAATGGTTTGACCCCAGAAATGTACAGGCAGAGATTTAGAACCTGTAAGAAGTTAGAGGGTACCACTTGGGTCGAATATGTGTCTTTTGTTTGCAGAGCAATGGATCGCTGGGTAAAGGGTAGCAAAGTGGAAACTTTTGAGCAACTGTATGATTTGTTTGCATGGGAGCATTTATCTAGTAACTGTTTTCCAGAGCTACGCCAGCACCTTGTTGATAGCAAGCTAACTAACCCTAGGAAGCTTGCTGAGGAGGGGGACCGCTGGGTGAGCACCCGGGTTCGCAAGGGTCCTGTGGGAGACTTCGCCAAAGGTGGGCAGGGTCCCCAGCAGAGAAGTGGGGGGGGACAGGGGTAAACCGAGGGAGTTTCAGAGAGGGCCCCAAAATAATTCCCAAGGGAACCAAGGAGTGGTGTCCCAGTCTCCCCCTGAGAAGAAGCCAGTGCCCCCGACAGGTAGGCCTGTTCATAGGGGGCCCCTTACTTGTTTTAAATGTGGTCAAGTGGGCCACCGGTATTATGATCCCCAGTGTCCCCAGAGGGACCTCAATGCCCCACCCCACGCACCACCCCGCCAGCTTGCTAGTGTAGCCCTGGGAGGGGAGGAGATGGGTGCCCAAGGTGGGTGGAATCCCGTGGAATTGACCCTTGTCTCGCTAGGAGACTTTGAGAAGGTCCCTAACCCCACGCTGCCTGATAACACTAAGAAGTACAGGCAGTGGGTGACCATCAATGGCCATAGGGTGGAGGCTCTGAGGAACACCGGAGCTAGTGTGACTGCTGTCAGCTCCCGGTTGGTGTCCAAAGAGCAGGTTGTCCCCCATGCATTCTGCCCAGTAGTGTCAGCAGACAACTCTGAGAGCCAGTGTGAGGTGGCTCAGGTTCCCTTTGAGTGGGGGGGGTCTCAGGAACTCTTCAAGTAGCTGTGAGGCCATCCATGCCGGTAGACTGTCTGTTGGGCAACGATTTAGAAAACTCCCTGTGGGCTACGGTGGAGAGGAAATCTCACTTGGAAATGTTGGGTCTGCCTGAGTGGGCGTGTGCGACCACTCGGTCCATGACAGCCAGTAAGGACGTTCAGAAGGACCTGGAGCCTGAAAGTATGGCCCAGGCCCCTGCCTTACAGAGAAGGGGCAGGGGGCACGGGAAACCGGCCCCCATAGTTCCCACGGTCCAGGAAGGAGCAGACCTTGAGGGGGATGCCCTAGAGCCTACAGGGGAACAGGTAGCCAAACTGGGGGACCTGCCTGAGCTGACCCATTGGCAGCAGGAAGGAGGGCCCACCAGGGAGGAATTTTGTGAACAGCAGAAAACGTGCCCTTCTCTCGAGGGGCTGCGGCGACAGGCTGCAGCCCAGGCAGCAGGTGATCAGTCAGGGTCACATCTGATCTATTGGGAGAATGACCTCCTTTACAGCGAGCCTAAGGTTGCTGAGCCTGGGTCAGCCCGTGTGCTAGTGGTACCCCAGTGCTTCAGAGCCTTCCTACTGGGGTTGGCTCATGATGTGCCATTGGCAGGACATCTGGGGCAGACCAAGACCTTCGAGAGGCTGGTCACCCACTTTTTTTGGCCCCAGATGTGCAGGAGCTCAGATGCTCACTGCAGGACATGTGAGACTTGCCAGGCAAGTGGGAAGAGTGGGGGGAAGATCAAAGCCCCACTCCAGCCCTTTCCAGTTGTCAGTACCCCATTCGAGCGAGTGGGCATTGACATTGTGGGGCATCTGGACCCCAAGACAGCCATGGGCAACAGGTTCATCCTGGTCTTGGTGGACCATGCCACCCGGTACCCTGAAGCCATCCCACTCCGGACAGTGACGGCCCCTGTGGTGGGACGTGCACTGATGGGGATTTTCTCCCGTGTGGGGTTCCCCAGAGAGGTGGTGTCTGATAGGGGTACTAACTTCATTTCCAAATATATGAAGTCTCTGTGGGAGGAGTGTGGGGTAACTTATAAGTTTACCACCCCTTACCACCCCCAAGGGAATGGGCTGGTTGAGAGATTCAACCGAACCCTCAAAGGCATGATTATGGGCCTAGAAGAGACCATGAGGCGTAAGTGGGATGTCCTCTTGCCATGCCTGTTGTTTGCTTACCGTGAGGTGCCACAGAAGTCCCTAGGGTTCAGCCCCTTTGAACTACTCTATGGTCACCCGGTAAGAGGGCCTCTGAGTCTGGTCAAGGAAGGCTGGGAGCAATCTCCCAGGAAACCTCCCCAGGATATGTTTAGTTACATGCTGACCTTCAGGAACCAGACTCGGCGTTTCAGAAAGCTTGCTGAGGCAAATCTGGAAGCCAGCCAGGAAGAGATGAAACGTTGGCATGATCAGAATGCCACTCTGATTGAGTTTCAGCCTGGTCAAAAGGTTTGGGTCATGGCCCCAGTGGAGCCTTGTGCGCTCCAAGATAAGTGGACCGGACCATTTGAGGTGGTGGAGCGCAAGAGTCCTGTTACCTACTTGGTGGACTTGCGGTCTCCCCGGAACCCCTTGCGGGTCCTGCATGTCAACCGCCTGAAGCCCCACTTTGAGAGGTCCGAAGTGGGCATGCTCCTGGCCACAGATGCTGGGATGGAGGAGGAGAGTGAGCCTCTTCCTGACCTCCTGTGTGCAAAGGAGCAAGACGGGTCAGTGGAGGGTGTGGTCCTCTCCGCCACACTGACCCCTGAGCAACAGAGTGATTGTCGCCAACTGTTGGGACAATTCAGTGATCTGTTCTCCCTGGTGCCTAGTGTCACTGATTGGTGTGTCCACGAAGTGGACACTGGGGACAGTCCTCCTGTTAAGCACAAGGCTTACCGAGTGACTGACCCGGTTAGGGCATCCCTTAAGGAAGAGGTTTCCAAAATGTTTGCTTTAGGGGTGATTGAGTCCTCTAGCAGCCCTTGGCCCAGCCCAGTGGTCTTGGTACCAAAAGCTGCAGCGCCTGGTGCCACCCCAGAACTTCGGTTCTGCGTGGACTACCGAGGTCTCAATTCAGTCACAAAGACTGACGCGCACCCCATCCCCAGAGCTGATGAGCTCATAGATCGGCTAGGGGCTGCACGGTACCTCAGCACGTTTGATTTGACGTCTGGGTATTGGCAGATCGCCTTAACTGATGGGGCAATGGAGAGGTCCGCATTCTCCACACCAGATGGGCACTACCAGTTCAGGGTGATGCCCTTTGGGATGAAGAATGCCCCTGCCACCTTTCAGAGGTTGGTCAACAGGGTGTTGAATGGGCTGGAAGATTTCAGTGCTGCCTACCTGGATGACATTGCTGTGTTTAGTTCCTCATGGGAGGACCACCTGCTCCACCTCTGGGAAGTGTTGATGGCACTGCGAAGGGCAGGCCTCACAATCAAGGCAAGTAAGTGCCAGATTGGGCAGGGTTCTGTGGTGTACTTGGGACACCAGGTGGGGAGTGGCCAGGTGGCGCCCCTACAGCCCAAGATTGAAACCATCCTGGCTTGTGAGCCCCCCAAGACCCAGATACAGGTGAGAGCCTTTTTAGGACTCACGGGTTATTACAGGAGGTTTGTCAAGGGGTATGGCAACATTGTTGCACCCTTGACTGGCTGACTTCTAAGAAGCAGCCCAAGATGGTGAACTGGACTGACACCTGTCAGAACGCTTTTGACGCCCTGAAGACTGCCATGTGCACAGCACCTGTACTTCAGGCGCCCAACTTTTCAAAAGAATTTGTTGTCCAGACAGACGCTTCCGAGCATGGTGTGGGGGCCGTTCTGTCACAGATCAATGAGGAGGGCCTAGACCAACCTGTAGCCTTTATTAGTAGGAGGTTACTTCCACGGGAACAGAGGTGGAGTGCAATTGAGCGTGAGGCATTTGCTGTGGTCTGGGCACTCAAGAAGCTGAGACCATACCTGTTTGGGACTCACTTCCGGGTTCAGACAGACCACAGGCCCCTCAGATGGTTGATGCAGATGAGGGGAGAGAATCCAAAGTTGTTGAGGTGGTCCATTTCCCTACAGGGTATGGACTTTACGGTGGAAAACCGCCCTGGTACCGAGCACGCCAATGCTGATGGTCTGTCCAGATTTTTCCGCCTTAGTGATGAGAACTCCCAAGTGGGTGGGTAGTTCTCCCCACATTTCAGCTGGAGGGGACACGTGTTAGACCTGGCACCATTGGCGTGGGTCTCCCCTCCATTTTTCGCTTTTGTCTCCTCTGTGTTTGCTGGTGTTAGCTGCTCTGGGCGCTTTGCCATGGCCATTCCGTGCCACAGCACGAATGCTCCCTATTGTAAATTGACTGTATGAAGTGATGTTCCCATAATTGGCTTGTTTGGTTTACCTGTTAGTCTCTAGTATAGTGCACCGTGCGTGCCCAGGGCTGGTAGACCGAATACTGCTGGTGGGCCTGCAGTGCTGATTGCGCCACCCACAGAAGCAGCTTGTAAAGTGGAAAGTTGAATTTAGTATGCCTGAGCTCAGAATATTAAAGTACATCTTTTAGTGAGGGTTATTTCTATATTCTGTGTCTGAAAGTGGGTATTTTCTTGCCTAAGTCTTCCAGTGTGCTCTGCTGTTATGTATATTGGCCATCTTGTTTTGGAGGGACAGGGTACGTTGAACCCGGCCTGGGTCGAGTAGAGAGATCTGCAGCTGGAGTATGGGGAGGGGTGACCCTTTGATCTGAGCAGGGCTGCGCCTGGCAAGGTGAATGATGGCTCCCCCTCCCACGGTGCGTCTGATGGCAGACCCCCTCTCCAAAAGGGCAGGATGCCGCCTCATAAACAACGTGCCCCAGGACCTCCCCGAACTGGTTCTGACTGGGTTCAGTGACTTGTGACTTTTGAGAGAACAAAGGCGAGGGGGGTATAAAGATGTGCACGAAAACCCCCACGTGTGTGTTACTTCTGGATGCCAAGACGAACCTCTGTCCGGGTAACTAGAGGGAAAGGACTTCGAAACTTTCATCCATCTTGCTGAAGCAACTACCCAAGGGCCTGATTTGAGCTCGCCTCCTGCCGAAGTCTCAGGGACATTAAACTTCACCCCTGATGGAGGGGCGTGGTTTCGGCGTGCAGCAGAATGGCTGCCTTGTGAGGGAGCTCCGCAGGCCGGGATCCATAATCCGGCAAGTACCATCCTTTCTCCCTCATGCTGCGGGCTGTCGGCTCGCGCACCAGTGGCCTGCCTGATACTGACCACGGCGAGCCTGTTGCGGGGCCTGATGCCGCCGCCAATCCGCCTGAACGACAGAAGCGGCGGAACTGCGGAGGATGCCGAGAAAATGGCTGCCGAGTGCTGAGGGCCTGAGCGGCGGCGCGAGATCCCACTGTGCGGAGGCAGCCCCCGCTACCGAGCGGGAGGCAACACCGAGTGGCCCGGACCTGATCTGAAGCGTGGAGGCTGGCGTGCCTGGGAGCGGCACATGGTGTGGAGTGCTCCCCTGCGGGCGGGCCACCGGCGCTGATTGCAGCTGGACGTCGGGCCCCGGCGAGGCCTGCCCTGTCTCTGCGCCCTGACGGAGGGCCTGGGTCCCTGTGAGAGCAGTGATCGGCGGCGTTGCAGCTGAGAGGTGGACATCAGCAGGAGTAAGGTTGGTGCGGGGGATCGGGATACGGGTGGGGGCTGCGACGCTCTTTGTCCGTGGCCTGGGCCTACTGGGGGCCTTGCTCCTGGTGGGGACTGAGCACGGCGGGGAGCGCTGGTGGTTTCCTGCGGCGTGTCTGGCCCTTCACTACCCATACCTCGCGGGGGAATCTCGGCGGTGTTCTGTGGTGTGGGGGGGGAGGCCAGCTACGGGAGACGAGTGGCGCCCGGCTCTCTTCTGGCACTCGAGGCCGGGGACAGCGCGGGTGCTGCGCGGCCCGGCTGGGTCTCTCCATCAACTGCACCATGGCTCAGCTGAGCTCCCTGGTCCCGAGGCCCTGAGGTTGGATACCGAGGCAGAGGGTCCTCCAGCAGACACCTCTACTACCTGCGTGGGGCAGGGTGTGCATCGGGCCTTGCTGCTGGCTTGGTGCACGCTCGGCCATCTGCCTCTTTCCCGGGACTGCCCTGATCGCCCTCTCTGAAGACGGAGGTGCTCTGGGGGTGCTGCTGCCGGCGCTGCCCCGAGTGCGCTGCCGACTGCGTGAGCCGGGGGGGACCTTGGCGAGTTACCTGTTCAAGAGCTCTGGTGCACAGGTGGAGCTGTGGACGGCAGACAGAGTTAGACTAGCTTGCTGGCCTGATTGAGTGACTCTGGCTTAAAGTTGACGACAGATAACGCACTAACACACGATCTACGACCATGGGCAAGGCTGATCCTAAGCAGCCTAAGATTCCGTTCGAAACTAAGCGCCAGACACGCAATATGGAGACACCGGGGGAGGCAGGCACTGCCCACGCTCCGGATGACGCTGTAGATCGCCCAGAAGAGGACATGCGATCAATCCTACTGGAGGTCCGTTCTGGCCTTAAAACTATCGACGGCAAAATTGATGCACTAACCTCCAGTCTCGAAGCGGTCAAGAAAAAGGTGGAACAGCATGAAACCCGACTGGATGCCGTGGAGAACAGACTATCAGACACGCAGGACTCACAGGCTGAATTGCGGGCACAACTCATGAGCATGGAAAAGGTGCTAGAAGTCATCAAGGCGAAGAACGAAGACCTGGAAGTGCGGTCTAGACGTAATAACCTCAGAATTCTCGGCCTTCCGGAGTCAACGGCCATATCGAAAATGGAACCCTTCATCGAGACTCTCCTGCGCAAGCTGTTTGGGTCCGTGCTTTCCCCAGTAATGACCATCGAGAGGGCGCATCGCTCACTGGGCCCGCGACCGGTGCCGGGTGCCCCACCGCGTCCGATTATCGCCCGCTTGCTCAATTACGCAGACCGGGATGCTATTCTTCGAGAGGCGAGGGCTAAGAGTCCCATCACACACAATGGCAATCGCTTGTCCTTTTTTCCGGACTACACTCCAGCGGTGCAGGCTGCCCGTCGAGACTTTGTACCGGTGAAAAGACTTCTACAGTCCTCCTCCGTTCCTTATGCCATGCTCTACCCTGCTAAGTTGAACATTTCTCATGACGGGCAAGCACACTTTTTCACAGACCACAAGTCAGCCTTGAAGTTTGCAAAACACATCTGCCCGCGCCGGAATGCCAGGGTCGCCGCAGGCGGGCCCTCTAACTCCCCAACTCTGAGTGACAATGATTAATGTGGCTCCTCTATAATGTACTGCAATGATGAGTCTGTATGTTCACTGTTCTCCGACTAGGCCCTAGCCTCTATTTTTTGCTTAGGATAAATTGCACGGATCCGCTGCACATGGGTGCAAAGTGACTCCTCAGGACAGAATGACACGACATTGATCTCGGGCGGTTGTTGGTGCACTCTCTTTTTCATGCTAGCATGCGACAGGAAGGGGGACTTTTTTTTCTTCTTTTACATGGTAGCCCGGCCGCCCTGCCGTATGGTAGGTGTATGCCGTCGACTCTTCCCCCCCCACGGGAGTTCCCCTATCTGTTGGAAGCTTCATTATGGGATTTGGGGGTTGTAAAGGGAGGGATGGGGGATTATATTCTTGACCTAATTGGGAGGATGTAGTGGAAGGGGGGAGGCTTCGGGGATTGATTTCATGGGCAGTTGCTACCTATTTTAATGTTGTTGTACAGGGGATTGATCAGTGTGGTTGGGTTGGCACCGGGATGAGACAGCATTTTTGCAATAGAATATTTCGAGGGTACCAGGAGAAACCTTCAATTGTGATGAAAGACGCTCCGGGAGCCCATGGGTGATGAATACATGTATATGACATGGAACATTAGAGGGCTAAACTCTCCCAAGAAAATTCGCCAAACATTTGCATACTTGAACAGGCATGGTACGCAGATTGCTTTCCTTCAAGAGACCCATTTAACTAAAGCTACGGAGTCTAAGGTGGCGAACAAATGGGCTGGGTTCAAGTTAGCCTCCTCGTATTCTTCATACGCCAGGGGAGTTCTCATATTGATTAAAAAGGGTATACCGTTCACTCCACATAGAACACATATAGACGATGGAGGGCGTTGTGCCATGGTACAGGGTAAGCTTGGCACGACACTGATCACGCTCATAAACATATACGGTCCCATAGCAGATGAACCAGAAATATTCCAACGTATGTATAGCACACTGCGAGACTGGCCGGAGGCCACCATAGTGTGGGGAGGAGATCTCAATACTTACTTAAATCCTAACTTAGATAAGTCCAGCCTGCAGGGCATCCGCACACCTAGAGTGGCCCATAGTATTAATAATGCCATCCTGGAATTTGGGTTGGTGGATGTCTGGCGCCGTCAACATGGAGATGCGCGGGAGGGTACTCATGCCACTCCCGCCCACGGCAGTTGGTCCCGGCTGGACTACTGGCTGCTCAGTGAAGGCGCTGCTGCGTGGGTAACTGCGGTCGCCACGCTTCCGCGTATGCTTTCTGATCATAATCCGGTGCAACTGGTACTCACCCCCCCGGCCGCGATCCGACGACCGTTCACCTGGCGTTTCCAAGCGTCCGCATTACTGGATCCCATATATGCCGACACTATACAGAAAGCTATAGTGCAATACTTCGAGATCAATAAGGGCACTGTGGATAGTGCGGCAACCTTGTGGGAAGCATTTAAAGTGACGATCCGTGGGGTGTGTATTGGCACAACCGCTGGCATTCTTAAAGATCTCAGGACGCAACTCACTAGACTGGAGAGCCCACTACAGGGCCTGGAGAGGGCTTACACAGCACATCCCACCTCTGATACACTGGCACAAATTCATGAACTGATCTTGGAATATGACACACTGGCGGAGTCAGAGATTAGATATTTATCAAAACGACACATAGCCAGGAAATATGGCGAGGGCGGAAGGCCGGGTCGGGTGTTGGCTGAGAGACTGAGAGTGCATGCAGAACATCATTATATAGACAAAATTACGGACTCTGCTGGAGTCGAGCACTACAACCCCGTGGACAAAGTTGAGCAATTTAGAGGGTACTACGCCACTCTATACACCTCCCGGGGAGCGGGGCCGGATGCCGCCACAGAAGAGTTCCTTGAGAACATTGCATGTGCGTGGTTAGCTGATGACCATCGGGATCATCTGAATCATCCAATTGAAGCGGATGACATAAAAGCGGCCATCAGAGCTCTACCCAATGCTAAAGCGCCTGGGCCAGATGGACTCATGGCAGAATTCTATAAGGCACACGCGGATCTTCTCGCGCCGCACATTCTGGAGATGTATGCGGAGGCACATGAAACTGGGACTTTACCCCCATCTCTCCGTCAGGCTCTGATTGTCACTTTGTTAAAAAAGGACAAGCCACCTGCCGCATGTGAATCGTACCGTCCGCTCTCGCTGATAGATATCGACACCAACATTTTAGCAAAAATCCTTGCCACAAGGCTCCAACCCCTGATGCCCAGCCAGGTCCTTCCGGACCAATCGGGATTTATCCCTGGGCGGTCCACGTCCCACAATCTACGGACTATTTTTGCAATGCTCCATGTCCTTAACCCACAATTGCATGCTGCGGCGGTGTTGCTTGACGCCGCTAAAGCGTTCGACTCAATTGAATGGTCTTATATGTTTCGCATATTGCGGCGGATGGGGTTCCCACCTCTCTTCCTGGGCTGGGTGCGGATACTGTATGAGAATCCATCGGCGCGGATCCGAGTGGGTGGGCTGACGTCTGAGTCTTTCGACAGTAAGCGTGGTACCCGACAGGGGTGCCCCCTCTCGCCGTTACTGTTCGCCATCGCCTTGGAGCCCCTGGCTTGTGTGATTCGTCAGAGGCAGAGGGAAACGGCTCTCAACTTCCATCACAGACCGGTGGGTATCTCGTTATATGCTGACGATATGGTGCTCTTTGTGCGGGACCCGGCTCGCTATCTGGCCCCACTGCTTTGAGAATATATCAGGTTTGGGCTCATCTCGGGACTCACGATTAATTGGGAGAAGTCAGTGGTTATCCCGCTGACGGCGGACACCCCCTCTCCGGCCATGGAATTCCCATTGATCTGGACCACGGACCCGGTCAAATACTTGGGGGTCTGGGTCCATCGAGATCCGGAGGTTGTTATGCAGGAAAACTATGGGAGGGCCTGTGTTAAATTAGACAAGCAGATTGGAAAATGGATAGCGCTACCATTGTCCTTAGCGGACCGCATTGCAATCATAAAAATGGTGGTACTGCCGCGTTTCCTGTATCTGTTTGCCAATATCCCGATCACACCGACGCGACATTTCTTTAATACATTGCGCACCTCTCTGCTCAAGTTGATCTGGGCAGGGAAACAAGCGAGAGTGAGTTGGACTACCCTCACGCTAGATTATGATAAAGGGGGATTCAGTGTACCAGATCTCTACCTATATTACTTGAGCGCTCAAGCGCAATACGCTTACTTCTGGCTGCATCCGCATGCTTACACCCCACACGTGGCAGTGGAGGAGGGAGACGCCTATCCGACACCTCTATGTAGTCTATTTACTCATTCGCGCCGCGGTACTCCCAAGTCAGAGATCAACACGATCGACACAACAATCGCAGCCTGGCAGGCTATTGGCCGTCTCGCGGACAAGTTGCCAATTCACGCTCCGGCGCTGCCTCTGGGACATCACGCGGCTTTATCGGTAACACGGGAGGTGGGCCCTCTGCGATCGCTTGCGGCGGCAGGCATTATTACAATGCACGACCTATATCCGAATGGTTCTTCTCTGGACACTGAGGACCTTCAATACATAGCTAACCCTACCCCCCTCTTTCAGTTCACAATCCACAGGTTGCGACTTACGATGCGTTCACACTACACTTCATATCCACTAGAACCCACTACTCTGCAGTCCCTGCAACTGTTGCTGACTACACCGACACCGAGAAAATTGGTCATGAAATTATACAGGGCTATCAGCACAGAGAGGGTTCACGGGCCAGACAGAAGCCTCAATAGGTGGAACGATGGGTTGTCGGTCCCTGTAACTGAGAAGGAGTGGGAACATGTTTGCACTCTCACCAGTAAACTCACGTCGAATGGGAACCCCCGAATTATTCACCTTAAGTATTTGCATCAGACATATCATACGCCGCTTCGGCTACATAAACACGGACTGTGAGACACTAGCTGCTGTAAGAGATGCGGTCACATTGATGCGGGTTTCCTACATCTTGCGTGGGAGTGTGGGAGGGTGGCGCGCTTTTGGGAACAGGTGCTACATCACATACATGACATGTCCGGGGTGGAGTTACAATGCACGCCACTGGTTTGCCTGTTGTGCTACGTCTCACATCTGAGAGCGGTGAGTGGTAAATTCATACGACTCGCGCTACTGATGGCCAAACGTCGAGTCGCTATTAGGTGGGGGGGTTCCAGTGCCGCGTGTGGATCACTGGCTCAAAGACCTGGTTTACTGTAAGGCTAACATGGAACTATATTCAGAAGAACTCCCAACTGCATCCAAGCCCAGGGACATATGGGAACCACTGCGCCAATTTCTACAGCGACAGTCGGTGGCTGCTCCCTAACTTGGAACTAATGTACCTAATTCATTGTACCTAATTCATCCTTCATGTACGCTGATGTATCTGTTATGATAAGTAATGGTTGTGTCTTCTGGTGCTGCTCAATCATATGAGGTTTAATTTTTGAAAATCCGTAGCTGTACTGTTTTATATAGCAATATTGTAGAGCATTTTCTTTTACTTGAAAATCAATAAAAAATATTTAAAAAAACAAAAAAACTTCACCCCTCAGCCATCTGGATTCCTATTTGAGGGGGATTCTACCCGCAGGTGAGGCCTCTGTTGAGAATTCCAGAGCCTCTGGTTCTACTGCGGGGAACGCGGGCTGAAGGTCGCTATCGCTATTGTGGGCTGCTGCAGCTGAGGAGCTGTGCCGCTGAGTGCCCGCATTTGCCATCCTACGAAAATCATCGCTATCGCTATTGTGGGCCGCTGCAGCTGAGGAGCTGTGCCGCTGAGTGCCCGCATTTGCCATCCTACGAAAATCATCGCTATCGCTATTGTGGGCCGCTGCAGCTGAGGAGCTGTGCCGCTGAGTGCCCGCATTTGTCATCCTACGGAAATCATCGCTATTGTGGGCTGCTGCAGCTGAGGAGCTGTGCCGATGAGTGCCCGCATTTGCCATCCTAAGAGAATCTTCGCTATCGCTATTGTGGGCCGCTGCAGCTGAGGAGCTGTGCCGCTGAGTGCCCGCATTTGCCATCCTACGGAAATCATCGTTATCGCTATGGTGGGCCGCTGCAGCTGAGGAGCTGTGCCGCTGAGTGCCTGCATTTGCCATCCTACGGAAATCATCGCTATCGCTATTGTGGGCCGCTGCAGCTGAGGAACTGTGCCGCTGAGTGCCCGCATTTGCCATCCTTCGGAAATCATCGCTATCGCTATTGTGGGCCGCTGCAGCTGAGGAGCTGTGCCGCTGAGTGCCCGCATTTGCCGTCCTACGAGAATCATCGCTATCGCTATTGTGGGCCGCTGCAGCTGAGGAGCTGTGCCGCTGAGTACCCGCATTTGCCATCCTACGAAAATCATCGCTATCGCTATTGTGGGCCGCTGCAGCTGAGGAGCTGTGCCGCTGAGTGCCCGCATTTGCCATCCTACGAAAATCATCGCTATCGCTATTGTGGGCCACTGCAGCTGAGGAGCTGTGCCGCTGAGTGCCCGCATTTGTCATCCTACGGAAATCATCGCTATTGTGGGCTGCTGCAGCTGAGGAGCTGTGCCGCTGAGTGCCCGCATTTGCCATCCTAAGAGAATCTTCGCTATCGCTATTGTGGGCTGCTGCAGCTGAGGAGCTGTGCCGCTGAGTGCCCGCATTTGCCATCCTACGGAAATCATCGCTATCGCTATGGTGGGCCGCTGCAGCTGAGGAGCTGTGCCGCTGAGTGCCCGCATTTGCCATCCTACGGAAATCATCGCTATCGCTATTGTGGGCCGCTGCAGCTGAGGAACTGTGCCGCTGAGTGCCCGCATTTGCCATCCTACGGAAATCATCGCTATCGCTATTGTGGGCCGCTGCAGCTGAGGAGCTGTGCCGCTGAGTGCCCGCATTTGCCGTCCTACGAGAATCATCGCTATTGCTATTGTGGGCCGCTGCAGCTGAGGAGCTGTGCCGCTGAGTACCCGCATTTGCCATCCTACGAGAATCTTCGCTATTGCTATTGTGGGCCGCTGTGCCGCTGAGTGCCCGCACTAGTCACCACTTCCAGGATCTTGTTACCCCCTGCGGGTGCCGCTGGGTGCCCGCCTTTAAGCCCCGTCCCAGGATTATCGTGAGTGCATGCCGCGGACCGCTACAGCCGGGAGCTGTGGCCGCTGCGAGTCCGCCTGTCATCCCCGCGGCTTCCTTGTGAGTCTGGGTGCCGTGCCCCTTTACATCTCAGGTACATTGTGAATCACCGGGTCGCGTGGACTCCGGCCCCGAACTAAGTCCGTTCCACCCCCGTTTCGAGTGCCTTTATTGCTTTTGAAGTGAATCTGTAATTGTGTGCATTGTGGCTCCTTGAGGGCTTTTAGCCTCGTGTTCAGTCTATATAAAGATAACTATTTTTCTATAACTACTTGTGGTGTCCGTTTGTAGCGTCTCTCCTGTGTTATTGTGTATGGTCATAAATGCTTCACACACTGCCTCTGAGATAGGCCTGTCTACTCGTGCTACGTTACCACAGGGTTGAGCAGGGGTTATCAAAGGGTGTAGCCCCCTTACTCTGACTTAGGAAGAAGGATCCCTATTTGGACCTCGGCGCCAGCCGCGGCCAACTAGAGATCCCCATTTCTAAAAGCCCCTATATGTAAATGCTAACAAGATGTTGCTTCTAACACCTGCAAATGTTAACTATATTAATGTTGAATTAAAGAAATGTTAATACATTTTTTTTTTTTTTTAAAACACTGTCCTCTGATAAAGCCTTACTTCACGACCACACTACCACAAATAGAGAGTGAGGTGCTATCATCTTTACCTCTGCCTACCTTTTGGGTTCCACTGGACTCTGTGCACACTATACCTCACTTTGGTAAAGTATATACAGAGCCAACTTCCTACAACTACCGACAGTGGAAAATACCACTGGCCATGATCTATTTAAAATTTAGGGGCATGATAGTGTCTTTTTCACGCCATGTTATAGTTTATGTCCTTTTGGGAATAAGTTAAAATCGTTTTGTCAGTGATTTTTTATCTTTACCGGAGCTTGCAATTGCATTAATGTTAACACTAAAAGAGTGGATTTAACTGCATGAGCGAGCTGATCTTTTTCACTAATGTCTGAAAGATCGCCCAGCAGGGCACCCATTTCTGGAAGCACGGACATCAAGCCTCCATTTACTGGCAGCTCTTTGATTTTTGCTTGAGTTTTTGAAGTAATGCAAGACACCACAGAGTCTATGGAAATCTAGATACTTTTGAGTCGTTGTCTTTTTTGGAGTCCTGGATTTTGCAAAGATCTTAATCTGGATGTGAGGATCTGAGATTTTGACATTATAGTGAAAGGTATATCTTTTACTGCATGGATTGCCTCCTGGCTTTGTTAGTGAGTATTGGGTTATTTAAGTGTGTGTGCAACTGCCTCCATTAGCGCTAGATACATACCAGTTCTACCTGTCTGTGTGAGAGAATGTTTAGGTGCTTCTATCACAGTCTGTATGGGTGTTTTAGTGTCTGTCAGCTTTTCTACTTAGGTGTGTCAGATTAAAGTCTGTATGGCAAGGTGGATGTATAATTGAGCACATGGGTCTGTAGGACTGCATATAACTCACTGAAAATTCAGATACATGTGTTACCTTTTAAGCACATACCACCCCGCCCCGTTGGCCTAGCCACAGGCTACCTTAGTGGTTAGTTATATGTGGTACAAGAGCAGTTTATTCCTTCTGTAGGACTATTAAATATGAAGGTTGGCCTAGCAGTAAAACTGCATGCAAGGACTCAAATATAGCAGGCTCGAGACATAATCCAAGCACTACTTCTCTGCATGGTAGACTTGAAAGTATCAATTCTTTAGCAGATATCTGAATGAGTGTGCCAGTTCCTATGTGGGGCTGTGATTTGAAATATATGTTTTGTATTGTATTGTAATTGTATTGTAATTGCATTTATATAGCGCTAACTACCCCTGACGAGGCATCAAGGCGCTTTTTCGGTGAGTAGCGCGCTACTCCGGAACCCATAAAGGATTAGTGTTGAATTAGTATAGTGAAATATGAAAGTAATTTGAGTGGTGGATAGGTTAGTCAGTTATTTGGATTGAGAAGGATTGCGGAGGGATAGAAGAGGAAAAAAGGTTTACATTTATATAGTGCTTGTTACCCCTGATGGGATGTTGAAGCACTTTTATGGCGAGTAGCACGCTACTCTGGAACCCATAAAGGATTAGTGTTGAATTAGTATAGTGAAATATGCAAGTTATTTGAGTTGTGGATAGGTTAGTCAGTTATTTGGATTCAGAAGCTTATCGGAGGGGTAGAAGAGGGAAAAAGGATTGCATTTATATAGCGCTTGTCACCCCTGATGTGGTGTTGAGGCGCTTTTTTGGCGTACGTTTTTTAGTAAATGACTGCCTCTCTTTCAGACATGTGTGCTTCAGTAAATGTGTCTGGAAAGGCTACATGGATTGACTTCTGGGTGTATTAGTGAGTATTGGGTTATTTAAGTGTGTGTCCAACTGCCTCCATTAGCACTAGATACATATCAGTTCTGCCTGTCTGTGTGAGTGAATGTTTAGGTGCTTCTGTCATAGTCTCTATGAGTGTTTTAGTGTCTGTCTGCTTTTCTACATAGGTGTGTCAGATTAAAGTCTGAGTGACAGAGTGGACATATAATTGGGCACATGGGTTTGTAGAAGTGCATATAGCTCACTGAAACTTCAGACTACATGAGTTACCTTTTAAGCGCATAGCACCCTGCCGTATGGCCTAGCTACAGGTTACCTTAGTGGTTAGCTCTATGTGGTAAAAGAGCAGTTTATGCCTTCTGTAGGACAATTAAATTTGAAGATTGGCCTAGCAATAAAACTGCATCCATGACCTCAAGTCTAGCAGGTTTGAGACGTAATACAAGCACTACTTCTCTGCATCGCAGACTTGAAAGTGTCAGTTCTTTAGCAAATATCTGAATGAGTGTCTCAGTTCCTATGTGGAGCTGTGATTTGATATGTATTAAAGTTTTTTTAAATAACTGCCGCTCTTTCTGAGATGTATGCGCCTGTAAATGTGGTCATAAGCACTACATGGATTGCCTTTTGGGTGTATTAGTGAGTATTGGGTTATTTCTAAACCTGGGCAGAGTTCGCCCGGAGTTTGTCCGTATTGTGCAATCATCACGAATGGCACCATGCACAGCGCAAGCGGGCACTGCTTCCTTTCTGCCACTCGCGTAGATTTTTTACCCGAGTGGCAGCTTTCTCAACACGAACGGACAGTTTCTGAACACGAGCGGTCGCGAGCATACGCGACCACTCGCAATGAGAAATCTGATCACCCGGGTTGAGAAATCTCGCCGGGAGGTTGATTTTCCATGCTCGCGCTCATCAACTTGAGGTTGACGATCACGAATGAGGACCAATCTCGCTGGGAGGTGGATTTTCCTCGCTCGCGCTCTCCAACTTGACGTTGACGAACACGAGCGAGGAAAAAAAATCTGCTCCACAGAACTCCACGAGCAGGTCGGAGTTCACAGTCCAGGCTTAGTTATTTCAGTGTGTGTGCAACTGCCTCCATTAGCGCAAGATACAGATCAGTTCTGCCTGTCAGTCTGAGGGGGTTTCTCTTACTATGTCACTGGGTGTTTTAGTGTCTGCTTGTTTTTCTGCTTAGTTATGTGAGATTGAAGTCTGGGTGACAGGGTGGATGTTTAATAGGCCACATGGGTCTCTAGAAGTGCATATAGCTCACTCAATCTTCAGAGTACATGTGCTATCTTTTAAGCACATAGGGGCACATGCATCAAAGGTTTTTGCGATCGCAAACGGTGCGATTCGCAAAAATCGGCCGTTTGCGATCGCAAATTGGCCCTTAGAGATGCATGAAAGTGTTACCTATGCGCAATTTAAGAATTCGCAATTATTTGCGAATTCCTAATTGTGATTGCATTTAAGGAATCGCAATTTGCGATTCCTTAAATGCAATGCTAGAAGCACTTTGAAATAGTGATTTCGCTATTTAGGACCGCAAATTACAGACAAATCAAACATGTCTGTAATTTGCAAAAACTTTACAAAATGCACTAAAATGCATTTTTTAAGTTTCACGTTACACACACACATGCCCTTGGGGCATGTGTGTGTGCAACATGGGTGCACATCACAATTTCAGGGTGCAACAGGGTGTCCTTTTGACACCCTTGCACCCTTGAAATTGCATGCGCAATTTGCGAGTACCTATTGGTACTCGCAAATTGCGGATGCTGTCCCATTCATTCCTATGGGCCTCCAGGCCCACAGGAATGAATGGGAAGGCATTCCTTAATTGCGAATCGCAATTTGCGATTTGCAATTAAGGAATGTGTAGAAATCGCTAAAATTGTAGCGAAACCTACATGCATAAGGAATTGCGATTTCTTAATAGCGATTCCTTAATAATCGCTATTAAGGAATCGCAATTCCTTACTTTGATGCATGTGCCCCATAGCACCCTGTCCTATGGCTCAGCTACAACCTACCTTAGTGGTCAGTTATATGTGGTGGAAGAGGAGTTGACACCTTGTGTAAGAGTTTTAAGTGAGAAGAGAGCACTAGCAGTAAAACTGCATGCACAAGCTCAAGTATAGGAGGCCCGAGACACAATGCAAGGGCTACTTCTTCGCATGGCAGACTTGAAAGTGTCAGTTCTTTAGCAGATATATGAATCAGTCTCAGTCCCTATCTGGGGCTGTGATTGCATGTGTGTAAGTTTGATAGTAAATTACTGCCTCTCTTTGTGACATGTATCTTTCTCTATATGTGTCTGTAAAGGGCAGGACGGATTGCCTGCTGGGTGTATTAGTGAGTATTGGGTTATTTAACTGTGTGTGCAACTGGCTCCATTAGCGCTAGATACATATCAGTTTTGTCTGTCTGTATGAGTGAATGTTTAGGTGCTTCCCTTGCTATCTCACTAGGTGCTTTAGTGTATCTCCACTTTTCTACTCAGACATGTCAGAATGAAGCTTGGGTGGCAGAGTGGATGTATAATTCAACACATGGGTCTCTGGGAGTGCATATAGCTCACTGAATCTTCAGAGTGCATGTGTTACCTTTTAAAAACATAGCACCCTGCCCTATGGGCTAGGTAGCACTCTCATGAGATGTTTAAGTAAATGTGCCAGTACACAATTCTCTGTTTTGAAAGCTCTATCACTCTCTAAATCTGTACATATATATCTAAATGAATATCTCACTGTCTGTATTAGGAAGAGCAAAGGCATATAGGCTTCTGTACAACTGCCTTGCAGACTGTTGAATATATAACTAGTTTGTGAGTAAGTTAGTGAATGTATAACTTCATCTCTTTGTCTGTCAGTGGATGAAAGAGACCATACATTCTTTGGAAAAATCTAGTTCACCTGCATTTTGGGAGCTATAGCGTATCTAATACTTGCAATAAGAGTGTGCGCATGCAAATCTAAGTAACTAAAACTCAAAACAACAACTTTCACTTTTTCAAGCACAAAACACCATGCTTTATGGCATATCTACAACATATCTCACAGCTCAGTTATTAATTGTAAAACAGGCAGTCAGCACTTCAGAAAGAGATGTTACATGCAAAGTCAAGATGGCAGTGAGACTTCACAGGGTCAGTCTCTAAAAGTAAACCTGACCCTTGTTTAAACAGTGCATGTTTAACTATGCCTAGGAGCCTCATACTACACATGTGACTTAGTATTAGCTTAAAGAAAATATCTCACCATCTAATCATATACAAACTTGCCTTATAATTCAGAAAGAGATACGCTAAAGAATATCTAATATCCAGCTGGCAAGCTTTACAGGTTCATGATTCAAATACGCCTACAGTACATTTTTTCCTCTTTCAATTCTAAGTGTTCTTGTCCTCATTTACAATGGAATAAATAGGACTACAACTCCCAGAATGCAAAGAAAAACATTCTCTGTGACCAGCAGATCATGTATACATATATAAAACTTTCACATCTTCAAAGACACTATTACATATAACTTTAATCATTAGAGTACAATGTTTTTTTCTACCCTTTAGAGAATAGAGTAAAGCAGCACAAGGGAATATGGAGCTCCTTGGCAACACATTGTAAACTAACTTCACAGACACCTACTTTGCAGCAGACACAAACTGTGTCTTAGTCTCCTAATAATAAATGTATAAAAGCACTCATACTACCAGTCAAAAAACATCTCATTTACTTTAAACTCTTTTATATACATTTCAGACTCTTTTTTTACAATCTCATATACACATACACCTGCTTAATCAATATTTTTGCTTAAAATTAAACTTAATTCACATACCAGAAGATTGAGTTCTTGATCAAATAGCTTTTTTGCTCTTATTAGATAGATGCAATAGTCTTAGGATCTGTAAAAACTCGGCATAAGAATGGCACACCACTCTCATACAAAGCAACCATAAATGGCAACCTTTTCAATTTTGCACTGTCTGATACTGCAGACAGCAGCAAATTAAAACATTCCTTTCATAGTTAAGTGCTGTAACTGCACTTCTCAATCGTTATTATGTATTAAGCCTTTCACTCACTTTTACAAAAACCACCAAAATGGATGCCTAATTGTGCATTATTGCGGCTTCATCGTGATCATCGTGATGAATTTGCAAAAACAAACATGAGTTCAAAAACATATTTACCTTCATACTTTTTACTTTAACAGTACACTACACTTTTTTTTAGCAAACCCTCACTAGGAAATGAAACCCCTTTTACAGTAAAATTAGTCTTAACACCTCACATTTAAAAGACATAGTGACCTGTGTCTTTAACACCCTTCCACCAATATACTCTTAGCACAGGCTCCATACCAACCTAATAGAACCAGTAGGTCAAAAGTTGACACTGTTATATGGTTCTTAGGCACATTATCGACATTGCTAAGTTAGCATGAGCTTCGCTGCCATGATGCTGCTTTTGCGCACGCTACTACATGACTTTGTTTTTTCAAGACTTTGTTTGCGCCCTTCACATGAGAACAGGTTGCCTTTCGCGTTCTCTGCCTTTCCTGGAGTTTAGCCTGAACACGATATGCAAGGTCGATAAACAATGCCCCTTGTTATTCTGTTCTGGTCAGTCCCTAGCACCTAGACATAACATGCTACACAGCTGCAGTACTGAAGACTCGTGCTTTGATATTACGTTGTTGCATGTTGTTTTAACACACTTGGAGAAAGCCGTTCCATGGAGAAGAGCTCTGCTGTTCCTATGATGTAAACCTTACATCCAGGCTTTAAGGTATGGGGTCTGCTGTCAAAGCCCAGAAATCGTCCTTTTTATAAAATAAACTTCTTCTAGTCAAGGGGAGGGTGGTCAGGCCTATAGGCCCTTATTTCCACAGCCTGTTTAAAATGACTTCTCCCTTTGTATTCTATGGAATTGTAACAATGCTAACTGTGCTGAGTTTATGCATTTTGCTGCTCGTAGTGGCACGTATACTGTATTGTAGAGCACGATAGTTAAAATAAACATTTTGAACTATTTCAGTGACTCTGCCTATTCTCATTGTGGACAAGCATGAGTGAGTGAGCGAAAGAGTACGTCTTGCTCCCGCGATTCCTGAGAGAGTCGGGAGTGTTGTGTTCTGGGTTGTCTAATCATTTGTAGCTCCGTGATCTTTGGAGGAGAACGAATGAGATACTATAGATAGTCGGTTTGGGATTTTGGGAACTGATGTGGTAGGTTGGTACACCCCTATTCACTGAGGTCCTGTTTTCCTGCGCATAGTTCTGTGTATGTGCAGAATCCCTGCAACAACATCACATTCTAGAAGACCCATACTTGTTACAAAATGAGCTGCAGCAGCTGTGGTTTACTGTACACATTACAAAGTAAATCCATTACTGTTTTTCCTTTATTTTTATCAGAGCCAATCACAGATTTAGTTACTAATCCTCTTAACACTCTGCCTAATTTTATTCAGGTACATGTTCAAAACATCCAATCAAATATGTGTTTTTTTAACACAGGAGAACAGCTCAATTGAACTGCTGTTCATTTGGAAAACTGCCTCATTGAACTTCAGCCTTCTCCTGTCTGCTACTGCCACTTCACTCCCAAATGGTTAGAGTGTGGATTGTGGCCCATATATATATATATATTAGGTAGTTATAGTTAGGACCTAGTTGCCACAGCATTTTTTTTGACTTGCCTATAACTTTGGCGTCATTTGCAATCTTCATGAAATTTCCCCAAAAAAGTTTCAAAGTAGGTTCCGGTTATCAAGGAAAGTTTGGGGGGGATCTGTGCAGTGGGGACCAAGAAATAGGTGGGCAAAAAAAGGGTGCGTTTGAAATGTTAATTCCCATAGGAACGTGTTGTCAAACCTACAGCCCAAACTGCTGGATGGAATTAAACCAAATTTGGCAGAAAGGTAGATGTTGTTACGCAGATTGTACTTTTTGGTGCAAATCCATCCAGTAGTTTTTGAGAAATGTAAGCCGACAATTATAGCTATATCTGTGGCTGCGGGTATTTCGCAAAGGTTTAGTGATGAATCGCAGATGCCCGCGCCAACAGATTGGCTGGACTTAACCAGAACACAAAGTTGCGGCCACCATTTTATCATCTGGGAATGGTTACCGGGGCGAAAATTTGTGGCAAAGCTAATATAAGGGGTTAGGGTGGCTATACTTTGACCCCATGCCATGTTTAAGAAATGGGTGTGATCATGACAAGTTGTGTCCAAAATAGATGTTTTTGATCACGCACGATATTCGCGGCGATGACGTGACCACCAGCATGGCCCCCTGTGTACCTTCGCGGGGTCGTCTCGAATATCACAACGTCCTTGTGAATATTGGCGGAAATATAAAAAAATATATCACTGAATCATTAATATGCATTGTTATTGAGATATTGAGATTGTGATAAATCTTTTTATAGAGTTATTTAGATAGTGAGTTATATAGTGTGATGGTTATAATTTTTGAATTGGTGGTGGCTATTGAATTCCTGCTTTTGCTTTCCTCATTTGCGACATAACCGCGGGGATTACGTTGACCAATGTTATTGCGATCTCTGGCCTCACAGCGAAAACAGGAAAATAAGTTCTAGAGATGGTTGTTCTAGAAATATACTAGAAAAACACGAGTTTGAAGTGTACAGCAATAAACCTCTAGTGTGTAAAATATTGTAATATGTGTGTATATAGATGTATTTCACTTCATGGAAAAGGTGCAATTGTCGCGGTTAACGGAGATGTTGCGACAACCCGAATAACCGTGAAAAGGGAAAATAGGTCTTAAAGATGGATTTTAAAGAAACTTAGTATCAAAACATGAGTTTACGCATGTGTTTAAAGAAGCATGTATATAGTAATATGTGTAGCGCAATGTTTTCAATGTATTTTTTTAGTTTATATAAATGTGCTGGAGGCCGCTGAATGTCTACTTTTGTTTTCCGTTCTCGCAATGTCTCTGCGACGTCGTTGTGAAGATTCCCAAAAACTAAAAAAAAGGATCTTTTTAAAGAAAATTAACAATATTTTGGGTGAGGCAACAGAAAAGGCTAAGACTAGAATGATGGGAACCCTACTCCAACAATATATTAAGGGAAGTACAAGAGGAACACCAGCATCAATATCTGATACAAGTAATGAGGAGAACACAGCTAGACTCATTACGAGATTCAGCAGTCAAGAGAGGCAGGTTAAAGCTATTATAAAGAAAAACTGGCCAATAGTGCTTACCGATGCTGTTATGGCCCCTAGATTACCAGAGGTACCATCAATTACCTTCAGACAGGCGCCATCCATGAGGACACAGTTGGTTAAAAGCAGCCCAGAAGTCAGTCCAATCACCTCATGGCTAAAACCAAAAAATGTTTTTTTCAAATGCTCATCCTGTAGAGCATGCAAATTTGGTGTGAACACTACTCATTACGAGACACCATTCAGTACAACTAAGATAGCCATTAGAGGGAATTTCAACTGCAGAACTGACTTTGCTGTGTACGTTCTCACGTGCACTTGTGGCTTGAGATATGTTGGTAGCACCAAGCTGCAAGTGCACGTGAGAATTTTACAGCATTTAAGGGCCATAGTTAACAGCGATGCCACAAATCCTGTGGCCCGGCATTTCAAGGCAGTACATGACAACAGACTTGACTGTTTAAATTACTTCGTTATTGACTCTGTCCCTAGCCTCATGCGAGGTGGAAATAGGGAGAGGATGCTACGCCAGCTCGAGACTCGCATGATTTTAGAGTTAGACAGCAAAACACCACTTGGGTTGAACAATAACGAAGATTTACACAACTTCCTTTAACCACACCCCATCATCCTTTGAGTATAGGATAGAAAACATTTAATCCCACCATGATTTAACTCATTGATATATGCCTAGTGATTATAACTAGGAATTTTTTATCACATCAGTATCCTGATCTATCTTTAAAAATAGATATATAATGCCATTTAGCTCCAGAGCATTCCGCCGTGTATTTTAATTTAAGATAAATAAAAAACCCATAAAATATTTTAAATAAAAATATATTTTTTTTAAATAGAAAAATTTGATATTATAAATTACAAAAAGATTTTTTTAGGGTGACACTTAATTTTGCACTATGTAGCACTTAGGCACTTTTGGAGCAATTTGCGCTTTAAAAGTGGAAAGCACAATAGCACTTTATTTCCCAGGCTAATTTTGCACTTGATATTGCTGCTAAAATGTTCAGAAGTTTATTAGAATTTCCAATTTTATAGTTATTTTAAGATATGAATGCACACTATGTTTACGTACTGAATGAATACACTTTATATGAACTCATTGTAGAGGGATTGTGTTAACGCATTCAAGCGGGTATAAATTACCAATCCAAAATGGTTTAACTAATTTTAACTATTTTTATGTATTTTTAAGCATGTATTTATTCAGTTATTTATATTTATCGTAGTGTATGTATTGGTTATCAATATCTATAAATTGGATAGCAAAGCAACAATGCCCCACGAGGGATGAAATATCTCGAATATATATGCAGCAATGCAGTTAAATACAGTCTGTTCACTATGTTTAGGTAATGAGGTCACAATATGGGTTGGTATTTAGCAATGGCCGTATAGCATTGTCGGTATGTGAACAAGGTCACTTTGTGACCAAAACGCGTAATGACTGTGAGGTGAACAAATAAACAAACTCGCGTAACAAGAGGTGTTCGTGTCCTTCTTTTGGTCTTACCGAAGAGGAGGAGGAGGGGCGTATATGGTGTTGGATATATATATATATATATTCACTTAAAAAAACCATAGGTTTCAGGGACATTATAGTTAGAAATTAGCATTTAAAAAACCTTTGAAATTCACTGAAAAAACCATAGGTTTCAGGGACGTTATAGTTAGCTGGAGATTTCACTCGTACAAAACCATAGAAATTCCACCGTTATAGTTAGTTCAGCTAACTATAACTCGCGCTCCGCAATGCACTGCTGATGACATCACATATAACATCATTCATGACATGGTCAGTGACATCACTGATGACATCACTGATGACATCTCAAATTACATCACTGATGACATCACTGACGACATCATCCAGTGACTGTGTGTTTCTGTAATTTTTTTATATGTTTTATATATATTCCAAGGTGTATGGAAGAATGAGTGGGTGTATAAGTGTCTGGATGGAGGATTTAGTAGGTGAGTGACTGATTGTATAAGTGAGTGATTAAATGTGTCTTACTGAATGCATGGGTTAGTGACTAAACTGTGTGAATGTCTGTATTAGTCTGTCTGTTGTTGTGTAAGCTGCTGCATGGGTTGGTCAGTAGCTACATCAGTGTCTATATAGGTTATTGATTGGTTGTCTGAGTATTTTTGGGGGAGATTGAGTGTGTGTGTGGGTGGGTGGGAGGTGTGTGACTGTGCATAGATGTGTGAGTGGTTGATTCACTGGGTGTATGGGTTCAAGAGTGCATGTGGAAACAGCTGTATGGGTGCGTGAGTGTGTGTATCGGTGTTTTGGTGAGTGAATGAATGTCTGAGTGGTACATGTCCAAGTAACTACATATGTAAAAGGCAGTGTATGTGAGAGTTGAAGTATATAAAGGACTCTACATGATAGTCAGTGATTGTGAGACTGGCTGTATAGATCAGTGTGTACTTGTATCACTGATTATATAACACAGTAAGTATGAGTTAGTATCTGTATGAATAAGTGAGGTGGTGTGTGTATAATTGTATAAGTGAGTAAATGGGAGTATGATAGATTCTTAGCATGACTGAGTAGGTGTGTGAGTAACTGCATGGATGAGTGGCGGTGTGTGATTGTCTGTATAGGTGTATGAGTGCATATGATAGTGTTGTATTGATGAGTGACTGCATGTATGAGTTATTGTATGGATGAATGAGTGGATGTGTGTGTAGACCTAGCAATCAGTGAGTGCGTATGTAGTAACTGGTATTGGTGTGTCAATGATCTAGAAAATAGTAGTCTGTATTTTACAGTGGGTGTATGAAATGTTATATTAGAGTGTGAGGAGGTGCATCAGATTTTGACGTGGATGATGTCGTCAGTGATGTCATTTGAGATGTCATCAGTGATGTTATCAGTGATGTCACTGACCATGTCATGAATGATGTAATATGTGACGTCATCAGCAGTGCATTGCGGGGGCGCGAGTTATAGTTAGCTGAACTAACTATAATGGTGGAATTTCTAAGGTTTTGTACGAGTGAAATCTCCAGCTAACTATAACGTCCCTGAAACCTATGGTTTTTTCAGTGAATTTCAAAGGTTTTTTAAATGCTAATTTCTAACTATAACGTCCCTGAAACCTATGGTTTTTTCAGTGAATTTCTAAGGTTTTTAAATGCTAATTTCTAACTATAACGTGCCTGAAACCTATGGTTTTTTCAGTGAATTTCAAACGTTTTTTAAATGCTAATTTCTAATTATAATGTTCATTAAACCTATGGTTTTTTCAGTGATTTTAAATTATCATTCCATTCTCAACCTAGTGAAAACAGCCAATATCGCCAGTTTTCCAACAATAGCTTCCGCAAAAAAATTTGCCACAAATGAGAGCGACAACTAACGCTAATAATATGCAGAGTAGGCGTTCCCGTGCAAAAATAACACGAAAACACCACTTCCCGATATTTTCAACGAGCAGCCAAATCTGGGGTGCGATCCAAAAACAGGCGATAAGCTGCGTTAGCAGTAGGAATTTAACATCTGCCTTTTACTGGATTCAAGCTAGCCTGCCTGAAGAAGGGTCACATACCCTGAAACCGGTCCCAGGATGTTTGTTTCCGGTCCAGGGAGGACCTGGCCTGGCAGTTCGGTCTGGACTGTTCCCATGGGGCACAGGGTCAAGACTGATTTGCGTATGGCTGGGTCCAAACTGGGGTGGCGTAGTGGGCAAAAGAACGATGGATTTAACCCAGATCTTTTGACTGGGGGAGAATGTTTGCATTGTCAGCATTCCGTCCATCATTTGTTTGCTGTAACACTTTTTGCCCTAAGTGGGATGGGTATGCCCAGACGTGGGTCCCTTGCTCACTGTGCCACTGGATTCAAGCTAGCCTGGCTGAAGAAGGGTGACATACCCTGAAACCGGTCCCAGGATGTTGTTTCCGGTCCAGGGAGGACCTGGCCTGGCAGTTCGGTCTGGACTGTTCCCATGGGGCACAGGGTCAAGACTGATTTGCATATGGCTGGGTCCAAACTGGGGTGGCGTAGTGGGCAAAAGAACGATGGATTTAACCCAGATCTTTTGACTGGGGGAGAATGTTTGCATTGTCAGCATTCCGTCCATCATTTGTTTGCTGTAACACTTTTGCCCTAAGTGGGATGGGTATGCCCAGACGTGGGTCCCTTGCTCACTGTGCCACTGGATTCAAGCTAGCCTGGCTGAAGAAGGGTGACATACCCTGAAACCGGTCCCAGGATGTTGTTTCCGGTCCAGGGAGGACCTGGCCTGACAGTTCGGTCTGGACTGTTCCCATGGGACACAGGGTCAAGACTGATTTGCATATGGCTGGGTCCAAACTGGGGTGGCGTAGTGGGCAAAAGAACGATGGATTTAACCCAGATCTTTTGACTGGGGAGAATGTTTGCATTGTCAGCATTCCGTCCATCATTTGTTTGCTGTAACACTTTTTGCCCTAAGTGGGATTGGTATGCCCAGACGTGGGTCCCTTGCTCACTGTGCCACTGGATTCAAGCTAGCCTGGCTGAAGAAGGGTGACATACCCTGAAACCGGTCCCAGGATGCTTGTTTCCGGTCCAGGGAGGACCTGGCCTGGCAGTTCGGTCTGGACTCTTCCCATGGGGCACAGGGTCAAGACTGATTTGCATATGGCTGGGTCCAAACTGGGGTGGCGTAATGGGCAAAAGAACGATGGATTTAACCCAGATCTTTTGACTGGGGGAGAATGTTTGCATTGTCAGCATTCCGTCCATCATTTGTTTGCTGTAACACTTTTTACTGGTGTAAAGCAGGACGACTACCTACAGTGTGAAAGGGAGCCCAGCCCATAACCACATCTGAAGACCAACCCATGTCATAGAGCTACTGACCATGCAGCTCCGACACCCAAGAAGGCCACAACACCCACTGCCATCACCCTCAGGACCTCCCCCCCGGACCACCCCCCTCTCTACTACCACCGAGGCAGCTCAGAACAGGACAGCGTTCCTTCCAAAAACGGCATGGTCCCTCAGCCACACAATAGCTGAATCTTGGGAGATGTGGCAACCAAGTATGTGTGAAGGACGCAAGTCACCCATCAATAAAAATGCACACAATACCAAGTGTAGCGGTGATGTGGTGGACAGACCTCACTATGCAGAGCAGAAACCTCTCCATGTGGACATATACTGCTGGTGCTTGTAGTGTTGTGAACAATAGACGCAACCATGTTACCTCAGGCAGTGGGGAAGATCTCGGTCATGTAGCTGTGTTGTCCCCCCCTGGTAGCGGAAGCGGAGTGGGCTGGTCCAACGTACGCCACTCCAGCGTAGGAGTATGAATAAATAGGCTGGGGCTCTGGGCGTGGTTCGCTTGTGGGAAGGCCAAAGCGTCTGCCAGGGCGGCAGCCCTCACCCTGCCACGAGGCCTCCGCCGTGACCGCCGGCCTCCTCGACACAGGCCCCCTGCGAACCCAGCAGCAGAGCACCACAGACTTATGTCTGTACAGACTACTGCCTTCGATCTACACTGCGGACAGCAGGGCTCACAATTCAGATCGAGTCACGATTGCAGATGACGCAGTCCAGTAGGCAAGAGACATTGATCCCAGTGCGGCCCGCCCGGACCACGCATCATCTCAGACTGCGCACACACTGAGTACTTCAGGTGCCACTAACTCAGTGCACCACAAGTCAACCCACGTGGACTTATTAAGACAGAATTCATTAGGCAAAAGACATTGCTACCAGTGCGGCCCGCCCGGACCACGCATCACTGCAGGCTCCACACACGCTGGTTGCTTCAGGTGACACTAACTGTACAGCTCAACTCAACGCCACGTGGCTGTGGGCCCTTGCTGACCGCTGCCTCCGGCCTGCACTGCGGTCATCAGGGCTCACATTTAAAATTGACTCTTGATTCATTAATTGCAGAGTCCAGTAGGCAACTAAGTATTACGTCCCTAAAACCTACATAATATCCTTTTAGTATCCTTGCTTCAAGAACTTGTTTTATATCAGTTATAGCTTTAGTACAATGACCAAATTCATCTTCAAAGTCCAAAGGAACACTGAATGGCAGTCTACACTGCGGACAGCAGAGCCCACAATTTGAATTCAGTCTTGATTTATTAATTGCACACAGAATTGTACTCTATGTCCTCGAATTTTGTCAAGAGGAAGTGACAAAAAGCATTCCTTGATGTCGGTGCTGACTACTGCCTTCGATCTACACTGCGGTCAGCAGGGCTCACAATTCAGATCGAGTCGCGATTGCAGATGACGCAATCCAGTAGGCAAGAGACATTGCATCATCGCTGGCTGCGCACATGCTGAGAGCCACACCTACCACTAACTGTATGCAGCTCAAGTCAACGCCACATGGCTGTGGACTCTTCTTGACCACTTCCTCCGGCCTACACTGCGGTCAGCAGGGCTCATAATTCAGATCGAGTCGCGATTGCAGATGACGCAGTCCAGTAGGCAAGAGACATTGCATCATCGCTGGCTGCGCACACGCTGAGCGCCACACCTACCACTAACTGTATGCAGCTCAAGTCAACGCCACGTAGCTGTAGGCCCTTCCTGACCGCTGCCTCCGGCCTACACTGTGCTCAGCAGGGCTCACAATTCAAATTCAGTCTTCATTCATTAATTTCAGAGTCCAGTAGGCAACTAACTATAACGTCCCTGAAACCTACATATTTCGACAGTGTATTCCATAAATGTTTCATCTTTTGTTCCATACACCTACACTGCGGTTAGCAGAGCTCACAATTTAAATTGAGACATGATTTATTTATTGCAGCGAGAATTGTACTCTATGTCCTCGAATTTTGTAAACAGGAAGTGACTAAAAGCATTCTTCGATGTCTGTGCTGACTACTGCCTTCGATCTACACTGCGGATAGCAGGGCTCACAATTCACATCGAGTCGCGATTGCAGATGACTCAGTTCAGTAGGCAACAGACATTGCTCCCAGTGCGGCTCGCCCGCACCACGCATCATCGCTGGCTGCACACACACTGAATGCTTCTGATGCCCCTATCTCAGTGCAGCACAACTCATGGACCCTTTATGATACAATGTTTTGTGTATAATTTCACATCTGCTGCCCCTACCTCAGTGTACCACAAGTCATGGACCCTTTATGATACAATCTTGTGTGTATTATTTCACATCTGTTGCCCCTACCTTAGTGCAGCACAAATTATTGACCCTTTATGATTGAATCTGTGTGTCTGATCCAATGATTACTGTTGTACTTGTTGCCAGCACCAACCATTCCCGGAGGGCTGGCTTACACTCACCCCACACAGACGTCACTGGACATGTGACCCTGGTAATAAAAATGAGTCGAGCGCACGTGCCCGTACCCAGTTCCACTATCTATCTGTGTCCGTGTGTTCATTATGTACAACTAACTTGGTCTGACCATGCGATAATCAAATTTTCTATACAGGGCTCAAGAGAGCTGAAGGGACTTAACCCTGTTACAAATTCCACCCGCAGGCAATGGCAGAAAATCACCTTGGAGAGCTTTCAAGCCTCTTTCCCAATACCTCAGAATATTGCATCTGACAATATAAAGGAAGCCTTGGCCAAATACAATTCTGCTGTTTCCATGGCTATTGACCACCTTGTACCATTGAAATCACTGCCAAATTACCTTAAACGCCCCCAGACAGCTTGGTTCTCCCCCCAGCTGCGAGCACAGAAACAACTTTGTAGGAAATATGAGAGATGTTGGCGCACCACCCACGACAAGAGGGATAAAGATCGGTTTCTGACCACTCTGTCCAGCTATCACAAAAATATAAAAACTGCGCGTAGGACCCATATTGCATCGCAATTAGCCCAGGCTGGTAACACCCCAAAAATCTTACATCACATCCTTCATTCTTTTATCAACCCTAAGGCCTGTGAGAATCCTGAGGCACCTTCGCAAACGCTATGCAATGCTATTGCACAATATTTTTCGCAAAAAATAGAACTCATCTATGAAAAAATTGTTCCACCAGGAAGCCAACCCCTGGCCTCAATGACACCAGACCAACCAGTACAGGCAACCTCTCAGTTACTAGAGTGCTTCCCTCCACTGACATCGATAGAGGCAGAATCTTTGATCCATAAAGTAAAATCAGGGTCCCCCCTCAACCTTATTCCAGCCAAAGTTGTCACCTCTCTAGCCCACCAATTGTCTCCCTCAATTGAATTTCTCCTCAACCTCTCTCTGAGAGAGGGTCATGTTCCGTCAGAATGGAAAGCAGCACAGGTCAGGCCTATTCGTAAGAACACCAAGGTTCCTTTGACGGATCTTTCCAATCTCCGCCCCATCTCGCTTCTTCCCTTCCTGAGCAAACTGTTGGAGAAACATATCAACAAACATCTCTCCAACCACGTCGAACTTACTGGCTGCTTAGACCCTTCCCAGTCAGGCTTTAGGCCCAAATACAGCACCGAATCGGCTCTGCTAGCGGTCACAGATAACATCAGGATGACCCTTGATAAGGGCCACTCCACAATTCTGGTGCTGTTGGACCTATCTGCCGCGTTCGACACGATCTCACATCAGATATTGCTCAGGAGGTTGAATGAGATTGGATTAAGAAACTCTGCCTTTCAGTGGATGATGAGCTTTCTATCTGCGCGCTCCCAGACCGTCAACCTAGGCCCGTATCGTTCGGCACCGATGGAACTGTCCAAGGGAGTACCTCAGGGCTTATGCTTGAGCCCCACATTGTTTAATATCTATGTTGCCCCCTTGGCCAATCTCCTGAGGACATACGGGTTCACCCCCATATCCTATGCCGACGATACACAGCTGCTTTTTCCATTCGACAAACTGACTCCTTCTGTACAGTCGATATTCTCTTCTGGTATGAGAGCCATCTCACACTGGATGAAGAGTAATTTCCTCCAGTGCAATGTTGGGAAAACGGAGATCTTGCTCTTTGGAGAGGCCCCCTTATTATGGACGCCTGAATGGTGGCCGGCTGATCTGGGTGCCCCTCCTGCCCCCAAATCCACTGTTAAGAACTTAGGCATCCGTCTGGATCAAGCACTTACCCTGAAGGAGCATGCTGCCCAGACTGCTGGCTCCTGTTTCCATACATTGGACCTACTCCGCCGAGTCTTTCCTTTGCTTCCCTATTCAACTCGGAAGACTCTGACTCAGGCACTTGTTTTAAGCCGTCTGGACTACTGCAACGGTCTGCTGATTTCCGCAAAGGAGGCCTCGCTCAGCAGATTGCAGGTAGTCCAGAACACGGCGGCGCGATTGGTCCACAATGTCCCCCCAAGGACTGCCTCCCTCCCTCTTCTCTTACAGCTTCACTGGCTTCCAATACGGCAACGGGTAAGATTCAAAGTTTGCTGTACCATCCATAAGGCGTTGTCCAATCTTGGTCCCACCTATCTCTCGGAGAAATTTACACCATACCCACCTTCCGGTCGCTCCGCTCGAGCTCCAAACATCTTCTTGTGGTCCCCCGAGTTAGGAAGGCCAGATTAGGGGGAAAAGCCCTTTCCCATCTAGGCCCCCGCTATTGGAACGAACTCCCCCTACATTTGAGGCAATGCCCTGATCATTTGCAATTTAGGAAACTGCTCAAGACTACTCTTTTCTGTCTCCGATTCAGCTGTAGTAGCACTACTTTCACGCTGCCTGTCCGAAGCGCAGAGATACCCCTTCGGGGGTCGATTCAGGCGCTATATAAACAAATAAATAAATGTATGCAAGATGCCGCCCCTGGGCCCTATCACATTACATTGTGCTGTGGACAGCGCATGCAACCATGTTACCTCTGGCAGTGGGGAAAACTTCGGTTATGTAACTTTCTCTCGGTCATTGTACAAGTACGTACGTAGAGACTGGATCATTAGAGTACTGCAAGGAGAGTGTATAGTGAATTTATAAGTGCTTGGGGATTGGCAGAGTAATTGTATAAGTACATATGTTGGTGCAGCCTAACCCCGAACACAAGCTTGGCTCTAATTGGCTGCCCTCCATGTGCCAAAAACTGAAACTTGAACTTTGCATGGCACTATATTGCTACAGCTCCAACACTCCACTGAATGTGCAATAAACATTCATATCCACACAGATGTGTCATGTCCACCATCTTTCATGTGTGGAACTATGGATGAATGTAGGGTCAGTGATTCCCCGTACCTTCCATGTTGGCCATGTTTTGGGACTTGGCTCACAGAGTGACACATTGGTGCTTGCGACCCGGGTGACGTCAGCACTACAACAGGGACACCTGCATCAGTTGATTCCTCATACAGCCCAGGACGGAGCCACACCCATAGCTCCGGAGTCATTCTTCACAGCCTCACGCAGGACTGGCATACGCCAGGCCAGCCCACTCCGCTTACGCTTACAGGGAAGGACAACAACTCTACATGGCCCAGATTTTCATTGCAGTGATCTGCTGGTCACACCCTAGTTGTCAGTACGCCACAGCCACTCCCTCACGGCTAGTATACACCCACAACACACCCATCCAGCACAGGCGTCACAGGACACCTGACCCTGCCAATAAAAAAGACCGGGCGCACGTGCTCGACGCCATTTCAGAGTTGCTGGCACCGGATGCACTGCGGCCGGCACAGGCACACCAGCACGGGACGGTGACTTTCGGTCCACTGAGGTACGGGTGTGCAGCCTGCGGTGATGGCCCGTCCCGGCGGTCTGGACACCTCAGGTTTTGTGTGCCCTGCTGGACCGCAGTGTAGGCCTGAGCCATCAGACAGCGCAGGCCTACCGCCACGTGGCGTCGCCTCGCTGGTCACAGAGTTAGTGGCACCGCAAGGGCTGAGCGGGTGTGCAGCCTGCGATGAAAAGCCCGGTGCACTGCTATGTCCTCTGCCATGGCGAAATCAAGACCCAGCACCAAATGTGAGACCTGGTGGCCTGCGGAGCGGGGCTGCATGATATGCAGGGTGCCGTGTCCGCGGGCTCTGGGCTTGGGGCTTGCAGCGGCACGTGGTAGGCCCTCTTTTCTACATGCAGGTTGCGAAAGGTGAGCAGAGAGGCTTGTTAGCGCAGCGGCGGGCAGTCACCTCCGGGCAGTGGGAGTGGATGGGGTGCAGCAGCCTGGGTGCGCAGCGGCGGACAGTCACCTCCGGGCAGTGGGAGTGAATGGGTTGCAGCAGCCTGGGTGTGCAGCAGCCTGGGTGCGCAGCAGCAGGCAGACACGTCTGGGCAGTGGAAGTGGATGGGGTGCAGCAGCCTGGGTGCGCAGCGGCGAGCAGACACCTCTGGGAAGTGGATGGGGTGCAGCAGCTTGGATGCACAAAGGCGGGACAGAGAATTAGGCGTGTGCAGTTGTATGTACTCTGCCATTACTGATTCCATACTACGTTTCAGATGAGTAAGCTTGATGGCTCCACTATGTCCCGGCACGTGGTTGGAGACACACCGGTGACGGAAAGGTGAGCTGTGAGGGTTTTGTCCACAGTGTGGGCACTCACTGTCCCTCTCCATCTCTTCCTTTCTCTCCCTCACACTCTTTCTCTCTCTCTTCCTCTCTCACTCTATCTCTTCCTCTCTCTCACACTGTTTTTTTCTTTCTCTCTCTCTACCTCTCTCTCTCTTTCTCTCTCTCTCACTCTTCCTCTGTTTCTCTCTTCCTCTTTCTCACACTGTTTCTCTCTTTCTCTCTCTCTCACACTGTTTCTCTCTTTCTTTCTCTCTTCCTCTCTCTCACTGTTTCTCTCTCTCTTCCTCTCTCTCTCACTCTTTCTCTCTTTCTCTCTGTCTACCTCTCACTCTTTCTTTCTTTCTCTCTCTCTTCCTCTCTCTCACTCTTTCTCTCTCTCCTTTGATGGACGCATGATGCACAATCTTATCTTGCTTTTTGTCTAGCAGGCTGTGATTCACAGATTGACGACCCCCCCCGACACGGACCTCCCACCACGAGGCGATGACTTCAGTTCCACTGAGTTAGTGCCACCAGAGCTGAGCGCGTGTGCAGCCTGCGATGATGTGTGGCCATCCTGCAATCAACACCCACTTTGAATTGTGAGCTCGGCTTGACCGCGTGTACGCAACGCCTGAGGAGGTTGCTTCGGCACGTGGTGGACCCTCTTAGACACACGCCGGTGGCGGAAGGTGAGCAGAGAGGCTTGTTTCCGCAGCAGCGAGCAGTCACCTCTGGGCGGTGGGAGTGGATAGTGTGCAGCACCCTGGGTGCACAAGAGTGGGCAGACACCTCTGAGCAGTGGGAGTGGATGGGGTGCAGCAGCCTGGGTGCACAGGAGCGGGCAGACACCTCTAGGCAGTGGGAGTGGATGGGATGCAGCAGTCTGGGTACGCAGGAACGGGCAGTCACCTCCGGGCAGTGGGACTGGACGGGGTGCACCAGCCTGGGTGCACAGCAGCGGGCAGACACCTCTGGGCAGTGGGAGTGGATGGGGTACAGCAGCCTGGGTGCGCAGAGGTGGGCAGACACCTCTGGGCGGCGGGAGTCGATGGGGTGCAGCAGCCTGGGTGCGCAGGGGCGAAACAGAGAATTAGGCATGTGCAGTTGTATGTACTCTGCCATTACTGATTCTATACTATCTTTCAGATGACTAAACTTGAAGACTGCACTATGTCCCGGCACGCGGTTGGAGACACACCGGTGGCAGAAAGGTGAGCTGTGAGGATTTTCTCCACAGTGTCAACACTCACTCTCCCTCTCCATCTCTTCCTTTCTGTCACTCACACTCTTTCTCTCTCTCTCACTCTCTATCTCTTCCTTTCTCTCTCTCACACTCTTTCTCTCTCTCTCTATGTCTCTTCCTCTCTCTCTTATTCTTTCTTTCTTTCTCTCTCTCTTCCTCTCTGTCTCACTCTTTCTCTCTCTCTCTACCTCTCTCTCTCACACTGTTTCTCTCTTTCTCTCTCTTCCTTGTATCTCACTCTCTCTCTTTCTCTCTCTCTTCCTCTCTCACTCACTCTTTCTCTCTTTCTCTGTCTTCCTCTCTGTCTCACTCTTTCTTTCTCTCTCTCTTCCTCTCTCTCACTCTTTCTCTCTTTCTCTCTCTCTCTCTCCTTTCATGGACGCATGACGCACAATCTTATCTTTCTTTTTGTCTTGCAGGCTGTGATTCACAAATTGTCGAGGGATGACACGCCATACCTGTACCTACTTTTATTTTGTTGTTTTGTTTAAATAAAATGTTTTATATGTAAATCCATAGATGACTGAGATTCTTATTTGTCCAACCTCACATGCATCTTCTTTACTATAATTGTGCGACATCAGCCAATTTGTTACGTTCCAGATTTCCTAAGGTTGCTGTCACATTTGTTTGTGTGGGGGGTGAGGGGGATGGCGGACAAGGGGCTGGTGGCGGGGAGTGTCGGAGCAGTGTTGGGTGTCCGAGCTGCATGATCGTTGGCTCCATTGCATCTGTTGTCATTCATGTGTGGCTCTGGGCTGGGCTCCCTTTCATATTGCAGGTTGTAGTCCGACTTTACACCAGCTCAGAGCAGGTGTAAACTTTCTGCTACTAACGCACCTTATTGCCTGTTTTGTACTCTCTTCGACGATCTTGCTGGTCGTTGAGACACTTGCGAAGTGATGTGTTTGCTGCTTTTTGCACGGGAACGCCTACTCTACATCTCATTAGCAATATTTGCCGGAGTCATCCGTGACGATGCTTTTTGAGGCTGCTATCGCTGGTAAACTGGTGATATGGGCTGTTTGCTCCAGCTTGTGAATGGTGCGTTAAATTTATCACCATTTTGGTTGCGATAAAGTGCCGTTAACTCGGCGATATGTCCTTGAGAATATACCCCTCGGTGTTTGAAAGACTTAAGAAGTACTAGAGTGCCGCGCTGAGAGCCGCACACCCATCGCTTTCACAAGTTTGCTATGACAGGGTGGGAGAGAGCGAGGGAGAGAGACGGAGTGAGATAGCACAAGCAGCGCAAGACCGCACGGGCACCTGGCTCCACATGCCAACATGTGTGTGTGCATCACCATCCGTGCACAGGCAATTCCCCCACAATGCAGCCCACACACATAGCAATTACAGAACATCAGCAATGAAGGCAATGTGGTACAAAACTCCCCTCATATGGGTTCTGTGTCCGGTGTGTGTGGCGGGGTGATGGCTGCATGGCTGTGGGCCCCTGACACATAAGACTGCGTAGGTGATGGGGCTGCATCAGATGTTGTCCAGCACCTATGCAAAAACAATGTCTGGCTCACAGAGACAGAGCTTGCCAAAGGGAACACCCCCGTTGCACATGCAACAGTCAGTTCTTCCCTGTGTTGGGACGAGGCTGATTGTGGCACACGAGTGGACAATCTTTACAACACACCTCACAGTTAGACACCAGTGGAGTGGCATAGGCTTTATTGGCATGTGCATGTGAGTACGGACGAGGCAACGGCCACACCAGGCACGGACATGCTTAAGACACTTACACGCAGCATGGGTACATGTCGAGGGGCAGATGATGTTGGGGCTGAAATGGACAAGATTTATCACATATGGCAACGCTCCAGCCCACCTTGCCTTGCTCCCCAACAACTTAGAGTTCCTAAGAACACCCAAATGCAAAGCCTCGTAGTCCCGCACCAGCCTTGACTGACATTGAAATCTACCTCTCAGTGTAAAAAATTAGACCACAAAGTGCGCACTTAACATTTCTTCTTTTTTGTGTGGAGGATATGCCACAGCTCTGAGCAATGACTTGAATATGTGTGCAACATTGTGGGACATGGGTTGCTGTTTTCGTGGGTGTCAAGGCCATCCCATGCGGGGGTACCACAGGCAGGGGCTTCTATGTGTGGGCTGTGGATAAGTCGGATGGTTTATTTGGCGTCTGCACAGTGCCCCGTGTGAGGGGGCACGACTCACTGTACGTGGGGTCTGCATGGTGCTCTGCCTCCGGGGTGCGGCAATTGTCTGCTCTGCCGACAGTGATCAGGTGTGAGGGTCCGACAGGTTCACATGTCGTGCTACATCGCCATGTGTGCGCTCTCACCGAGCAGTGTGTCCGAATTGGCAAAGTTGCCAAACGACGCTGTGTTGCTCGGACCATGGACCTGCGTCGCCTTGGACAGGTGTGTGTGCACACGCGTTATTCCACGCACATGCATCCAGAGCTCGACCGAAGGGAGACGTGTCCTCTGTTTTGGTGGGATATGTGAGCAATCCCCACTGTGCAACAAGTTGTTGGGCCATGTGCTGTGGGTGGCAATAGGATGTGGCTGCAGGTACGTAGTTACTCGTCCATGAATGCCCGTGCAGCTTCATGTGCAATGTGTTCCAATAGTACGTCGTTGTCGTGTTCAAGGAACACCAGGGTGAGCCAATCCATTAGGTGGTCCGGGCAGGTGTGCTCAGCCCACTCCGTCTCACTGATCCGCAACCCAGCCCAATAGGGGAGCGCCTCGATGTGGTCACTGCACACGAGAAATTGTGCCATCTCCCATGCACAACTACCAATACATACGCAGTATGTCAAGGCATCCCATGCACGGCTGTCTCGGTTACACTCCTGTTCGTGATCCAACAGGGGCGCAAACACAAGTCATAGTCCAATTCATCAACAGTTGTGTTGGATAGGCAGACATCCATGGGACACTCGAATGTGCATGTTCGGCAGTGGAACCAGGGCTGGACGCAGGTGACGTGGGCAATGCGGAAGCTGAGCCTGTAACTGATCCACATTCCATCTCTGTTAAGTTAATAACACATGAATTTTCTACTGTCACCCCTTCTCCACTATTTCCAGACTGAGCATAATTTCCAAACGTGCCACATTCTGTTTATCACGCCGGAATAGATATACAAATCGAAATTAACGCTACATCGAATTTTCAAAACCATACAGGGCCATATTCACAAGAATGGCGATAACAGTATCGCCGCTTTAGCGGCAGGAAACTGCCGCTAAAGCGGCGATAATGTTATCGCTGGTCTTGAGAATATGGCCCACAATCTTTACTGATGACAACTTACACCTTTTCTTTGTGAAAAACTCCTAAACATATATAAAGTACTTGTTTAACAACTAGTTACACATTATGCATATTTTAGAACCAATAAAACACCAGACTTTACTAACACTATGTTATTTAGAAATAAAAAATACTTTCAAAGTTAAAAATATTGTCTCAAATACTTAACCACTACTACAAAACACATAACACACCTTCTTAATTTCTAATTTACCTTCGTAGTTGGTATGCAGATTTCAAATGTCACAAACGCATGCAATTCTTTTCTTGTCACAAAGTACATGTAATGCACCGCTTTCATCAAGAATGGAACCAGTAATGGCACAATTTCCCTGTTGCTCCACACATAAATACATGTAAAGAACAAATCAGAATAGTTCCTTATTTTTTTAAATTGCAAAACATCTCTTTATTGCTTATTTTTGAACTTTCCATATCAACAGTTTTTTTAAGGACACATACAGGTGAAAAGTTCAAGGTATTGTAACAACACTTTCTAGAAAATTCTACGACACGAGCAGGTTAAAAATCCATCATTTTTTTAAACCTACCAATATTTTTTTTGCAACATTTTCTCCAACATTTAACGGCACGTGGAGGTCAAAAGTTCACCATTCTTTCAAGTTTGAACTGCACCTTCCAAATACAATTAGCAGGTGTGGTTGAGCTGAGCAAATTTCATCCTATAATATGTACTCCACGTATAAACTGCTTTTTTATTAACCAATCACAAAGATGCTTTTCATCAAAACTAATATACACCCTACTTTTTAGGACACAATACATTTCATCTCCCAATCGGTTAACGTTTTGTATGTAAAAAAAAAGTAGTTCCTCATGTTTAAACATATCTCTTATTCTACGAATGGACTGCATGAGCTACAGACATTTATCCATATCTTCTAGCCATACCTTCAAAATGCTAGTGTGGATTGTAGGACATAGCTATGTTTTCTGGTGCAAGAGGTATGCAGAACAGAGACGTATTGACTTAGACCTAGGTTTACAAAATGTGCACATTAAATGGTTTGCACAGAGAGGATTGAAGTGGCACCAATTGCTCCCTTTGGTTAAAACCTGTTTGCATCTCCAACACCCTGCTCTCATGATTGTGCACTGTGGTGGTAACGACCTAGGCACATTGACTGGGGTAGGTTTGGAAATGCTTATGAAGGACACCTTTGGACAATTTATGTTACTTTTGCCTCAAACTGTCTTTGTATATTCCAATATATGCCAAAGACAGAAGTGGAAATGGTCAAACCAATTTTGTCATACGATTGAAAAATCTAGGAAAAATGTCAACAAAGCTGTGTCTGCATACCTCAGAGACCATAGAATGGGGTCGATTTACAACAACAACATATGTTTTGATATGGCTGATATCTACAGAAGTGATGGAGTACACTTCACAGATGAGGGAAACCGGGTTTTCCTGATTAACCTGAAGCTGTGCATTCGCACTTCCATGTAGCTCCAACTAATAAACACAAGGGCTCTTTTTAGAGCCGCCTTATATTCCCAATTTCGGCTCACAGAGTGTCAGCTGTGGTTCGGCTAGCAGAGGGACACCTGCGGGCCGTCGGGCAGGCTCGCAGAGGAAGAGCTGCGGCCCGTGGGCTCAGCTCGCAGAGGGAGACCTACGAGCCGTTGGCTCACAAAGGTGGAGAGGTGTGGTGCAGCGGCCAGGACAGCTGACTTCGGAGCACAGGGTTCACGGTTCAATCCCCGGCTCCGGCGGCAGCTCAGCTCAGCACCATGTGACTCTGGGCAATAGCTCACTTAATTTCCACTCCGGCCCCCAGCGCCTTGAGACCCGTAAGGGTGAGTAGCTGCGCTATATAAAAACGGACTTACAAAAGCACAGCACCGTACTGGCTCGCAGAGGGAGATCTGTGGCCTGACTCCCACAGGGAGACCAACGGGCCAACAGGCCTGCTAGCAGACACACAGCTATCAGTTAACGGGCTGGCTCGCAGAGATACAGCTGCGAGCCCTCCGAGCTCCAACCCGACGGGCTAACTCGCAGAGGGAGAGTAACGGGCCGACGGGCCTGCTAGCACAGACACAGCTACGAGCTAACAAGGTGGCTCACAGAGGTAGAGCTGCGGGCCCGACGGCTCGCAGACACAGAGCTGCGAGCCGACGGACTGGCTTCTAAAGGCATAGCCACGAGCTGATGATGTGGGGAGAGGGAGCGTAAAAGGAGTATCTCACACAGACAGACCTGCGGGATATTTTCAGTATTGCCTCCCAGAGGTAGAATTACAGATCCGATGACTTTTAGAGGGAGAGATGTGAGCTGACGGACTGAGTCACAAAATGGCTCACAGCTCGCAGTCGCAGAGCTGCGAGCCGACGGACTGGCTTCTAAAGGCATAGCCGCGAGCTGGTGATGTGGGGAGAGGGACCGTGAAAGGGGTATCTCGCACAGACAGAGCTGCGGTATATTTTTAGTGCTGCCTCGCAGAGTTAGAACTATGGACCTGATGCCTTGTAGAGGGAGAGTTGTGAGCTGGTGGACTGAATAACAAAATGGCTGCCAACACTTCCTAGTTTCAACAGTTCGCAGCCAATGAGCCGCAAGCTTGTGCTCGTAACGCTTCAGCCAATCAGATGTCAGAATTCTTAAATATCGATATCTGGAAAATTTGATATTTCTCTAAAACTACTGAACGGGTTTACCCGATTTAAACAAAAGCATGCTTTCTGGACCAAGACCTTTCTCTGTGCCAAATTTGGCGTAATTCCGTTTAGCAGTTTGATCTGTAGCCTTGTCTAAAGTTTCCTATGGAAATTGCATGGAGAAAACACGTTTTGGGACCCCCCTTTTTTCTTAGCCCCCCTTGACGAATCCCCCCCAAACTTTTAGGATAGGAGCTGACCTGAAAAGAGGAACTTTTTGGAAAATTTCGTAAAGATTCGTCAAACGACGCCAAAGTTATAAGCACATCAAAAAATGCTTTTCCGATGGAAATGTGGTCCTAATTATAACTACCTACTGGCGACCACCAGTAGGTAATATATATATATATATATATATATATATATATATATATATATATATATATATTCACTGAAAAAACATAGGTTTCAGGCCCGTTATAGTTAGAAATTAGCATTTAAAAAACCTTAGAAATTCGCTGAAAAAACCATAGGTTTTAGGGAAAGTTATAGTTAGTTGGACATTTCACTCGTACAACACCAGAGAAATTCCCCCGTTATAGTTAGTTCAGCTAACTATAACTCGTGCCCCCGCAATGCACTGCTGATGACGTCACATATTACATCACTCATGACATGGTCAGTGACATCACTGATGACATCACTGATGATATCTCAAATGACATCACTGATGACATCACTGATGACATCATCTAGTGACTGTGTTTCTGTAAAGTTTAAATATGTTTAATATATATAGGGAAAGGCGTATTGAAGAATGAGTGGGTGTATAGGTGTCTGAATGGATGATTTAGTAGGTGCGTGACTGACTCTATAAGTGAGTGATTAAACGTATCTTACTGAATGCATGGGTTAGTGACTAAACTGTGTGAATGTCTGTATCCGTCTGTCTGTTGGTGTGTAAGCGGCTGCATGGGTTTGTGAATAGCTAAATGAGTGTCTATATGGGTTATTGATTGGTTGTCTGAGTATCTGTATGGGTGCCTGAGTGTTCGTGTGGGTGGGGTGTGAGTGGGTGATTCACTGGGTGCATGGTTTCAAGTGTGCATCTGTGATGGACTGTATGGGTGGGTGAGTGTGTGTATGGGTGTGTTAGTGAGTGAATGTATATCTCAGTGGTACATGTGTGAGTAACTACATATGTGAAAGGCAGTATATATGTGTGTTGGAGTATATAAATGGCTATAAGTGAGAGTGTGTGATTGTGAGAGTTGCTGTATGGATGAGTGTGTACTTGTATCAGTGATTGTATAAGAGCGTAAGAATGTGCTAGTATTTGTATGAGTAAGTGAGCTGGTGTGTGTATAACTGTATAGGTGAGTAAATGGGTGTGTGATTAAGTTTTTGCATGACTGACTAGGTGTGTGAGTACCTCTATGGATGAGTGGCGGTGTGTGAGTGTTTATATAGGTGTATGAGTGCATATGATAGTCCTGTACTGAGTGACTAAGTATGAGTGACTGTACGGGTGAGTGAGTGGATGTGTGTGTAGACCTAAGAATCAGTGAGTGGGTATGTAGTTTTTGGTGTTGGAGTGTCTATGGTTTTGAGAATGGCAGTCTGTAATTTAGAGTGGGTGTATCAAAAGTTATATTAGGGTGTGAGAAGATGCATGAAATTATCACATGGATGATGTCATCAGTGATGTCATTTGAGATGTCATCAGTGATGTCATCAGTGATGTCACTGACCATGTCATGAGTGATGTAATATGTGACGTCATCAGCAGTGCATTGCGGGGCGCGAGTTATAGTTAGCTGAACTAACTATAACGGGGGAATTTCTATGGTTTTGTACGAGTGAAATGTCCAACTAACTATAACTGTCCCTAAAACCTATGGTTTTTCAGTGAATTTCAAAGGTTTTTAAATGCTAATTTCTAACTATAACGTGTCTGAAACCTATGGTTTTTTCAGTGAATTTCAAAGGTTTTTTAAATGCTAATTTCTAACTATAACGTGCCTGAAACCTATGATTTTTAAGTGAATTTCAAAGGTTTTTTTAAATGCTAGTTTCTAACTATGCCTACAGAGGTAGGACATGTGAAGAAAGAAGAAAAAACGCACAGAAAGAAGCAAAAGATGTGCAGAAAGAACCAACAGAGGAGCAGAAAGAGGCCTTGTTGCAAAATCATCCTGTGCCCACAACTTTTTCAGACGGGTACTGGTGGTAACTGACTCTGACTAACCAGAGCCAGTGCTATGCTAAAAGACACTTAGAATACAGTGAAAACACCTACATACACTAGGGAACACTATGCGTTGGGGTACCCCTGTGATTAGCATGACCTCCTCTGCAAGTCCCTAGTACATAATAGGGCAGGGGGATTAAAACTACCTCTTAAAACGCGCTACAGGGCGCGTTTGCACAGTGGTGAAGGGAGGGGGCCTGAGGTGACATGTGTGCAAACGCACCCCGTGGCGCATTTTAAGTTGCGGGATTAAGTCCCCTTGAATTCTGAGGGTCCCTGGGGACCAACTAGCCCCCAGGTACCTACAGTTAGGACCACAGAGCTGAGTTGCAGAGAGGCGTTCCGAGGCAACGCACCTTTTTTCACCTCTCTGCAACGTAACTCTGTTGTGCTTACTGAAGGTACCTGGTGGGCTAGTTGGCCCCCAGGGTCCCTCAGGATTCAAAGGGAATTAATTCCCCAACTTAAAATGCACCACAGAGCGTGTTTGCGCACATGTCACCTGAGGCCCCGCCCCCTCCTTTCACCACTGTGCAAACGCGCCCCGTGGTGCGTTTTAAGTTGGGGGATTAGGTCACCTTGAATCCTGAGGGTCCCTGGGGCCCAACTAGCGCACTAGGTACTTCCAGTAAGCACCACAGGCCTGCGTTGCAACGCCTGTAACAAATTGTGCAGTTGTGTTTAGGTAGTGAAGAGGGTCGTGCTGGGGGTAGTGTTTTAGGGTTTAGGGTAGTGCAGTGGTGTTTGTGTAGTATAGGGGGTCATGCTGGGGGTAGATTTAGGGTTTAGGGTAGTGCAGTGGTGTTTGGGTAGTGTAGGGAGTCATGCTGGGGGATTGTTTTAGGGTTTAGGGTAGTGCAGTGGTGTTTGGGTAGTGTAGGGGGTCGTGCTGGGGGTAGTGTTTTAGGGTTTAGGGTAGTGCAGTGGTGTTTGGGTAGTGTAGGGTGTCGTGCTGGGGGTAGTGATTTAGGGTAGTGCAGTGGTGTTTGGGTAGTGTAGGGGGTACTGCTGGGGGTAGTGTTTTAGGGTTTAGGGTAGTGCAGTGGTGTTTGGGTAGTGTAGGGATACTGCTGGGAGTAGTTTTTAGGGTTTAGGATAGTGCAGTGGTGTTTGGGTAGTGTAGTGGTTCATGCTGGGGGTAGTTTTTAGGGTTTAGGGTAGTGCAGTGGTGTTTGTGTAGTGTAGGGGGTAGTGTTTTAGGGTTTAGGGTAGTGCAGTGGTGTTTGTGTAGTGTAGGAGGTCATGTTTTAGGGTTTAGGGTAGTGCAGTGGTCTTTGGGTAGTGTAGGGAGTCGTGCGGGGGTAGTGTTTTAGGGTTTAGGGTAGTGTAGGGGGTCATGCGGGGGGTAGTGTTTTAGGCATTAGGGTAGTGCATTGGTGTTTGGGTAGTGTAGGGGGTCATGCGGGGGTAGAGTTTTAGGGTTTAGGGCAGTGCAGTGGTGTTTGGGTAGTGTAGGGGGTCGTGCTGGGGGAGTGTTTTAGGGTTTAGGGCAGTGCAGTGGTGTTCGGGTAGTGTAGGGGGTCGTGCTGGGGGAGTGTTTTAGGGTTTAGGGCAGTGCAGTGGTGTTCGGGTAGTGTAGGGGGTCATGCTGGGGGAGTGTTTGAGGGTTTAGGGCAGTGCAGTCGTGTTCGGGTAGTGTAGCGGGTTGTGCTGGGGGTAGTATTTTAGGATTTAGGGTAGTGCAGTGGTGTTCGGGTAGTGTAGGGGTTGTGCTGGGGGTAGTGTTCTAGGGTTTAGGGCAGTGCAGTGGTGTTTGGGCAGTGTAGGGGGTAATGCCGGGGGTGGTGTTTTAGGGTTTAGGGCAGTGCAGTGGTGTTCGGGCAGTGTAGGGGGTCGTGCTGGGGGTGGTGTTTCAGGGTTTAGGGCAGTGCAGTGGTGTTCGGGAAGTGTAGGGGGTGGTGTTTCAGGGTTTAGGGCAGTGCAGTGGTGTTCAGGCAGTGTAGGGGGTCGTGCAGGGGTGGTGTTTCAGGGTTTAGGGCAGTGGTGTTCGGGCAGTGTAGGGGGTCGTGCTGGGGGTGGTGTTTCAGGGTTTGGGGCAGTGCAGTGGTGTTCGAGCAGTAAAGGGGGTCGTGCTGGGGGTGGTGTTTCAGGGTTTAGGGCAGTGCAGTGGTGTTTGGGCAGTGTAGGGGGCGGTACAGGGGGTGGTGTTTCAGGGTTTAGGGCAGTGCAGTGGTGTTTGGGCAGTGTAGGGGGTGCTGCAGGGGGTGGTGTTTCAGGGTTTAGGGCAGTGCAGTGGTGTTCGGGCAGTGTAGGGGGTCATGCAGGGGGTGGTGTTACAGGGTTTAGGGCAGTGCAGTGGTGTTCGGGCAGTGTAGGGGGTCGTGCTGGGGCTGGTGTTTCAGGGTTTAGGGCAGTACAGTGGTGTTCGGGCAGTGTAGGGGGTCGTGCTGGGGCTGGTGTTTCAGGGTTTAGGGCAGTGCAGTGGTGTTCGGGCAGTGTAGGGGGTTGTGCTGGGGCTGGTGTTTCAGGGTTTAGGGCAGTGCAGTGGTGTTCGGGCAGTGTAGGTGATCGTGCTGGGGCTGGTGTTTCAGGGTTTAGGGCAGTGCAGTGGTGTTCGGGCAGTGTAGGTGGTCGTGCTGGGGCTGGTGTTTCAGGGTTTAGGGCAGTGCAGTGGTGTTCGGGCAGTGTAGGGGTCATGCTGGGGCTGGTGTTTCAGGGTTTAGGGCAGTGCAGTGGGTTTCAGGCAGTGTAGGGGGTCTTGCTGGGGCTGGTGTTTCAGAGTCTAGGGCAGTGCAGTGGTGTTCGGGCAGTGTAGGGGGTCTTGCTGGGGCTGGTGTTTCAGGGTTTAGGGCAGTGCAGTGGTGTTCGGGCAGTGTAGGGGGTCGTGCTGGGGGTGGTGTTTCAGGGTTTAGGGCAGTGCAGTGGTGTTTGGGCAGTGTAGGGGGTCGTGCTGGGGCTAGTGTTTCAGGATTCAGGGCAGAGCAATGGTGTTCAGGCAGTGTAGGGGTTTTGCTGGAGGTGGTGTTTCAGGGTTTAGGGCAGTGCCGTGGTGTTCGTGCAGTGTAGGGGGTGGTGTTTCAGGGTTTAGGGCAGTGGTGTTCAGGCAGTGTAGGGGGTCTTGCTGGGGTTGATGTTTCAGGGTTTAGGGCAGTGCAGTGGTGTTCGGGCAGTGTAGGGGGTCGTGCTGGGGGTGGTGTTTCAGGGTTTAGGGCAGTGCAGTGGTGTTCCGGCAGTGTAGGAGGTCATGCAGGGGGTGGTGTTTCAGGGTTTAGGGCAGTGCAGTGGTGTTTGGGCAGTGTAGGGGGTCGTGCTGGGGGTGGTGTTTCAGGGTTTAGGGCAGTGCAGTGGTGTTCGGGCAGTGTAGGGTGTCGTGCTGAGGGGTGGTGTTTCAGGGTTTAGGGCAGTGCAGTGGTGTTCGGGCAGTGTAGGGGGTCATGCAGGGGTGGTGTTTCAGGGTTTAGTGCAGTGCAGTGGTGTTCGGCCAGTGTAGGTGGTCTTGCTGGGGGTGGTGTTTCAGGCTTTAGTGCAGTGGTGTTCGGGCAGTGTAGGGGGTCTTGCTGGGGCTGGTGTTTCAGGGTTTAGGGCAGTGCAGTGGTGTTCGGGCAGTGTACGGGGTCTTGCTGGGGCTGGTGTTTCAGGGTTTAGGGCAGTGCAGTGGTGTTCGGGCAGTGTAGGGGGTCGTGCTGGGGCTGGTGTTTCAGGGTTTAGGGTAGTGCAGTGGTGTTCGGGCAGTGTAGGGGGCCGTGCTGGGGCTGGTGTTTCAGGGTTTAGGGCAGTGCAGTGGTTTTCGGGCAGTGTAGGCGGTCGTGCTGGGGCTGGTGTTTCAGGGTTTAGGGCAGTGCAGTGGTGTTCGGGCAGTGTATGGGGTTGTGCTGGGGCTGGTGTTTCAGGGTTTAGGGCAGTGCAGTGGTGTTCGGGCAGTGTAGGGGGTTGTGCTGGGGGTGGTGTTTCAGGGTTTAGGGCAGTGCAGTGGTGTTTGGGCAGTGTAGGGGGTCGTGCTGGGGCTGGTGTTTCATGGTTTAGGGCAGTGCAGTGGTGTTCAGGCAGTGTAGTGGGTCGTGCTGGGGGTGGTGTTTCAGGGTTTAGGGCAGTGCAGTGGTGTTCAGGCAGTGTAGGGGGTCATGCAGGGGTGGTGTTTCAGGGTTTAGGGCAGTGCAGTAGTGTTCGGGCAGTGTAGGGGATCGTGCAGGGGGTGGTGTTTCAGGGTTTAGGGCAGTGCAGTGGTGTTCGGGCAGTGTAGGGGGTCGTGCTGGGGGTGGTGTTTCAGGGTTTAGGGCAGTGCAGTGGTGTTCGGGCAGTGTAGGGGGTCGTGCAGGGGGTGGTGTTTCAGGGTTTAGGGCAGTGCAGTGGTATTCGGGCAGTGTAGGGGTCGTGCTGGGGCTGGTGTTTCAGGGTTTAGGGCAGTGCAGTGGTGTTCGGGCAGTGTAGGGGGTCTTGCTGGGGGTGGTGTTTCAGGGTTTAGGGCAGTGGTGTTCGGGCAGTGTAGGGGGTCTTGCTGGGGGTGATGTTTCAGGGTTTAGGGCAGTGCAGTGGTGTTCGGGCAGTGTAGGGGGTCTTGCTGGGGGTAGTATTTCAGGGTTTAGGGCAGTGCAGTGGTGTTCGTGCAGTGTAGGGGGTCGTGCTGGGGATGGTGTTTCAGGGTTTAGGGCAGTGCAGTAGTGTTCGGGCAGTGTAGGGGGTCATGCAGGGGTGGTGTTTCAGGGTTTAGGGCAGTGCAGTGGTGTTCGGGCAGTGTAGGGGGTCATGCTGGGGGTGGTGTTTCAGGGTTTAGGGCCGTGTAGTGGGTTTCGGGCAGTGTAGGGGGTCGTGCTGGGGGTGGTGTTTCAGGGTTTAGGGCAGTGGTGTTCGGGCAGTGTAGGGGGTCTTGCTGGGGGTGATGTTTCAGGGTTTAGGGCAGTGCAGTGGTGTTCGGGCAGTGTAGGAGATCATGCTGGGGGTAGTGTTTCAGGGTTTAGGGCAGTGCAGTGGTGTTCGGGCAGTGTAGGGGTCATGCTGGGGGTGGTGTTTCAGGGTTTAGGGCAGTGCAGTGGTGTTCGGGCAGTGTAGGGGGTCATGAAGGGGGTGGTGTTTCAGGGTTTAGGGCAGTGCAGTGGTGTTCGGGCAGTGTAGGGGGTCGTGCTAGGGTATGTGTTTCAGGGTTTAGGGCAGTGCAGTGGTGTTCGGGCAGTGTAGGGGGTCGTGCAGGGGCTGGTGTTTCAGGGTTTAGGGCAGTGCAGTGGTGTTCGGGCAGTGTAGGGGGTCGTGCTTGGGGTAGTGTTTTAGGGTTTAGGGTAGTGCAGTGGTGCTTGTGTAGTGTAGGGGTCGTGCTGGGGGTAGTGTTTTAGGGTTTAGGGTAGTGCAGTGGTGTTTGTGTAGTGTAGGGGTCATGTTTTAGGGTAGTGCAGTGGTGTTTGGGTAGTGTAAGGGGTCGTGCTGGGGGTAGTGTTTTAGGATTTAGGTTAGTGCAGTGGTGTTTGGGTAGTGTAGGGGGTCGTGCTGGGGGTAGTGTTTTAGGGTTTAAGGTAGTGCAGTGGTGTTTGTGTAGTGTAGGGGTCGTGCTGGGGGTAGTGTTTTAGGGTTTAGGGTAGTGCAGTGGTGCTTGTGTAGTGTAGGGGGTCGTGCTGGGGTAGTGTTTTAGGGTTTAGGGTAGTGCAGTGGTGTTTGTGTAGTGTAGGGGGTCATGTTTTAGGGTAATGCAGTGGTGTTTGGGTAGTGTAGGGGGTCGTGCTGGGGGTAGTGTTTTAGGATTTAGGTTAGTGCAGTGGTGTTGGGGTAGTGTTTTAGGGTTTAGGGTAGTGCAGTGGTGTTTGTGTAGTGTAGGGGGTCATGCTGGGGGTAGTGTTTTAGGGTTTAGGATAGTGCAGTGGTGCTTGTGTAGTGTAGGGGGTCGTGCTGGGGTAGTGTTTTAGGGTTTAGGGTAGTGCAGTGGTGTTTTTGTAGTGTAGGGGGTCATGTTTTAAGATGCAACGCTCCAATACCTGACCAGTCTGCACTACATAAAACTGCAAAAAACTAAAAATAAAAAGTGTTTTGCACACTTTTGTCATTGGGCTATATGTGGGCTACATCTGGGTAATATTTGTGCTACATTTGGGCTCTTTTTCACTGGTGGCCATCTTGGAAGACTTCTTTGTTATGAAGTTTCCTAATTTCCTCATTTACTGCAGTCTCCTCAGTAGGAAATGCTTTCAGTTTTTTACTTTGATTCCATCAAGAAGGCATTCAGATGTGTCACACATTTGCCATAAATTCAGAATGTTATTACTCTAGTTGTTCATTAGATCACTGTAGTAAAGCTACTGCTCACCAAGGAGTTAACTGGAAGTCTACTGCTGGTATTGAAAGTGATTGTTTCAGTCTGCATGTCAGAATTTTCTAATGAAATAGAAGAGGATTTGAGATCTCACTTAAAACATGCACTAAATTTTCTTTTTGCAGCACTAACCATAATTTCTATGGCAAAATGAACCCCCTCATTTTGTTCCTTTTTAAATTAAATGTTTTAAGTGTTACCAGTTTATTCCAATCAAGATGGCTTCAGGTGTGCCATACTTTTGTCATAAGTAAGGCTGTTAGCACTCTAGTTGTTCTTTAGAACACTCTGGGAAGCTGCAGTAGAACACAAAGGCATCAACTGACAGGCTGCTCCTGTTGAAATATAACAGGAAGATATTTGAGATCTCACTTAAAACATGTCCTAATTTTTCTTTCTACATCACTAACCATAATTTCTATGGCAAAATGAACCCCCACATTTTGTTCCTTTTTAAATTAAATGTGTTAAGTGTTACCAGTTTATTCCAATCAAGATGGCTTCAGGTGTGCCATACTTTTGTCATAAGTAAGACTGTTAGCTCTCTAGTTGTTCTTTAGAACACTCTGGGAAGCTGCAGTAGAACACAAAGGCATCAACTGACAGGCTGCTCCTGTTGAAATATAACAGGAAGATATTTGAGATCACACTTGAAACATGTCCTAATTTTTCTTTCTACAGCACTAACCATAATTTCTATGACAAAATGAACCCCATCATTTTGTTCCTTTTTAAATTAAATGTTTTAAGTGTTACCAGTTTATTCCAATCAAGATGGCTTCAGGTGTGCCATACTTTTGTCATAAGTAAGACTGTTAGCGCTCTAGTTGTTCTTTAGAACACTCTGGGAAGCTGCAGTAGAACACAAAGGCATCAACTGACAGGCTGCTCCTGTTGAAATATAACAGGAAGATATTTGAGATCACACTTGAAACATGTCCTAATTTTTCTTTCCAGAGCACTAACCATAATTTCTATGACAAGATGAACCCCATCATTTTGTTCCTTTTTAAATTAAATGTTTTAAGTGTTACCAGTTTATTCCAATCAAGATGGCTTCAGTTGTGCCATACTTTTGTCATAAGTAAGGCTGTTAGCACTCTAGTTGTTCTTTAGAACACTCTGGGAAGCTGCAGTAGAACACAAAGGAATCAACTGACAGTCTCTGCCCTTGTTGGATGTACATGTTTTACTGAGAATGTCAGACTTCATTCTCACATGACTGAGAAAGATAATGTGAATTTACAGAAAATATGCTCTCATTTTAGCTTCTGGAGCACCTTCCAAAACTGTATGGGACAAGCATGTGAAAATAGTTCTCTCAAACATGATTCATGATATCCCAGCAGAAGGTTTTTCACAGGGTAAAATCACCTTAGAACACACCACAATTCCTGAAATTAGTATGGTACCATCAACAAATGAATTCTAATGTAACTAAAGTCTGTTATCACCCTTTATAGTTCTCCTTTTGGTAACCCTCAAAATCTTCGATTCACTACAATGCATTTATATTGGTCCCAAGATGGCTGCCAGCAATTCCAGGATGAAGTGCTGACAGCCAATCAGATCTCACGATGACATGTGTGGTTAGGCTCCGCCCAGATATATATGTGTTTTTACTTTTGATTTTCTCAGCAACTACTGAACGGATTTACACCATTTAACAAAAGGGTTCTTTTTGAACCAAGAACTACCTCTTTGCCAAATTTGGTGTAATTCCGTTCAGCAGTTCGGGCTGTAGCCTTGCATAAAGTTTCCTATGGGAAATTGATTTTTGACTCTTATTTTTTTAATTTCTCCGCAACTACTGAACGGATTTACACCATTTAACAAAAGGGTTCTTTCTGAACCAAGAACTACCTCTTTGCCAAATTTGGTGTAATTCCGTTCAGCAGTTCGGGCTGTAACCGTGTCTAAAGTTTCCTATGGGAAAATGAATGGGGAAAACACGTTTTGGGACCCCCCTTTTTCTCGGCCCCCGCTTGACGAATCACCCTGAGACTTTCAGGGTAGGAGCGGACCGAGCGGGCCATAAAGTTTGAAAATTTCGCGAAGATTCGTCAACCGACGCAAGAGTTATTTCAAATAGAATGTCGCGGATTTCCTATGGAAAATAGGTCCTAACTATAACTATCTACTGGCGACCGCCAGTAGATATATATATATATATATATATATATATATATATATATATATATATATATATATATATATATTAGGTAGTTATAGTTAGGACCTAGTTGCCACAGCATTTTTTTTTGACTTGCCTATAACTTTGGCATCATTTGCAATCTTCATGAAATTTCCCCAAAAAAGTTTCAAAGTAGGATCCGGTTATCAAGGGAAGTTTGGGGGTGATCTGTGCAGTGGGAACCAAGAAATAGGGGGGCAAAAAAGGGTGCGTTTGAAATGTTATTCCCATAGGAACGTGTTGTCGAACCTACAGCCCGAACCGCTGGATGGAATTAAACCAAATTTGGCAGAAAGGTAGATGTTGTTACGCAGATTGTACTTTTTGGTGCAAATCCATCCAGTAGTTTTTGAGAAATGTAAGCCGGCAATTATAGCTATATCTGTGGCTGCAGGTATTTCGAAAAGGTTTAGCGATGAATCGTGGATGCGCGCGCCAAGAGATTGGCTGGAATTAACCAGAACACAAAGTTGCGGCCACCATTTTATCATCTGGGAATGGTTACTGGGGCGAAAATTTGTGGGAAAGCTAGTATAAGGGGCTAGGGTGGCGATACTTTGACCCCATGTTTAAGAAATGGGTGTGATCATGACACAAGTTATGTGTCCAAAATAGATGTTTTTGATCACGCATGATATTCGCGGCGATGACGTGACCGCCAGCATGGCCCCCTGTGTACCTTTGCGGGGTCGTCTCGAATATCACAACGTCTCGTGAATATTGGCGGAAATATAAAAAAATATATCACTGAATCATTAATATGCATTGTTATTGAGATATTGAGATTGTGATAAATCTTTTTATAGAGTTATTTACATAGTGAGTTATCTAGTGTGATGGTTAGAATGAATTAGATTTATAATTTTTGAATGTGGTGGTGGCTATTGAATGCCTGCTTTTGCTTTCCTCATTTGCGACATAACCGCGGGGATTACGTTGACCAATGTTATTGCGATCTCTGGCCTCACAGCGAAAACAGGAAAATAGGTTCTAGAGATGATTATTCTAGAAATACACTAGAAAAACAGGAGTTTGAAGTGTACAGCAATATACCCCTAGTGTGTAAAATATTGTAATATGTGTGTATATAGATGTTTTTCACTTCATGGAAAAGGTGCAATCGTCGCGGTTAACGGAGATGTTGCGACAACCGAATAACCGTGAAAAGGGAAAATAGGTCTTAAAGATGGATTTTAAAGAAACTTAGGCCATCCTGGCGTAAAAAGGGACCGCCCGCCATAAGTGCGGTGGTCCCGTGGGGGTGATTAGGATGTGCCCGCCACACTGGCGGGCGCATCCTGCATTTTTAACATTGCAGCGGGCGGTGCTTTCAGCACCACCCGCCGCAATGCCAAAAAGGCATGTTGTGCATTTGCATGCACAATGTGGCAGGCACCGCGCGGTGCCTGCCATGTTGTGCATGCAAATGCAGGGGGTACCATAGGTACCCCCCATGTGCACCCCCCACACCCCCAACTTCCTGGGGGCCCGCTACGGGCCCCCAATGGCAAAGCCACATGCCTTTCCGTGGCGGCAATGCTGCCACGGAAAGGCACATCCCCGCATGTATTGTAATATGGATGGTGGTGTCTAACAGACACCGCCACCATATTAAAGCCTTTTCCGCCCGGTCGACTCATCAACCGGGCGGAAAAGCGGCAGACGGTCTTCCCGTCTGCCGCGGCACCCCCGCACCCCCGCCAACATAATCAGGCGGGGGGTATATTTCATGCGGGCGATGTTTTATGGTGGGCGGATCGCCACCGCCATACGGGCGGTGGCGATCCGCCCGCAATACTAATGGACCCCTAAGTATCAAAACATGAGTTTACGCATGTGTTTAAAGAAGCATGTATATAGTAATATGTGTAGCGCAATGTTTTCAATGTATTTTTTTAGTTCATATAAATGTGCTGGAGGGGGGGCGGAGCTTGCCAGCGCCGATGATGGCCGCCTAAAAGAGGGGCTCTGCACTTTAAATCACTGATCCTGCAAATATCCGACATTGGCATAAATATTGATTTCCGAAACGAGCGGCCCAGTGTGGCAGTACGGACCTGGCACCAATAGAATCCCCCAGCTCCATCTAGCACGGTGAGAGAGCGGCGTGTCGACAGAGTTGCTGCGGCGTACGCGCTAGGCCGCGCGTCCCCGGCCTCTGGTTTCTCTCCGGCCGACCGGAAGTAGGCGCTGGCTGGGTGTGCGCGCCTGGAAGAGTCGGCCAGAACACCAAGACGAATTTGCACGGCCGGCCCCCGAAGGGACGTGACAGACTGTCAGCCCCTTATCTGAGCTAGAGGTGTGTATTGGCGGACTGCTGATCTGACAGAGCAGCGGGCGGAATTCCAGCACGGTAGCGGCGTCCCACTAATTACCGCACCTGAACGACGTGTAGAGCGCAGGCTGACGATGGAGTCTGGAGGAGACTGCAGGTTTGGTGTACTCTGATACGCGCACCACAGACCCCCCCCGCCGGCCCCTCACCGTCGAGGATACATTGCTGAGACCAGAGCACATTGTGAATGGGACACGATCGTGGCTGAGCAGAGGGTGACCTATTATAGCCCTCAAGCGCTTGACGCACATGGTGCCCCTGCTGCTCCCGGCACTCCCCTGCAACTCTAGGACATTAGTGATCTGGCGAGTGCGGCATATGCGCGGCAGACCCAGGCGGACCCCGGATCAGATACTTCCCTACTTTGTCCATCCTGCCCATGGGGTCTGATAAGCCTGGATAGCCCGCCTACCAACACGCACAGCTGTTAGGAGGGGTATAGCCCACACTTGGTCCTCTCCAGCGCCGGTGATTGAGGTTTGTTGTGCGGGGAGCTTCACTACGGCGTTTCGACAGCCGGAACTGGGGCTGCGCAACGGGACGATCAGTACTGTCCTACAGAAATTGGAGACCTTACACCAGGTTTGGATTCCTGTCAGTTCTCCCTGAGCGCACCTCTCTCTGCTGTTCCCAGTGGCTATATCCGCGGGCCTGTGGAGTTGCCTCATTGACTAGGTTGGTGCTACTGCTGACAGCTATTATGGGCCGGACAGATAAAACACAGCAGAAACTATCCTTTGAACAGCGCAGGCCCAGGGATCGTGCGCTTTCGGCGGGCGACCGTGGTGCAAGTGAGGAAAGGACCTCGGATCCGCCAAACGGTGACATTAGGGCCATGCTGACCTCGATGGAAAAGGGACTACAAACCTCACTGTCAGTGCTGGGCACAAAGATCGACTCCCCCTCCTACCGCATGGACAGGATGTCCGAAAGGGTAGACAAACATGCGGAACGGATTGACATGGCCGAACGCCGGATCACCGAAGTGGAGGAAGCACAGACGGACGTGGATAATAGCCGTAAACACATGGAAAAGCAGCTACAGACACTACAAGACAAGGCCGAAGACTTGGAGGCGAGGTCCCGGAGGAGCAACCTACGAATTACGGGCCTGCCAGAGTCAACATCAACCAGAAACATGGAACAGTTCGTGGAGAAACTGCTGATCCAGCTGCTGGGCAGCGAAACTTTCTCGCCCATGTTCGTGGTCGAGCGAGCGCATCGATCCCTGGGTCCTCGACCTGCCCCAGGCGCTCCACTGAGGCCTATCATTGCAAAATTACTTAATTACCGCGATCGAGACGCAGCACTGAGAGTCGCTAGGGAGAAACGGGCGCTGCATTACGAGGGATCAGTGCTGGCTTTGTTTCCTGATTTCACAACGAGAGTGCAGGAAGCGCGTCGCCTGTTCGTCCCACTCAAAAAGGTACTGCGGGACCAGAACATAGACTATGCCATGCTGTACCCGGCCCGCCTTAGAGTCAATCGACAAGGTAGGTCGCTAATCTTCACTGACCCAAAGGTACTACAGAAAGCGATCAAGGACTGGACCAGGGAGCGACGGGGTAGTCCGGAGAAGACTGCTGGAGCTGAAGCTGCCGGGGGATCGCTTGATGAGCAGGACTGAACGCATGATCGCACACCATTCAGATAAGGATTTTGCGACTGAGGGTCGGGGTTTTGCAATGTTCCATGTATATGTTTCCTGGGCCGAGGTGCGGGCTGAGGGTCTATTTGGAACTCATATGGACTGCACTGGGGTACTGTATTCTTAAATGGTTCTGTTGATCCTTCGAGCTGAATGTTGGAGGGCAGGCTGGGAGTGCAGTGGTGGGAGCCTGCTTGGAGTTTCGGTATAGACTGTGCATACGTTTATTCCTTCTCACGCCACTGAGTAATGCTTCTGTGTTGAGGTGCGGACTAGCCTGTTCTTTCCTAACGGTTAGTTTTCTAGTGCACAGGCGGTAACCTCCACCCACGAGTGAATCACACCTTGGGGAGTTTGTTGTTGTCGCACCTGAGTGGGGAAACGGGAGGTGGGTGGGGGGGTCGAATTGATTGGTATTGTAGAATGTTTTTTTTGTTTTTGTGGTGTGGGGGGTCTTTTCTCTTTCAAGTCCTGGTTGGGGGGGCCTTGATGTGGGTGGTGGGAGGTAGGGACATGGGACACATGCAGTGTTGTATGCTAATCTTAGCAGTTGTATATTGCACAGTTCTCTTCAATTATGTAATTCTCAGCGATGATGACTTTGAACGAATCCATGACACAGGTGACTGAGGACAGGCGGGACCGGGGGGTGGACACGCTTAATACACTGACGTGGAATGTCCGCGGTCTGAACGATCATAGAAAGGTGCGAAAAGTTCTCGCCTACCTGAAGAGGCACTCCATAGACGTAGCATTTTTGCAGGAAACGCACCTCCAGCTTAATTCCTCTATGTTAAATTGTAGGGGCCTGCTGGGGAACATACATGCTGCGGGATTCACCACACATGCACGAGGGGTCCTCACATGGGTCAACCCTAGGTCAGGCCTCACCATCTCGCTGCTAGCCACTGATACAGCCGGGAGGTATGCCCTTACTAGATGCAGAGGGAAGACTATGGATCTGTTGCTGGTTAATATATACGGTCCGAATTTTGACAATCCGGAGTTTTTTACCGAGCTGGCACACGTGGTGGGTCGTCATGGGGGGATCTCCCAACTGTGGGGAGGTGACCTTAATCTGGTCAGGGACCCCTGCTTGGACAGATCGGGAGGGCCCATAATGCGCGCAACTGCGGCGGCCTAGGAGTTGGATAGTATTTTGGTTAGGTTTGACCTATGGGATGTTTGGCGCTGGAAGCACCCACAGTCGGGGGTCACACGCACATCTCCGCATACCATAACATCCACACTCGCATAGATTATTGGCTTGCCACTACTTCGCTTTGTGATAACGTCCGCATTTGCCAGGTGCTACCGCGTACGCTTTCTGATCACTCTCCGGTTCTCCTAGTGCTAGAAACACCCAGCAGGCGCATTCCCCCGTACACTTTGCGGTTTCCTCCTTACTCCCTGCTAGACGCGGCGTTTAGGGAGGAGCTGGCCGAGGCTATAGAGCTCTTTTTTGACAAGAATGTGGACTCGGTGGCAGACTGCCAAATTGTCTGGGAAGCGTTTAAGGTATATATCCGGGGGATCACAATGGCAAAGCACTCGGGGGTCCTTAGGTCCATACGCAGTAGGTTAACGGAGCTGGAGGGGAAGATCAAAAACGTAGAAATCCATCTGCTGCAAAGTTCCGACGAGGCGGTGGAAGGGGACATTGCGAAGGCACTGGCCGACTACAATCAGGCGGCAGATGATGAGATTAAACATCTGGGCAAATATGCCACAGCTAGGGCGTATGGAGAGAGCGAAAGGCCAGGTGGGGTGTTGGCACAGTTGCTTAAGAAACGTCGGGAAGAGGTGCGAACTGTGGAAATTCGGTCTGCTGAGGGCTTGCTACTGTCAGATGCCAAAGGTCCGTCAATATTACGCATCACTATATGCCTCCCGCGCTGCCTCCGCGGATGCGGATGTAATTGACTATTTAGCGCATATCAAACTGCCATGGCTGTCAGACATGCACAGGAAATTTCTTATGAGGCCTATAGAGGGGGACGAAATACTACTGGCTTTATCATCCATGCGAGCAGGCAGCGCGCCGGGCTCTGATGGCCTCACAGTCACGTTTCATAGGACTTTTATTGACCTCCTACTCCCGCAGCTTGCTACGCTTTTTGATGACATATGTGTCACAGGCGCTATGCCACCTACCATGTCCGAAGCTGTGATAATTACACTTCTCAAACCCGGCAAGCCCTCGGACGACTGCACCTCGTACCGCCCATTGTCCCTGCTCAATGTGGACACTAAGTTGTTTGCTAAAATCCTCGCTAACAGATTAGTTCCGTTGGTCCCACTCTTAGTTGCCCCGGAGCAAGCATGATTCGTGCCTGGTAGGAATCTCACTTATAACCTGCGCACTGTGTTTGGGGCCCTGCAACCTATCAAACTGGACACACCAGCAGCAGCGGTCTTTCTAGACATAGAAAAGGCGTTCGACTCGGTTGAATGGCCATTTATGATGCAGGTCTTGTCCAGAATGGGAGTGGGTCCAGTCTTTCTCCAGTTGGTGGGCACCCTATACAGCAAACCTACGGCCCGCATAAAAATAGGCAATACAGTTACAGACCCAATACACATTACCAGGGGCACTCGACAAGGTTGCCCCTTGTCACCATTATTATACGCCTTGGTGGCGGAGCCTCTGGCGTGTGCGCTACAGGAATATCACCAGCACCGGGGAATAAGTTTTCCACGCTATAAAATAATTGTCTCCACCTACGCTGACGATACTTTATTATACGTTAGACACCCTGAGATTAACCTCTCTGCTGTACTCCGAGAGGTGGTGCGCTTTGGCGTACTGTCCGGACTCCATGTTAACTGGGCGAAGTCCATTATCTTCCCGCTTTCGCCGAATACCCATCAATTTGAATTAGACTACCCCCTCGTATGGACCACGGAAGCGGTACGATACTTGGGCATTCGGATACATACGGATTCCGATACAGTCTTCAGGGAAAATTACGGGGTGACCTTCAGTAAGTTAGAAGATGATGTGGAGAGATGGATTAAGTTGCCCCTGTCATTGATAGGTAGAATTTCTATCATGAAAATGGTGGTGTTACCGAGGCTACTCCTTTTGTTTACAAATATTCCCATGGTACTCCCGAGGGCCTTTTTTCACCGCCTTACGTCATTGATGGTTAGGTTGGCATGGGCTGGTAAGCAACCACGTGTCCAGTGGCAAATCCTAGTATTGCCTTATTCCATGGGGGGACTGGGTGCCCCGGATTTTGAGTTGTATTACAGAACTGCGCAGTGTGCGCACGCTCATTATTGGATACATGGTCCTCCTGACACGCCGCATCTTAGGATAGAAGCGGAGGTGGCAGCACCACTTCCACTTCCGGCAATGTTGTTCCAGAATGTATATCGTAGGGCGTGTGTATTGGACTCCATCAATTCCACTGCACATGCCTGGCACCAGCTATTGCAAATACAGGCAGGCGCTATATTGTATTCACCGAAAACCCCTCTGGACTGGTGCTCCTGGTTAGCCCCCTGTAAAGAAAAGGGAGTCACTAGAGCGCTCACTACCTTGGGAGTGCACACAGTTGGGGACATGTTTGCAGAAGGGATTTGCAAGGTCTGGGACGACTTTAGTAACAGATCATCGCCCCACTGCACTGACACGATTCCAGTTTCACAGAACACGAACAGCACTGAGAGAATTGCTTGGGGACGACTACCTAGAGCCTCCGGAGGTGGCAGTCTTTACGCATATTATCAGCGCTAAATCCCGGAAAAGTGCTGTTGCCAGACTATACGGCATATCCATGGCATACAGAGCTCAACAGTATACTAAGGCCTGTCTGGCATGGCAAAGTGATCTAGAGATTGCAATAGATGATGACATGTGGACCTACTGCTGTATAAGCACGAAACAAATCTCTCTTAATGGCAGACACCGGTTGATACATTTTAAATACCTCAACAGGGTATACTATACGCCGGAGAGGCTGCACAGATATGGCTTAAGGGATAATGGGGCATGCAACCGCTGTAGAGCACAGGTTGCTGACTTCCTTCACTTGGCCTGGGGTTGCCCGGGCATTTCAGCGTTCTGGGTGGCGGTATTTAAGGAACTCAGCCGCATTACGAAGTTAGTCCTAGAGCCCGACCCAGCATTGGCACTATTGGGATATTCCAAACCTCTTCCCAAAGGGTGCGACGTTTGATAGATATGGGACTACTGATGGCAAGGCAAAGGGTGGCGATCAATTGGTCTCGGGTCCCTTACCAACGATCTTGCAGTGGAAAGGGGACATGACGTATTGTAGTACACAGACAGAACTTTATAGTGAATTACTCCCTCCCGAAATAGGCCAAAGAATTTTTGGGAATTGTACACTACTCACCTGTTAACTGCTACCACTGCAGACGATGAACCTCCTGACCGATGTGGCAATGTGCACAACGACAATTTTGTACATAACAGTGCTAATATTTAAAATGCGATCATCATTCATACCAGAATGTTCCCTCTCAGGGGTTTTGCATACTTATTGTCACCGTCAACGTTCAAGTCCTTCTGGGTTCCCTTGGTCCGCTTGTGATGTTTAAGACTGTCTGCATTGCTGAAAACTGATATTATGCTTCATTTGTCTGTAATGTGAACAGAACGTAAAGTCATGCCGCATTGCCGTGTCTTGTTGTTGTACGTTATAAGAAAAGCAATAAAATTAAATTTAAAAAAAAAAAAAAAAAATGTGCTGGAGGCCGTTGAATGTCTACTTTTGTTTTCCGTTCTCGCAGTGTCTCTGCGACGTCGTTGTGAAGATTCCCAAAAACTAAAACAAAGTATCTTTTTAAAGAAAATTAACAATATTTTGGGTACTAGGGTGGCTCTGACAAGAGCCTTTGTGTTGATTGTCTGTATATGACGGCTACACATAAGACCGGATACAGAGTTTCAGGTTACTTAGAAACACCCTGTTACCTTTGTCTGTAAAGTGCACTCCATCATTTCTATAAATTGCATGCATGTCAAAACGCAGATTGTTGTTATAGATACAGCCCATACGATGGTCTCTGAGGAATGCGGAAACAGTTTTATTAACATGTTTCCTAACTTTGTCAATCTGTGGACAGAATTGATTTGACCACTTCCATTTCTGTCTTTGGCATATATTAGAGTACACCAAGACAGTGTGAGGGAAATGCGACATCAGTTGTGTAAAGGTATCTTTCATTAGGATTTTCAGCCCTATCCCAGTCAATGTGCCTAGGTCATTGCCACCACAGTGCTCAATCATGAGGTGAGGAGCTCGGCAATCCACAATGAATTTAACCAAAGCCTGCAACAGATGAAACTTTAACACTCCCTAGCCAAACCAAGTAATCTCCACATTTGGCAAACCCAAGTCACCGGTGTGCATGTGCAAGTCTGTCAGCCGTATTACGAGTTTCGCATGCAGATCCGCCACCGCTGGCTTGGCCGTTCAGCCAGTGGTTTTGCACTGGCTTTGTGATTTTAAAACCTGTCATCGGTTCACCGCCGTGCACCGCCAGTGTCGCAAGCCTGACCGCCAAGCGCATTACGAGTACAAAATTGCATCTGCGGTCCAGTAGTGGTGCAGACCAATAGGTCTGAGTATCCGTGCACGCTATAAATATCATATAACATAACATAACATAACATCTTCCAATGCCTATGTTATAAAATCACAACATGATTCAAAATTTAAAGAAAAACGTTCATTGGCAGGTTCAAACACCTCATTCACATGAAGCAATGTAACAAATTGACACGTTTTTCGACCAGCCCATAAAACAGCTTCAAAATGCAGACCACAATCCCTTTAAAAAAATACCAAAACGCCATTATCTTCCTTTGTCCTCATCACCATAACCAGTACCCTGAGCACACATTCAGCATCACCAACAAACCAGGTGTATCACTTCCTCGTCTCTCTTCCTGCACTCTAAGCCACCACTTCATATCCCCTCTTTTTTCTTTCACAGTTCAATTATCAATTGCACAACCCAACCATGCCTTGCAAAAAACTGGCATTCAGCACACAGGAGTTCACTATCATGGTGGATGAAATCATCCAAGTCGAACCCCATATTTTCAGTACATTAGTCCGGACTACTCCTCACACACGTAATCAGGAGATGTGGACCAGGCTAGTCAACAACGTGAACGGTGTCAGCAACATCCTCCGCACACAGGGAGATATCCGGAAGAGGTGGCCCTGCATCAAGAACAAGTATACCAACTATCACAAGGAGGCCCAAAGGACTGGCGGTGGCCCTCCCAATGCACTACTAGAACTACAGCCATGGGAGGAGAAGGTTTTGGAAATCCTACAAACTGAGGGCATGACTGCAATCCAGGGGGGGAATCGACACTGGCAAGTGACTACAATATAAATGTCCCCACTACATATGAATGTGTCTGTTAACAAGACTGCCCTGCCTACAAACTCCTAAATTGACCCTTACAATATGCAGTACTGAAACTATTGCATACAAATGTGTCTTTTGTGGCTGAGCAAATAAGGTGAAATTACTCATCATACACACATATTTAATGCCTATCCACATATGCAAATGGATTCTGTAAATGGAGGACCATCTCAACCTTTTGTACAACAGTCACTTCAAGAATTAACAATGATTACAAATGGATTGCAAAAACAATATTCACAACTGTACATAAAGGAAGTGTAACAGTATGGATAATGCAATGTAACATAACTTCCATGAGGGCATTTTAATTACACATGAAATAAGGGTTGATGCTGAGACACTGCACATAGACATATTGAGGCTCAGAACCATAAAAATCACACCTGTAGCAGTACTATAGGTGGATATCCTGTGGTTCCAAACATGCGTATGTACCTGAACAATGTACCTGCAACAGCTCTAATCTCATGTGGGAGTGGAATGGCCTCCTGTGAGTTCTAGTCATGTCAGAGATATCGTGCTTGAGATGTGTGGGTCACGATTACGAAAGCTATACTATCCCACATGTCCATGAACATCACCTGAAGAGGCTGTCAATTGGCACACAACAACACTACTCCCGCAAATAGTCATGAAGACACACACATGGAATGTTTGCAGCACACCATACACCAAAACATCATCAATAAACAACAAGAGACTTGTGTAAATGTGTCAAATGTAATGTTATTCAAACACAGTATTTGTGGCATTCAAACATATAAAGTATAAATGCTAAGGCGTCTAAATTTCTACCAAATCAATAAAAAATCAGGGCTGTCAGTGTATCATGTAGATGATCCTTTCACAAACCTACCCTTACAGAAGCAAAGCATGCATGGAAATGGAGAGGCACATATATCCAAAGTCAATAACAGACCATGTGTTCCTGGATGCATAGATGCAACTCAAACATCACAGACGTGACAGAATGTCTGCCATCTACACTTTTACACAAATGAATTAGAGCTACATACAATATTGGCAATTGTAACATCCAATCTCTGTGGATGGGCAAAACACTCTAGACTCACAGAGACAATCAAAGGTGGCAGTGCCTCAGCAATACGTTCAACATGGAACAATGTTGTTCAACATCTCAGAACATCTGCACACCAATTGCCTGGAGAATCACGAAGGAACTATACAGCTAGGAAGTCCATTGACGTGACAGTAAATAAGAGCCACAAAATAATGTCGATCAAAGTCCACAACACAACAAAGAACTGCAGACAGATAGGTATACAAATCAGTTAACGGAACATTGATTAAGGAACGTAGATTAAGCAGAGTAACCTCCCCCCTTCGACAAATGGACCAAATGAATATGAATTGTCTGGGAAAACAAAAGGCAAAGTACTTCCACCAAATGATTTCCAAAATACTTCTGCAATGATTTAGACATTCGAAGAGATCAATGGCAAGTATATCTATCAATCCCAGACTTCTTTAACAATCCATTGAACCATTAGCAACTCGAAGTGACAGACACTGCAAACCTGAATCAGTTTCTGATGCCATAAGAAATTCCACTGTCCATTGTATGAGCTCTAAATTACAGACATGATCCTGATCTCCACCTAATCCTGGCATAAGTGACAACTGGCCTTCAATCATGTCAGTCGACCACCCAATCAAGCTGCTGTGTGTTGATGCACGTTCTTCTGATGAGACTAGTGGCTCCAACCCCGCATGATGGAGCAATTGCAAGCCAGATTGGCAAACTAGATAATGGTTCAGTAATGGACTCATCAGCAGCACAAACTCCTGGGCCCTCCGAGGTAGGTGAACATAAGCAAAGATCCAGTGCCCACTGAAAAGGACACCATAGACAGTGGAAAACAGGCTGTATGCATCCAAACCAGGCAGGTTGAAAAGTAAGGGACCAATGATGCTCCAGTTCTCTCAAAACCATGATGCCAAATATCTGCAGCATCCTGCCACGACACAATTGAAGCACCTGTTCCTCAATCTGGACCATAGACGGTGACTCCATTGTTAAACATTAAAAATGTGAACAGACCACCCTTATTTAGGAACAGCCACAATGTGGAGAGACCAAACACACAGTCAACTCTCGAATTAAAAAAACTCAGAACCAACACAAACACAATACAGAAGTATCAGTCTTAGCCCGAACTGATAACATATGTCTAATAAGCAGATTCCTTAGGTCTATGAATTATGACCACTGATGTTGCATATCTACAGACTGCACAAAGGACGAATGTGTGCAAAAATGACTGTGCTTCACTACACATTCATAACATCTGCCTCACGAAGGTCAAGCAACCAGATCTGAGAGCTACATCTTGTTTACATAATCAGGCACTCACGCCTCTTAGCTGAACGGAAATGTGCTTTCAAAGTAGGAATGGAGGGTCACAGCAAACTCACTCTCACATCGTGTGTAGGAGGTAATGTCACCCTGTTCATATCACACGAACCGGGTCAGCATCAAGACCGCGGTCATGCCCAATCGCATGCCAAACATATTCGTGTAATACAAAGCAGTCCGACCTCAGCCATTGGAAGAGCATGAAACAGATGATAAAGGAGCATAGTGCTGCAACTTTTTTTTTTTGTTTAACAATTTTTATTGAAAACAAAACAGCAGCAGTCGTGACATCGCATAAATATTTCAGCTGGAAATATAGGCATTTTAGGATTACACAAATCACATTCCGCCCAGCAGGAGCCCCCAAAATAACATAGAGCGAAGGGTTGCGCAGTATAATGAGGGGTACAGTCACTTCGTTGAATCTGGGAACAGCACTCGCCCACCCTCGTCTAGTTGGTCCAGAGGATTATGTTATCCCATCTGTGCCCTCCTCCTCCAGTAATGCCTGCCTCTCCCGTCTAAATTCCACTGTAGGGGAAATGCAGATGTCCCCCTGTATTTGTTCCAGCGTCCCCATTTTTGATCCCATTTACGTGGACAACCTCTATCTTTATATACAGTTTTCTCAGCTACCATGGCATGGTCCATGTCCTTAGCCCAATCTCGCAATTGTGGTATAGTGTCCACCCCCACTTCTGGGCGATGTTCCTTTTCGCTATGCACCACCCCAGAGTGGCCCACGCTTGTTCTGCTTGGGTGAGGTCTGTTGTCTCCCAGATATTAAGAAGGCATATCTGGGGTGATGGATGTATGGTTTTATTAGTAGTCCTTGCCATTTGTCGGGTGACGTCTTTCCAGTATTGTTGTATGGGGGGCATTCCCATAGAGTGTGTATGAACGTACCCAATTGATTACAGTGTCGAAGACAAAGTGTATCTGGCCGTCGTCCTAATTTAAATAACAATTTGGCATCAAAGTACACACAATGGAAAATCTTAAGCTGGACGAGCCGGAGTCGCATCGGGATTGCCCCTCCCGAGGCGAAGCCCGTGCTTCAGTCCAGTCTTCGTCAGGTATTGCCCCCAGGTCCGCCTCCCAGTTAGAGCGCAATTTCCGAGTTGGGTCAGCTCGGTTATTGATCAGTTTTTGTAGGTTAGGGAGATAGCCCTGCGGGCCATTGGGTCCAGCAACAACCTATCCTCCAGAGGAGAGGAATCAGGGAGGGAGTGTCTGTAGGGAGGGCAGAATCTATGGCGTGACTTATTTGAAGATATCGGAAGTGTTCTGACGGTGCTAGTTGGTATTTGAGTTGGAGATCTGCAAATGAAGCCTTCTTGCCCTTAATCCACATATCTCCCACCGTGGAAATGCCAATCGTGTCCCACTTGTCAAATCCTGCACAGACACTCAGCCGTCCCAAGATGTCGGGTTCCCATAGGGGGTAGCCTTTGTCAGACGCCCTTGCCATCCCATCCGCCGCTGAATCCCGTGCCACACTTCTACCGTACGGGCCGTTGGGCCAGTCAGACCTTGTTTTCGGGGGTTGGAGTATAGCGCTCTATTGTAGCTTCCCTTCCCCATCAGCCACAAATCGGTGCGGAAACAGGGGTCAGTATGAGACCCAAACACCCAACTGTTGATGGCGATTAGTTGTGACGCCTGATAATAAAGGCGCATATCCGGCAACCCAATGCCTCCATCGTACCATTCCATCGTGAGCTTATTTGTGGCTATCCGGGCGGTCTATTATCCCATAGTAAATCTCTAATTGCTGCCTCAATCTGCGAAAAATAGGTTCCGGGGATCGGGATGGGAGTATTCTGCAGGGCGTAGAGAAGCGTGGTAGGGCTAACATCTTAACTAATGATGCCCGCCCCAGAAGGGTGAGGGGTAGTGTCTTCCAGTGGATGACATCCGATTTAAACCTCTGCAGCGGTCCCCTCAGATTCTGTTCATAGAACACTGTTACATCAGTTGTGATAAAAATGCCGAGGTATTGGAAACCCTGAGTCGCCACAGGAATGGTGTAGTCTCGCGGACTCTGGGGTGGATTACCCCAGAGGGAATACATCTGGGATTTGGCCCAGTTTATCTGGTAACCAGAGTGGGCCCCAAATATATGGAAGATATGAAGAACGCGGCGGAGTGAGCGTGCCGGTGAGGTAAGATAAAGTAAAATGTCGTCCGCATATAGCGATATGCGGTCTTCGTGTCCGTCTGCCCACTTAAAGCCTCTGATACCGGGGTCTCCCCTGGCCCAGACTGCTAACGGCTCCAAGACCAGGGCAAAGAGGAGGGGCGATAGTGGGCAGCCCTGCCTCGTACCACGGCCCAGAGGGAAAGATCCTGAACGATGGTTGTTTACTGAGACATGGGCGGTAGGAAGGGTGTATAACAGTCTGATCCACCCAATCAACTTGGGCCCGAGCCCAATGCGATTCAGAACCGCAAACAGATAGTCCCATGCCACGGTGTCAAATGCCATTTTGGCATCAAGCGCGAGCAAGACAGCCTCTTCCTCCATCGTTGTCACACGACCCAACGCGCCATGGACGCGGCGTAGGTTACGGGCTGTATTACGCCCCGGCATAAATCCCGATTGATCGGGGTGGATCAAATCAGTGAGATATGGGAGTAGGCGGTTAGCCAATAGTTTAGCCAAGATTTTGGCCTCTACGGTAATCAGGGAGATGGGTCGGTACGATGTACACTCCTCCGCTGGTTTACCGGGTTTTGCGGATGACTACAATAGTGGCCGCGCGGATATCTGCTGGGAGAAGTCCAGCTTCATAACATTCGTTATAGAGGTTTAGTAAATGGGGAGCGAGTTTCATAGCCATGGGTTTCATTAGTTCAATCGGAAGCCCATTTGGGCCCATGGCCTTACCCGCCCGGATATCTTGAATGGCTTTCTGAATCTCTTCAACTGAAATATCTGCTTCTAAGGCCTCTTTATCTGTTTGGGAGATACACGTGACCTCAATAGTAGCAAGGAGATCTGCCGCCCATGTCGACTGTGAGTTCTGCGGCGTGGTGTATATGTGCTCATAATATTTTGCGAACGTTTCTGCAATGGTCTGAGGATCGGTGGTCAGGACATCACCGGGCCCTTTGAGCGCGCGCACCCATCTCGCTGACTGTTCCTTGCGTTCCAGCCATGCCAATAATTTACGGTACGTTCTCCCTGCTCGTATATTTTATGACGGGTGGCCAGAGCACGTCTATTGGCGTCCTCTAAAAGCAGCTGTCTATAATCTTGTCTCTTAACGGTGAGGTTATGATGAACGTCTTGATCCGCGTTTTGCGCAATGGCGCGTTCGAGGTCCGATATCTCCGATTCCAATTCACTCACTCGCCGATTGCGCTCAGCCCTGTGGCCCACCATCATTGCCAAGGCTCTCCCCTTTATCACTGCCCCGTAGGCGCCCCAAAGTGTAATAGCTGATTTCACAGACCCTGTGTTTTCCTCAAAATTGTAGTCGGTATCTTTCCGTAGGTTTTCCCGAATGTGTGGGATCTTCAGCGCCCAAGGTTGGATCATGATAGGGCCAGGCTGCACCACACGGCGAGCTCCAAAAACTGTTGTGACAGGGGAATGATCCGACACTCCCCTCGCAAGGCAGGCAGAATCTGTGAAGTCTTGTATGTTTTGTGCGTGGGTGAACAGGTAGTCTAGTCGCGATTGGCTGCCATGTACACCGGATTGGAACGTAAAGTGTGTGTCGTGCAGGTGTGACCATCTCCAGATATCTACCATCCCCAGGGCATTAGTGAAATCATGTAATTGTGTGCTGTGTGCGGAGTCACGTCTGGGCGGGAATCGGTCTATTTGGCCATTCATTGTCAGGTTAAAGTCACCTCCCATCACCAGTGTACCTACAGGTAAGTTCAATAATAGCACACCAATATCTGCTAATGTCAAGCGTTGGAGGCCCGGTGGGGCGTACACGGAGATAACGTTGAGGACTCTGCCTTCCCAGATGCCCGAGCAAGCCACATATCTACCCAGCGGGTCAGTCCACGTATCTTGTATCATATAGGGGCAGCCCTTTCGAAGGAGGATCCCTACCCCTCTAGACCCGGATGTGAAGCCAGAGTGTGCAGCCATACGATAGCCCTTTCTATCCAGGGCCTTACAGAAGTTACCTATTAAATGTGTTTCTTGGAACATCACCATATCTAGCCCCAGACGGTGAATGTAGTGTAGCACTATTCCACGCTTGATTTTGTCCCCCAGTCCGTTGACATTCCATGTCATGAGTCTAAGTCCCTGACCTCTTGCCATCAAACACCAATATCGATACAATGATGTGAAAGGGGTGTGCCAATTGGTTGTAACCCATAACGGTATTTGTCTGTGTTGCTCCTGTTGTGTCATCACGCCCCATGGCTCCATTAGGTGTGGGCTCAGTGACATGAATATCAATACCACTGGTATGAAATGTCATTTCGTATTGCTGCATTAAAACAATAAAAAACATCCCCCCAACAAAACAAACCCAAACAAGCCCAAATATATAATAACTCACCCCCTCCCTGCCTCCCTGCATTACGGGACTAAAACCGCCCGCCACCCCCAACATGCAGAGTGCCTGTCGCCCACCCATAAACAATTCTAGGGAACGTGAGCTACCCCACTCCCATCACAGTTGCAGACAATCAATTTGTTCCTTGTCCCCCAACCCGACCCCACCCCCAGCACTATTTAGAACTCTGGGCTCAACCCGGATAATTGACCATCTCCAATCGGTGTCTCGGCCCAAGATTCTATATGTCCCTGGTCTCAGACCCAGAAACGGACACCACCCGGTAAAAAAACACAGCGATAACATTTGACAATAGGCATTCAAACACTGAGTCAGTCCCCTCAGCAGTGACAAGGAATGCCGCTTCGCCTGCAAGGGTAGTTCCCTCCCTCCGCCCGATCAGACCCGTACATGTTACTCTCGCCCTCAGAGGGTTAGGCATTCGAGTCCACAATCAGGAGTCTATTGGGGAACCCTCGGGATCAAGAGCTATCACACCCAGTTTTACCAGCATCCAAGGTTAGTGCCCCCCGTGTGGTCCTGGGAGTCAGAGTCTGGGTGTGGAGAAGCACGTTTCTGCTGGCGCCAGTCTTCGGCCGCATCCGCCGCCGAGAGTCCCTTATTTGCATTTTCCCCACTGTGCGCCATCCCTCGAGCCAGTCCCAGGCTTCCTCCGGGCGGGTAAAGAACCATGATTTCCTTTGGCTTCCACTCTTAGCTTGGCAGGAAACAACATTGCGTATTTAACTTCTTGAGCTCGGAGAGCTCGTTTCACCTCCAGGAAGCTATGCCGCTGTTTCTGGACACGCAGTGTGAAATCAGGAAAGAACATGATTTTACTGTTGTCGATGGTTAGCGGCGGGGCCACCCGCGCCGTTTGGAGAATGAGATCCCGGTCTCGGAAATTGAACACGCGGGCAAGAAGTGGTCTTGGGGGCGCCCCAGGCCTGGGCCGACCCCCCGGCACCCGATGAGCTCTTTCGATCGAAAAACATTTAGAAAGTCCTCGAGGCTGAAGACGTTTGAGGACCAGGTCCTCGATGAAAAGGTCCGCTGCTTGCCCCTCTGCGTGTTCCGGGACACCTATAATGCGAACATTGTTCCGGCAAATTCTGCCTTCATAATCATCCAGCTGTTGAGCCATTGCATCGTGGGAGGCGCGCAGTTCAGTAACTTCTCGCTTGAGAAAGCTGGTGTCATTGCTCAATTCTTTAGTCGTGCTCTCCACTGTCCCCACGTGTTCAGCAACTTTTTTCATGTTTTCCCTGATCAGCCCCACATCGGTGGCCACTGTGTCGATTTTCGCCTCGAGGGATGTTTTAATGGCAGTGATCGCTTCAAGGAGATCTTTATTCGTGGGATCCGTCATGTCACCTGAGGCCACCGCCGCGTCTCGCTCCCCGTTCTGTTGTTTTTGCCAGGCGAATTTATCTAGCTTGGTCTGCGTAGCTGCTCTGTTGCTACGTCCGGTCGCCATGGTCACTGCTTCGCTGGCCCCACCCGGTGCTACTCACCGCCGCCTGCAGTGGGGTTCTCCACCCGACCTGTTGGCTTTCGCGGAACGCACCCCAACCAGGGGAGCACCCCACAGGGAGTGTAATGTCAGATGAGTTCTCGTGGCGCCCCACTAAACTCCAAATCCAACAAGAGAGGGTCTGGGTGGGTGTAGGCCTCTAACTCCTCCGTTTTCACGTCGTCTTTTCAACTATAGCGTGGTACTCCGGCCGCCGAGGCGGTCCCAGCGGGGCCAACGGAACACAGCAGATATCCGCCGCCGTGTCTAATCTCACTGGACCTGGTGTGAGATTTTCCTGTTGTTCTAGGGGACACCCTTGCTCCAGGTCGTCTGGGGCCCCACCTGTTTCCCACTCCCGGCCTTTATCACTCCGCGGGGGGGAAAGGAGTAGCGGGTTCCTACGCCGTGCCTCGTCCGTCCACCGTTGCACCCCACACCGGAGGTGTCAGATACCCAACCAGCTTCTGGGTCGTTTATGGGCCCCGTACTGTCCCGAATGTATCCCCTTGAGTGTAGCAGAAAAGAGTGCGGGACCAGGGTTAATGGGCCTCTGTATCAGGCCCGCTCGAGCCACCGCGGGACCACGCTACTGTTGTCTCAGGTCCGCGGTGATTTTCAAGTCACTAGCGGGGACTTGTGTTATTTGTGGCCGGGCCCACTTTGTCCTGGGGTTAGAGGCCGCTGGGCCGCTTATGGCGCTACTCACACGGACGGGCCCGTCCCGGCCCTATGTTCTCGTCGGTGCTCTATCTCCGGTTCCACCCTTTCTCAGGCCTCCGATCTGTCCCCGCTGGCTCCCGCTGGGCCCAGGGTGAAGTGCCGGTTGTTCCGTCTCGGCGGTTCCGCCAGCCTCCAGGGTGGTAGGCCGCAGCCGCGGTCTCGCGTAGCTACGCGCACCAGCCGAGGTGCACCCCCTTCAGCGGGGACGCCAGGGAAGACCCGGTCCGCGGAGCTCGTCGCCGGTGCGGCCACCAATCAGGACCAAACTCACACACAATGTCGCTAGGCGCCACCAGACATAGGAGAAGGCTGTAGGGCGTAGATCAGATCGGCGGGACCCCAAATTATCAGGATAATGCGGGAGTGGCGCTCCGGAGCCGAGCTACCGAGCGGCCATTCCCATCGGCAGTTAGCCACGCCCCCCGTGTGCTGCAACTTTTGATCATTAAATGCGAAACAAGGTTAACACCAATTGCTAGCCTGTGAATTCCGAACATATCAACAAACAGATGACAGTTGCACAATCAATAGACAAATACAACAGTGTTCAAAAAATACATTAGTTTATTACTTACGTTACAGGTAGGGTGAAGGTAGAAATACTGTGTTAGACAACCTAGGATCAACACTAGGATACAGAGACACTGGTCCATGTGTCATGGATAATTGAAAAATAAATAACCGGATCATGTCTTATGTTAGAAATGGGGGTCTCAAGTTGGCAATCAATCAATCAATCAATCAGGGATTTATAAAGCGCGCTACTCACCCGTGAGGGTCTCAAGGCGCTGGGGGGGGGAGGTGCAGCTCCGGATCAGTCGAAGAGCCAGGTCTTGAGGCTCTTCCTGAAGGTGTGCAGAGTGGGGGAGCGTCTGATGTTGACTGGGAGCTCGTTCGGCAGAGGTGGGCACCTTTGTCCAAATAGGGACCCTTGCTTCTGGTCAGGGTAAGGGGGATACACTTTTAAAATAACCCCTGCTCACCCCCTTGGTAGCTTGGCACGAGAAGACAGGCATATTACAGAGGCAGTGTGTAAAGCATTTGTGAACACATACAGTAATACAGTGAAAACACTACAAATGGACACCAAACCAGTTTAGAAAAACAAGTAATCTTTATCTAAAATAAAACAAGACCAAACGACAAAAATCCACAATACAGTAATACAAATATGACTTTCAGATGGTAGAAATAGTTCAGTTCAAAGCAAAATGCAGATACAACACTTTTCTCACAAAGTACCTGGGATGCGTCACGCAAACAAACAAAACGAGCCGCAGGGAAGGTGATGCATCAGTTCCTTACACTAAGGGAAGGTGATGCATCGGTTCCTTGTTCCAGGGGAGGTGATGCGTCGGTTCCTTACTGCAGCATAGGGGAGGTGATGCGTCGGTTCCTTACTGAAGAGGAGGTGATGCGTTGGTTTCTTACTGCGTGGGGAGGTGATGTGTCGGTTTCTTACTGCATCCCTCAACGATGCGACAAACTTGGCGCCTCAATGCGATGCGACGATCCGGTATGATGCGTGAACTCTTGCAGCCACACAGCAGGCCTTGCATCGAAATCAGTGCGGTGATCTCAGACTTCGGAGAGGGGTGCCCTCAATGTGGCATGCAGCGATTTCTCGTGCCGCGGCAGGAGCTGTGAGAGTTTCTTCGGCGATGCATCAGAAACAGGTGCGGATGCGTCTTGCTTCCTCGAAGTTGCGTTGATTTTCCAGCTCCCTGCGGAAAACAATTCTATAGAGGCCCAAAACAACAGCAGGCACCTCTTTGCAGGTCAGAACTCCCAGTAAGGCAGTTCAGGAGAGCTGGTGGTGAAGTCTTTGTGTCCCTGAGACTTCAGAACAGGAGGCAAGCTCAGTTTCAAGCCCTTGGTGTTCTTTTCCTCAAGCAGGTGACAAAGCAAACAGCAAAGACCTTTTCTCCTTTCCTTGGCAGCAAGTAGCCACTGCAGGCCAACCCCAGACAGCAAACAGCACAGGGGCAGTATTCCTCCTCAGCTTCTCCGGCTCTTCTCCTTGGCAAAGGTTCCTCTTGATTCCCAGAAGTGATCTAAAAGTCTGGGGTCTGGGCCCCTCTTTTTATACAGTAAAATCCCTTGTTCTCTGGTGGCAGAGAAGCCCTGTGCCCAGTCAAAACCAGTTCTGTCCTCTCTGGTGCAGCTACCTGTCATCCAAAAGCCAGAAATGCAATACACAAACCTAGCAGAGGCACACTGGATGGCTAAGCAAGAAAATACCTACTTTCAAAAGTGGTATTTTCAAACACAGAATGTAAAAATAACCCTCGCTAAAAGATGCATTTTAACATTCTGAGTTCAGGCATACTAAACTTTATTTTCCTACTTGGTTCCCAGGGGCAGTTATGTTTATAAGATGTTATAAACAAACTCCCCATTCTGTCCCATGGGAACAGGTAGCCTTGCAATAGTGAAAAACGAAATTGGCAGTAATTCACTATCAGGTCATGCCACACACATCAGGCAGGGCATGTCCTACCGTTCACATACACTGCACCCTGCCCACAGGGGTACTTTGGGCCTCCTTTAGGGTTGTCTGATATGTAAGAAAAGGGAAGGTTAGGGCCTGGCAACTGGGTGCACTTGCCAGGTCGACATGGCAGTACCAGACTGCACATAGGCTCTGCAATGGCAGGCCAGAGTTACAGTTACAGGCTGCTTATGTGGATGGCACAATCAGTGCTGCAAGCCCACTAGCAGCATTTGATTTACCGGCCCAGGCACACACAGTGCACTGTACTAGGGACTGACTAGTAAATCAAATCAGCCAATCATGGAAACACCAATCCATAACAGTAATTTACAAAGGGAGCACTTGCACTTTGGCACTGAACAGCAGTGGCAAAGTGCCCAAAGCATCTAGACCAGCAAAACGGACTCCAACACACAGCAAAAACACAGGAGGCCAAGGCAAAACAAATGCAGGGGAGACCCACGCCAATGGTGCCAGGTCTAACATCTTACAAAAGACACTGTGTGGCAACTACACAGCAAACTGACGGTCTGCTAGATGCACTTCAAAGTGTCCCACCTATCATAATGTGTAGCATGTGAAATGTATACGTTGCATGGCAAAGAATGAGATGATGTATGTCATCACCAAAAACACTATTGTAGATATCAGTCTGTGTCAGTAAGCTCTTGTAACTTCACACATCAAAGTTGTAAGTTAGAATATGTCCAACCTCAGATACCAATTCCATTTCGAACTAACAGTTGTGTTTCTTTCACAGATGAGCCTATCCCTGATGCACGTCAAAGTCAGGCCAGGGACCAGAGTCAAATCACTGAACCTAAAGATACCCAGGAAGCCCTCAGTGATGACACTGACTTCGTAGATGATGACAACACTCCTGGCACTTCTAGGCAGCTCATTCAGACAGACTCAGTTGGTCTCATTAAGCACACATCTCCAACCACCACAGCTGGTACAACAACATCCACAACCAGTGCCCCTAGCACAGGCTGACCCATACGTAGCTTGCCAGTACCACCTGCTTAAGTGGGTAACATCAACACAGACACTGAGGAGGTGGGACAGAGTGGCAGCAGCCAGTCCTGTGCAAAGGCAATGGCCACTGTAGCCAGATGTGCCGGAAGGAGAATTGTGCCCAACCCATTTGAGGACACTGAGGAGACTGACATCCAGCCTGGGGAGCAGACGGACTCAGTTGGTATCACTGAGCCCACACATCCAACCACTACAGCTGTTGCATCACAAACCACAACCAGTGTCCCTAGTACAGGGCCATCACAGACTCAGAGGAGGCTGGACCAAGTGGTAGAAGGCAGTCTCATGCTAGGGCAACTGACAGTGGTCCCAGACGTGGTGGAAGGAGACATGTGGTGTGCCCAGCTGAGCACACTGAGGATCTGAATGCAGAGGCTGCCCTCACCCAAGTAATGGGTTTTTGCCAAGACTGCCATGGTGCGTTGGGCCAGGTAGTGTCTGTCCTGAGGGAAATAATCAAGCTGCACCGGTCCAGTGACCATAGGCTGGAGGCCATTCAGCAAGATCTCTCTGGCTTGCGCACAGAGGTGGCCTCTCTGGTCAGTGTCCTGAGGGACATCAATGACAACCTCAGTCGGCCTTTCACACCCTCACCAACCACACCTTCTGGTCCAAGCACATCGCAACCATCAACATCAGCAGCAGCTAGAGGATGTGATGTTCCCTCTGAGGAGGACAGTCACGCAGACACACAAGAATCTGCTGCTCCAGATCCCAGCCAAGTAAGGAAGAGGGGACGTCCACCTAAAAACCGAAGAGGGAAGATTTCCAAAACCTCAAGGACCGCCAGTGGTCCTCCTTGACCATGATGTCTGTTTGTGTGCTTACAACACCTCCACTTTGTTGACTGTTCTCGTACACCATTCCTGGAACTGATGTGAGGAATAAGTAAGACTTTGCTAATGGAAAATGGACTGCATTCCAAATATCACATTCATCCTGAAAGTTTTCTTCAGCACTTTTTCGTTGCTTAATATGTACCACAATTTACTATGGGACACTGTTCACGAAACCTATTCACAGTTTCCTGCACAAAATAAATGTCCATCACCTAATCATGTTGTCAATCCTTATTTCACAACAGCTCGCTTGGGTGTGGTATGATGTGTACATATTCTAATTAAGATACAATGCCATCCGAAACATGCCAAGGTAATCTAGATAAAGGTTTGCGTGATGCAAAATAAACTATGTCAAGTAGTGCTATACACTAAGTTGACTGGCCTTGTACAAATGTAAGAGCAACAGTGAATTCAGACTCTGAGATTGTGTGAGAAGTCGTAAGAAAAAGAACCTTTACTCAGTCAGGCAGTGTTGCAGAAACAGAGCATGATGTTGCTCAGAAACAGATGTTAGAAATCCACAGATCTCCTACATCCTTCTATCCACCGGTGAAAATCAGCACAAAGTGTACAGCATTAGGTGTAGGGTGCCAAAGCCAGTTCTGTGGCATCACACATTCAGCCCAAACACCGTATCTCAACACGGCAGTTACTAGATACAAGAACCAAAGCCTGCAGTGGCACACATCAGAGTAGCAGCACACCTTGTTTTGGTCACAATCCCCACAATGGTGATGTCACATATCATACACATTAGCTTGTGCAACCAACACATCATAAAAGAATGTACCTTAGAAGTCAGGAACAAAACATCCATTGGGTGTGCAAAGTGTCTTACTCGTGGGTCTGTACAGGCCACCCCCAATGCGATCTTCCGACAGGAATCCATAATATACACTTAGTACATCAGAACTGCAGCACATACACACTGAAGTCGAGACTCAGAAATGACCTACTGAAGAAGACGTTGTGTAGACACCTGTAGCACAACACAGATGCTATTACCCTAAATACTGATTTTGCACAAAACACAAATAGAAACTTCCTGTTTGCACATTGGTCTCTACAGGAGTGTCACACACATGTGCCAGAATCAATCATCCTATTCAGCCTATATCATCTGTCCTAAGCCACACATTGTCAAAAACATTGGACACTTGACGTTAACATCTTTATCTGAACCCCACTACTACAATGTCTGCATCCACACTCTTAAACACATACCTGCTATTCTGAAAAGTAGTGTTGTATAAGGTGCTGTCTAACATCCTCTCCTACAACTTCCTCACTGTCATCGTCTTCACTAGGCATTTCGCCTGCCCCATGTCCTGCTCCATCATCATCATCAATGAGAGGTACTTCATGTCTTAGGGCAATATTGTGTAGGATGCAACAGGCCACGGTGATCTGACATACCTTCCTGGGTGAGTAGAGGATGCCCCACCGCTCTTATCCAGGCATCGGAACCTGGCTTTCAGGAGCCCAAAAGCCCGCTCCACTGGCCGACGTGTGCTGCCATGGGCCTCTTAGTAGCAGACTTCCTCTGGCGGTGTGAGATTCCTCAGCGGCGTCAATAGCCATGGCATCTTTGGATATGCTGAATCACCTAAAGATGACAATGATAGTAGTGCACAATGTGTCAACAGGATAATTTGAAACACAGTACAAGAGATGTCACAATGAAGAAGAAACATACATCACACCTACCCACAAGCCATGCCCTCTCTGGTCTGAATCATGACATCAGCTGTGGAATGCTGCTGTTCTTTAGTATGAAGGCATCATGTGCAGATCCTGGGAACTTGGCACAGACGTGGGTGATATACAAATCCGCAAGACAAACCACTTGCACATTGATGGAATGATAGTGTTTCCTGTTCCCATGCACCTTCTCATGGTTGCGTGGTGGAACCAAGCCGATATGTCTGCCATTAATGGCCCAATCACGTTGGGGATGTGACCAAGTGCAAAAAATTCTCCCTTCACATGTGCCAAATCGTCGTGGTGTGGAACCTGTATATATGTCCCATGCTTCAATAGAGCTTGAAAGATTTCTGTAAGCACCATACAGAAGACAGAAGTTGGGTTGTGACATCCCTACTAATGTAGCAATCGTGAATTGGAATATACCTGTGGCAAAAAAATGTAACGCCGCCAACACCTTGACAAGTGGCGTGATATTGTGAGGATTATTCAGTTCTGCTGAAGTGTCTGGCTTCAGGTGCTCTGTAAGATCAATAATAGTTTGATGATCTAAACGGTACTTCTGGATCACATGTCGAACTTGCATGGTGAGAAGATCAGGAAATGGTCTATAGACTGGAGCCAAGCGTCTCCTCCTCCTCATATACCTAGGTGAGAGACAGATGCTACATGTGCAAATGAGGCATGGTAATGCAGTACAAATGTGTCACATGGATGCTGTTTTTAAACAAAAACAAATTAAAAAACATTGATCAAAAGCAACATATGCTTCATACCATTCACATATTTTTATACATACATCACTGGGCTACATCACATAGGTTCCACAGAGGCAAGTCATACCCTGTCAACATGCCAATCAAAATGTCTACAGGATGAACAACTGTGTGCAACATATACTAACAGGGAATGGCAGACAATGTCTGATAGTGGTGGACACTGCATCCTGCTAGCGATGGCCAACATTTGTGAGGAAAGATTGCATAACTCGTAGGTGCATGGTCACAAGGTTTAGCAGTGGTCCAGGTAGTCAATTTGCCAGAAGTCACTGAATAAAATAGGACAACAAAAGGTTTGAGAATGACACGCCCGTAAGGATGATGGTTGCCCTACATAGCAAGATTGTCTCAGGGAGGCCCCTAACATCGTCTGTCGGAGACCGTGAGTGTGACACAATCACCCGTGGCGGTCTCGCCCATAGGCTAACGTTGGGGAATGTGACCGCGGAAAGCCAATCAATGTGCGCGTCTACACGCATGACCGCGTTGGTTGCGTAGTCATGCTTAGTTCCGAAAACATGCACTATTGCCTGCAGAGACTGCAGAAATACACAACTCATCTACATCAGCTGCTGTGTATCCCCGCTGCGAGAACAATGCCAGGCCAGTCAGTTGTGAGGGTCCTTGCCTTCACTACGGAGGAACTCAGAATCATGGTGGACGAGGTGCTTCCCCTGTATGCTAAACTTTATGGCTCTTCAGAGGAGTAGGTGAGATATGATTGATGTTGGATGCTAAATAATCTTGCAGACTATACATGTTTGGTGATTCATAAGTGTCATGTAGTGTGCTATGACCAACACATATCCACATTTCATATCTTGCCATCTCTGGCAAGGTGAGGTATGTGATGTCTGAGGATTGATTCTGCTGCTTCGATTCACTTCAGACTACAATGTGTCTGACTCCCAAAAAACTCAGAGTCAGGACCAGGCATGATCTTTAGGATGCTTTACTCACAGTGTACAAAGTTGTCATGCATGATGATAACTAGTGGCCAATAATCCAGCTGACAAAACTTTTGTTGTGTCAATGTCAAAAGACAACTTTATGGGTCTGTGTTTGGACCTAAACAATATCATGTGATATCATTATTCACAACAGTTTCTCAGGTACAGGTACATACTGCCTGCACATGTATGAGACATTGTCAGACAAAGTCACGGCAGACCATTCATTGTCTCCTTCTGTTGTATCAATGCAGTTCAACGCCCATTCCAAGCGACATCACTGGAAAATGATTGCCTGGAAAGTGCAGTCCTTGGCAATCCATCCCTGTTGCAGCATGCATTGTAGGAAAAGGTGGGAGGACCTATGACGGAGTTGTTACAACATCGCCCAGTTCCAGCTTGGATGGTCCTCCCCACTTTGTAGGGGCACTTGCGGGACTATGAATCCCATGATGGACCGTATCCTGGTGGAGGCCTATACGGAGCTACATGGGCTGTTGAGAGTTCAACAGCAACAAGGAGGGAGTGAGTAATGTACTCCAAAGACAACATACAAGATGACACCTGATTACGTTACAGGTGATGTAATTCACAAGCAGTATGAGTATTGATGCTTAACAAGGGTTTGTCTGCCCTAGAAGTTTATAAGCAGCGCAGAGTCGACTGCCGAAAGTGGTCGGAGGACTTCAGACATAGATGCCACAACATCGCAGAGTACCAGCTGGGAAAGTCCTCCCCCCGGCCGAGAGGCGTGCGACAGCCCTTGACTCCCCTGATGGCCCGTGGCCTATCCTGACCTTAATGAGCAGCTGAGGTCCCAAAGGCAGCAAGGAGGGGGTGAGTATTGCAGTGAGTCGACACAAAGTTCACAGACAAGTTACTCACAGTTAGAAATGGGGTTTCAGGTTGGCTACAGTATGCACCTAAGCTAAGCAGAACCCACCACTCTAGTCAGGATAAGAGAGTTACACATGCAAGATAACCCCTGCTCACCCCCTTGGTAGCTTGGCAGAGCAGTCACGCTTATACCAGAGGCAATGTGTAAAGCGTTTGCCCAACACACACACACATCAGCGACACACTAGGCACACCACAAAAGAAACTCCACACAAGGTTATATAAAAATAGCCTTTGTATTATTCATAAAAACACATTAGACCACAATCACATAAATCATTGCGCCACTAGGCACTTGTCCTAAGAATGCATATAAAACACATAGGTCATCAATCACTTTGCCAACCAGGCAATTGTCATAATATCATAGGCAGGGCAATAACGTAAGAGCATATGTACTGCCCACTTCATCACAACATATCATGCTTAACATCACAGTTAGGGTAGTAGGTAAGTACTTATAACGTGCCCATGTCATTAAAACATCAGGCCATGAAACCAAATGGCAGTAGTTAGGTTCACATAACCCACTCTATATCATTGCACATAAATCTCCTCAGAATATCAGAAAGGCCGGAGTATGTAAATCACATTTTGCTCTGGCGCCTATTAAAAGGAATGTTGTAAATCCCCACAGGGAATTGGGGGCCTCCATTGAGGTTCCCCCATCCCGACAACCACGCCACAGGGCCCCAGGTATGGACACATGAGGGAGGGAAGGCATACACGCCTACTCCTGCAGGGAGAACTCACTGGGTCCCCGCATGAAAACAATTAAGTGCGGCTACCCGCGACCACGCAGAGCTGCTGCAGGTAATTGCGCTTCTCACCAATGACGGGCGTTGCGGTCCGAAGCTCTCCGTTCACTTAGACCGCCGCCCACATACATTGCTCAAGTACTCGGGCCACCCGGTGCTGCTGTGCAGGGTCTTGCTGTATCCGTGACTTGCACTGGCATAGGGGCAGTCTACAACGGCCGGGCAGGTTCATGTGGGGAGGGAGACTCCCTTCGTTGCCAAGACTACTGAGGACCTCCTTGGCGTGAAAGGAAGGCATGTTGCGGCCATCTTCGTGAATGAACCGAAGTCCTGAAAGGCAGAGAAGGGCAGGTGCAGCTTCCCTCCCTGGGCCCCCACTGTAGGCCGCGAGCAGAGATCCTCGGCTCTTCCTTGAGTCAGACCTCCCTCGCTGCTACGGCATCTCTCTCTCTTGCCGGGGAGGTGCAGGTTACCTCCCACGCTGCTCGCTCAGGGCACTCCACATGAGCTGCGGTAGTGGGACCAAGAAAAGTCCCAAAGTGAAGCGCTCACACAGCTCTTAACTATTCCCAAGCACAGTGCTCTCCACGTGCTAGAAAGTGCCACTGGCAGCTTCCTTTGAAAGATGAAGAGTAAAGTGCTCTCCACCATATGCAGTACTAATAAACCAAGTGCTATTTGCACCTTTTAAAATAGAAGGGGAGAATAACAGTCCAGTCCTTCCCCTGCAGGTTTCCTTTGAGATCCAGCAAGGATCTTTTCACAAAGTCTTTTGTATCCCTAAGACTTCTAACAGGAGGCCAGCACACACAAGCCCATGGAGATTATTCACAAAAAGAGTTAGTCCTTTTCCTCCACCACAGACAGAAGCAGCAACTGCAGGCTAACCCACCCCTCACTCAGAAAAGGCAGCGCTCCTCACACAGTCCTTCTGCTCTTCTTCTTGGCAGGGTCCTCTTGTTACTTGAAGCAATCCAAAGTCCTGAGGTTTTAGGTGTAATACTTATACCCCAAAATGTCTTTGTTCTCTTTGTGGCAAAGGTCTCTGAACCCAGTTCAAACCAGTCCTGTCCTCCCCCGTGCAGTATGACCACAGGGGACAGAGACAGCAGTGTGAAAAAGGAGACATAGCCTATTCAGGTGTAAGCAAAACTCCTCCCACCACTCTAAATGCAGACCAAGTCTATTCAGCCCTGCGATGAGTCACCCAGGCAAGACAGGGCACATCTCAACCCCACAAGTGACTGTCTAGAGTGAATGCACATCTCAGCTCTTATCACTCACACACCAGACGCTGAATACACAAACATCCAGAGGCACACAGAATGGTAAAATAAGAAAATGCTCACTTTCTAAAAGTGGCATTTTCAAACACAGGATTTAAAAACCACCTTCACCTAAATGTCTGTTAATAAATTATGAGTTCAGAGAGTCTAAACTTAATTTTTCTATCTTGTCCCTATTACATGTTACACATGTAAAAATGTTACAGTGTAACCGAATTGATAAGCCTATGGGACAGATTGCCTTTCAATAGTGAAATATTAAATACACAGTATTTCACTATCAGGACATGTCTCACACACACTAGTACATGTCTTACCTTTCACATACACTGCACCATGCCCATGGCGGGACCTTGGGCCTACCAAAGGGGGCCTTACATGTAAGGAAAGGGAAGGTTTGGGCCCGGCAAGTGGGTGCACTTGTCAGGACAACTTGGCAGTTTACAACTGCATGTGCAGACACTGCAGTAGTACGTCTGAGATACATTTACAGGGCTACTCATGTGGGTGGCACAACCAGTGCTGCAAACCCACTAGTAGCATTTGAGTTACAGGCCCTGGCACACACCGTGCACTTTAATAGGGACTTACTAGTAAATCAAATATGCCAATCATGGATAACCAATCATTGTCACAATTTATACAGAAAGTATATGCACTTTAGCGCTGATCAGCAGTGGTAAAGGGCTCAGAATCCTATAGCCAAAGAAAACAGGGTCAGAAAAATAGTAGGCAAAAGGCAAAAAATTTGGGGGTAAACCGGTCAAAAGGGCCAGGTCTAACACTGTGCTTTGTACAGGAGGGGAGATGGTATACTCCACACTGGAGGCAGGTGTGTCGTGACATGGCTGAATGGGTAAAGTTGGACATATTCTACTGTGTGACTCATAACAGATGAAGATATCTATTTTAAGAGGACATTGACATACAGACGATTCAAGGCGTCACATGATATTTGGCAGGTTCATATTGGAAATAATGTGTGATCTTTGAATTGTCAGACAACCCACTTATGGCTGTTCACAATTGATAGTTCCTGTATTTCCTACAACAGATATGTGTGGCATGTGGTGTGGAATGATCACAAAAGTGGAACTTGAATATGGGTAGTTTAGTCCTTACTTTTCCAACTTTGGCCTTGCTCTGATGAGGTTTGGTCTGTCTGGTCTAGTCTGTATACGTTTTCAACACATGGACGCTTGACACCTGTTTTTCTGTGTGGGTCTGAGTTGATGTTGAGCCTTATTTGGCTAGAGACAGTTCAATGTGTATTGGACTGTACATATGTTAGAGAATAGATTGTGTAACCTGGTCCAGTTTCGGCAGGTTTGTGTAGTACATTGTGTTATCATAGTGATTTTGTGTCCTAAAGTCTACACACATACATTATGTAATGTGTAAGTTCAGCATTCCGACTTCTGAAGAATGTCTGTTTCTGACTGCGTAGTCGCAATTGAGCTCCACATTCTGATCAGCTCTGTGTGATATGTGCCATGTTATGGCTAGGTGGAATAATGTATTCCACTGTTGACGTAGAACACACAAGACACAAAGGTAACTGACATATTTAGGACTAATGGAGCCTGGTAATGTGTTAGCATGTATCCATACATTGTTGTGTACTAGTTGTTATTTTGGCACTGGATATATGCAAGTTGTTTCCATTCATTGCTGGCAACAGGTGTGCCACTTTCCCAGGTAATGTCACAATCTAGGGATTGGATATCTCTCTGCACTGTGTTAGGGATGTACTGTGTTGAGGATTTTGCATACGAGACTGATGTGCTATGTACAGGTCCATTGTAGTGGAAGTGGTCTTTTGCCTGAGATACTTTGTGTGAGCAGATCGCGTGACATGAAACCATTAGTGGCCATGCAGGGCTTAGTGGTCGGTGTTGATGCAGTACTGTATGCCACTATGATGTCACTGTTGTGCAAATGTTTTGTGATGTTATGTACATGCACCTGTTTCCCCTGTTTTTTTCAGCATCTGCAGAGACAAGCAGAGGGGAGCGTTCAGACGATGTGGTGGAGGCAGCTGGACAGAGTGGCTCGGGTCAGGAGACTGACAGCAGTGGAGTCACAATGTAGGAGGGTGAGGTGGTTGTCCTGGAGGGTACCGACTCATCCTCGGTGGAGCCAGGCTCCGGTGGCAGCCCTGCAATGGTTTTGGACCCCTTAGAAACTGTGTCACAAACACCCTTGTCCACCACCCGTCCTATCTCCACCCTCCCTGCTGTTGCCCACAAAGTTGTCGGCATTTGTTCCTGTAAGGGGCATGGTGGTTCCTTTGCCCCAGGCACTTCTTCAGCAGCCCCAGTGCCCACAGGCACCCTGAGTGAGGAGGCTGTGTCACTGTTGAGACAGATCTCTGTTGGAAAAACTGCACTGCTGAATGCACTCCAGGGGTAGGCCAACGTTATGACCCAGACGTTGGAGTTCCTGGAGGGCATTCACAGTAGCATGTCTGCTCTACAGAGATCTTTTCAGGCAATTGCCTCCTCACTGATGGCAGCCTTCCCTCACACCCATGCTTCTACCCCTTGTTAGACCTGGCATCCTTGGCGTGGTTTTCCCTGACTTTTTGCCTCTATCTCCTGTGTTTTTGATGCTGTGCTGGATTTCGTTTTTGCTGGCTTAGCTGCTTTGGGCACTTTGCCACTGCTGATCAGTGTCAAAGTGCAAGTGCTCCCTGTGTAAATTGATATTGTGATTGGTTCTCCCTGATTGGCATATTTGTTTTACCAGTAAGTCCCTAGTAAAGTGCACTGAGTGTGCCAGGGCTGGTAACTCAAATGCTACCAGTGGGCTTGCAGCACTGATTATGCCACCCACATAAGTAGCCCGGAAAAGAGGTCTCAGGCCTGTCACCGCAGTGCCTGTGCACAGTTTGTTAACTGCCATGTCGACTTGGCAAGTGCACCCACTTGCCAGGCCCTACCCTTCCCTTTCCTTGCACATAGGATACCCCTATGGTAGGCCCAAGGTACCCCCCTGGGCAGGGTGCAGTGTATTTTAAAGGTAGGACATGTGCTGGTGTGTGTAACATGTCCTGATAGTGAAATACTGCCAATTTTGTTTTTCACTATTGAAAGGCTATCTTGCCCATAGGACGGAATGGGGAATGCTTTGTAACATTTTACAAGCATATCTTCCCGTAGGAGTAAGATAAGAAAATGGAGTTTGGTATCCCTGAACTCAGGATTTAATAACACATCTTTTAGTAAAGATGGTTTTTAAGTTGTGTGTTTGAAAATACCACTTTTAGAAAGTGGCTATTTTCTTGTTCAACCTTCCTGTGTGCCTCTGCCTGTTTGTGGATTGACTGTCTGGCTTTGGGGTGACAGGGGCTGGGGAGGTGCAGTGGCTCCAGGAGTCTGGATGAGTCAGCACTAGGCTGAATAGGCCTGATCTACATTTGGAGTGGTGGGAGGAGTAGCACCTGTACATGAATAGGGCTGTGCCTACCTTCCACAATGCTGGCTCCACCCCCCTGCAGTGTGTCTGGAGCCAAGGCTCACACTGACAAAGGAGGTTGTTGTGCACTTGCAGAGTGCCCCCCAGAACTGGTTTGAACTGGGCTCAGAGCCCCTTGCACGAAGAGAACAAAGACATTTTGGGGTATAAGTATTAGACCTAAAACCCCTGAACTTTAGATCATTCCTGGAATTCAAGAGGAACCTTTGCCAAGGAGAAGAGCTGGAGAGACTGAGGAGAAGTGCTGCCCTTGCTGTGTGTCTGGGGTTGGCCTGCAGCTGCTGTTTCTGCCAAGAAAGGAGAATGACTTTGCTGTGTGCTGTGTCCCCTGCTTGAAGGAGATCTCCAAGGGCCTGAAGTGAGCTGGCCTCCAGTTCAGAAGTCTCAGGGACACAAATACTTCACCCCCAGCTCACCTGAACTCTGCTGTTGTGAGTTCTGACCTGCCTTGAGGTGCCTGTGCCAGTTTTGGGCCTCTGGAGGTTGTTGCTGCTGTTTGGGAGCTGGAAGAGACAAGAAACTCAAAGAACTACAGAAATCGACACATCGCTCTTCTTGCGGCTGTTTTTCTGCCGCATCTTCACGGCGCGAGAAGAATTTCCACGCATCGCCGCGCCGCTGTGAAAACCGTCGCAGTGCCTGTCGTTGCTGCAAGAATCGATGAATCGAGGGATCGCGGCTGAAGAGGACCGACGCAGCGCTGCGCAACGCTGCCGCATCGATCGCCGACACATCCCGGATTTCCACGCATCGTACCTGTGTGGCAAGTTCTTCCGACGCATCACCTGCGGGCCGGAACTAGCACAAAGAATCGACGCATCACTCCCCATACAGACCGGAATCGACGCAACCCTTCCTCTGCGTGGAGCGGGACTGTCGCATCGCCTCCTCGGGGTCTCAGGAGTGTCGCATCTCTTTGTTTTCCGACGCTGCGGCTGTTTGGCTTGGTGAACTTTGACGCAACTACAGGTACTTTGGTGAAAAGTCACGCATCCATATTTTTCTATGGTGCAAGTTCTTGAAACCTTTTGAAAGTCATATTTTTAACTGTGTATGTTGGATTTTTGTCGTTTTGGTCTTGTTTTGTTTAGATAAAGATACTTTATTTTTCTAAACTGGTGTGGTGTCCTTTTGTGATATTTTCACTGTGTTACTGTGAGTGTTAGTACAAATACTTTACACATTGCCTTTGGGATAAGCCTGTCTGCTCGTGCCAAGCTACCAAGGGGGTGAGCAGGGGTTATCTAAAGTGTGTATCCCCCTTACCCTGACTAGAAGCAATGGTCCCTATTTGGACAAAGGTTCCTACCTCTACCAACTAGAGACCTCCATTTCTCACACCCCTCAACCAGACTCTTCCACCTCCCATGTCCTGTGACCCATTCCTGTTCCAATTAAAGCAGACATCGCCACACTCAGACACCATCATCCACAAGCATATCATCATCACCAAAACGTAGGAAAGTTGCCATGCATGAATCCACAGGGCAGACAAAGACCTCCCTCAGCATTCCCACTACACACATTGCCATGGACAACCAACCATCAGAACAGACCTTAAAGAAGCAGCTTCAGCTGCACAGACACCAGCAACAGGCACACCATATCACAGCCACAGACTACCTCTACCTCCAAAAGCCCATCCCTTGTTATTCCCCCTCGCCAAAGTCAAGTTGGTTTGTCTGAGAATCTCAATGTGTTTCTCTCTGCCTCAGACACTACCCCTCCTTCCACTTTAGATCCTGTTTTTGCCACTCACGACCCCATTTTACCATAATTTAGTTTTAACGAGGTGCCTGGAATGCCCACGTGATGCCCCTACCTGGGGATATTTCCTTGACAGTGTGTTTTGGCAAGTTGTGCAGTGCTGCACAGTGATGGATCCCAAATCAGCATTGAACTTTTTTTTTTTTTTTTTTTTTTTTTACCTTTCTCATTCATTTGATTTCTGTTCTGTTTATTGATAAAGTTTGACCATCGACTAACAGCCTTGGTGGATTCATTGCTCTTGATGACGAATGATTTGATGCTTTCCTTTATTTCATACTACTATAATGTTGTAGTTTGGAGCTGGGAATAGGTGCTCCTTTCTCAGTGGTGACTAGGATCGGAACTTTGCAGCTGTTAGGGAGATGTTATTGAAGAGGGGCCATGTTCATGCACTCGAGGTTTTTCCTCAACACCTACTGGTAGCTATGTAGTATTGTGTAGGTTATGATTTTGTGAGTATTATACATTGTCTGTTATCTGCCAAAAGTGGCTGCCATTCTCCCACTGATGTTGTTGTGATATGTGTGCTGTGCATTTGTACACATGCAGTGTATGTGCTTGCAACACTTTTGTTTGCTTTCCTTATTTTGTGTCCATTTGAATGTGAGTACTATTCAGCTACTACCTGTGGTTCTGGGAGATGTGATTATTAGTATTAGGTGCCAGGCCACATTGCCTACACATGTGTGGGACAGTATGTAGCTATTGTTTGTCCATGAGATGCATGATGAGCCAAGTCAGCTAATGTTGTTTATGTGAAATTGCGCACTTGTGTCATTTAGCACTGTCATCAGGTGTGTGCTTTTTTGTTCAATGGTGGGATTGCTAAGCTGCCTGTGGTATTTAATTTGTGTCCTTGGATATATTTGTCAAAGGTTAGACATTGTGCCTTTATGTGACCTTGGGTTTTGTAGTAAAGGTGTCTGTGACTAGGGCACCAATCTTCAGATTGATCCTCGATGGACTGGGAGCGTGAGGATTTGTCACTTTTCTTTCTGCTTCCGGGTTCTTGCTCGTTGTTCGCGGTGTCCTCCGCGGGATCCTCTTGTCGGACAGGTTCTCGTCTTGCCTCAGCAGTGACCGCTTCGGGGGAACTCTGTCTTCTGCACCTCAGATATTTCTTCATCACTTCTGGGGAAGAAATTAAACAAAGCATCAATTTACACAAGCTTGACTGGTTAATGCGCTGGTATTTGTTCACTTAATTCCTGCAGTTAAAGTAACAAGATATTTATCTGACTTATAGCATTGCTGTTCTGCCTGGATGTTCTCGTGTACACCTGCTTCATATCCTAAAAGAGAGAAAACAAAAAATAAGAACTGTATTATTTTTTACCCAACATTTATGCCACTTTTAACTTTCTCAGGCACACCTGAATTTTGATTAAGGACTCGGCTGACGCTGTTGGGCCTGGTGGGACTCTGTCCCAGGGCTCACCTGCTCTTCCTTGGCCACACCTGCGAACCGGGGGGAGGCATCTGCTCATCGCGCTATAAGGCATAGCCTTTGCATCTGCAGTGCAGGACTCTGCTGAAGTGTTTGCCCTGGTGGCACTCGCTGTCTCAGGGCTCACCTGCTCTTCCTTGGCCACACCTACGAACCAAAGTGGGGAATCTGCTCATCGTGCTACAAAGTGCAGCCTCTTCCCCCACAGTGCGGGACGAGCCCTGGCGCAGAGCGGGCCCATCTGTGCCCATCCGTGGCCGAACGAGGCTGGGCTGGGCCAACTCTCTGTGGTTTTTGATACTGTGCCTCCAATCTGACCCTGTCAACCAGGATATTTCACCTGCATTCGGAAAGTGAATTACATCTCAAAGGTACTGTCTCTTTTTACAATCTTTACAAGAGGCCCTTCTCTCTACTAGGCCTTTTGATTGCATAGCCCTGTTATTGTGCTGGGTTTCAGTATATAGATTAGCTGCCTTTGATCATGGGTAAGAAAAAAGTGCACGTCACCGACCCAGTATCATCTCCCTTGATAAAACCCACCTCAATTTAACGGGTCGTCAGTGTTATCAGTAACGAAATTGCCCGAACAGAGCGGAGGCGATCCTTAAACCCAGACAGTGGGGGTCTACCTGGCTCTCTCTCTTGTTCTCACTTGGACATGCCCTTAGTCATACCCTTAAACAGAGTTGTTTCTGTCACTCCTCAAGAATCTACAATAAACTACAAACTTATCCCCCATTCAGATACTCCTACTTCTACCATTGATGTAAGCAATAAACCCTCGCACACTAAATTCCCAAATAGGTCTAAACATGGTAAGGGGCGTAAACAGACGGTAAGTCCTCCTCCCTCTCCTTCAGAAACTGTGCAAGAGTTTGAGATGAAGGCCGTGACCTTTTCAACACTAAGGGGGTCATTACGATGGCGGACGGACTTCTGTCCATCCGCCATCGTGCCGGTACTTCAGACCGTCCGCCTGGATTGTGGCGGTCCCACACACAAGATTATGATGCGACCGCCACCGTGGCAGTCGCATTGTGTATCTCTGACATTGCGGCGGGTGCTGCTGGCTGCAGCACCCGCCGCAATGTCAGAAATACTGTGTTTGCATTTCCCTGCACTTCGTGGCAGGCACCACGCGGTGCCTGCCACCTGGTGCAGGGAAATGTAGGGGGGTTCCTTAGGTACCCCCCCAGTGCATACCCACCTCACCCAACACAAGGGGGGCCCGCTACGAGCCCCCAAATGCAATCCCTGCTAGCCTGTGAATGGAGGTTTCATCGCCATACACCGGCTGGTGGGGAGGCAGCATCGTAATATGGCGGACGGTGCCTGCTAGGCACCGCCACCATATTGTTGATGCAGGGTGGGTCCGCCAGGCAATCATAACGATTGCCTGTGGCGGACCCGTGGCGGACGGACTTTGCGCCTGCCAGCACACTGCCCGCCATTGTGATTTGGCAGGCGGAGAAGTGCTTTACGATGGCGGTGAAACCGCCACCAGCAGGCTGCCGGTGGCGGTTTCACCGCCATCGTAATCAGCCCCTAAGTTCAGGAGTTCCACCTTTACTCCTATCTTTACAGGAAGACAAGTGCTGTATTACTGATTCCATTAAAGAACTTTTGGCAAGCCACCTAAAGACTTTCTCAGAGAAACTGTGTGCATTGATTAGCACTGTATTTTCTCCCGTGCTATTACGTTTGGACGCTATTGAGTCTAAATTGACTATGCTTGGCAATGATTATCTATAGTCCCATATAGGCACCACTAATAATGCTTCTAATAAGCAAGGTAATGCACCTCAAGCACCCAATGTACCTGCAGTAGAATGGATTCCATCAGTGCAGGCACCTCTTGTACTTAGTAATCCATTAGTCCACACAGATCGACTGCAAAACAAAAATATTCAAACCAGGCACAATGTTCAATTGCCCAAATCTTCTAACACCATGTTCCTCCGGCTGCATGTCCTTACGTGGTAGTTTTGGTGGGGGTACCCTCATTAAGATCTGATCAGAGCGAAACCCATTAGCGGATTTTTAACAAAACCTTACATTGGCTGGTTTGTTACAGAGGCATGTCTTGCCTTCATGCAGGAAATATTCTGTGTGTAAGGAGATGTGCATGGATAGGGCCAATTCCAGGGAGATTGTATTGGATCACTGACATAATATCGATTGCCAAAAGATCCCCATACACAAATATCGACACATAAATATCAATGTCAAAAATATCGACATCCTATCTTCATTATGTAAAGTATAAAAATATCGAAAAAATAATATTGATGTAAAAATATTGATGTTAAATAAATTAAATAATAAAATTAACTTTAAAAAAATTATTTAGATGTAATGTACATTTTAACAAATATAATAAATACATTTAATTTAAAAAATGTAAACATACATATATAAAATGTAATATATATATAATTTTAATTTATTTTAAAATGCTATAAATATATACAAATTTGCAAATAAATATATATATATATATATATATCTCCAAAGGAATTGTAATCAAGGGAAAGGATTGCTCGAGCCCACACGATCAAATATGCAGGTAAGTTTATTTCTTAAACTGCAGACAAGGACGACGCGTTTCGACCACGTCCGTGGTCTTGGTCACATGACCTCCGCCTCCATTACAAGTCTTTTTAAAGGTACGGATACATTGTTACAATGATAGACATAAAGGAAATAAATGTTAAGGCACATAAACAATACCAGTGATAATAATTTTTGCAAAAACAAGCAGCAAGCAGTCATGACAATTGTATAATTAATTTACAGTGCTAATGTTTTATCATAATAGTATTTATATAAACGTGGCATGTCTTCAGGGTCAATGTGTAATGACAACACCATAGTGATGTTTCTGGGAGTCGCCAATGCTATGTTGAAGTTTTACGATCTTGTGACAGGAGTATCGGGTCCAGTGCCCCACGTGATCACAATTGCTAGTTCCAGTCAAGCAATGTGTGTAGTAGATGGATTGGCCACATTCGACCGTATCTTTGTCAAGTGCTTAGGCTGTCCGTGAAATCATAGTGAATGGTGGAAAAGGGTGCAGTACCCAGTGGCATACGTAAAAAAGTGACTTGGAGTAGGAGGAAAATCTCCACCAGTGCCTCCGGGTCGCATATTTCTAACACGGACGTGATGTTCGAGGTCGTTTCTCTGCTACACTACCCTGTGAAAATTAAAGAAACATAGTAACATTAGCGACAGTAATGGTACATACATGCAAGCTTATATGTTCTGCTCTGGCAGGACATTCCACTAACCCAAGACAATGGTCTTAATTACAAAGTGTCTGCTATGTTGCTGCTGGGCAAAAAGTGAATAAAAATTAAAGGAGAGGGAAGAGGTGGGGTGTGAGTAGGCTACCAAGGCAAAGAACCATGTGCATATTCTAAAAATTACAGGTGGGAATGTAATTCCTCATCCTGGTTAAGGCCATCTGGGAATTTGGTACCTGCTAGAAGGATGAAACGTGACTCACGTTTGCGGAGGGCTGCAGTCCGGTTACCTCCACTTGGGTTGGAGTTGACTGTATCCAGTCCAAAGTATCTGGCTTTGGTCCAGTCAGCTCCATGCTCCTTGGTAAAGTGTCTTGCTGTACTGTAGCTTTGATCGCGATTAGTATTCGCTCGCCATTGCTCTAAAATACATTTTTTTACAGGAAAGGTTGTGGACCCCATGTACCAGAGGTCACAGGGACAGACAATGGCATACACTACGAAGTCCGTACTACAGGTTATCAATTTGGGAATTCTCCATTGAGTGCTTGTTCTTTCAAGAGTGATCTCGGAGACATTATTGCTATGCTTACAAGCTTTGCATTTTCCGCATTTGCGGAATCCCTTGGCTTGCTTGAGCCAGTTGTTTTCTTTGGGCTGGAGGTGGCTACGTACCAGTATGTCTCTCAGGGATGTGCTTCTTCTGTATGTGATAGATGGTGCTGCGCTTATTTCATTCCTCAGAATGGGATCCTGTCTGAGGATGTCCCATCTGTTCCTGAGGATTCTACGAATTTGATTGGATTGACTACAGTATCAAGTGATAAACCTTGTAGGTTCCTTGGTTGTGTCTTTGTGAGTTTTTGTGGGTTTTGCTTTATCCAAAATCTTATCCCTGGACTGCTTTTCAACTCGTTTTTCTGCCTGGAGTAGTGCCTTTCTTGAGTACCCTCTCTCTTTGAATCTTTTTTCATCTCTTCTTTGGTTTTTTCATAAGATGGGGGGGTGCTACAATTGCGCTTGGCCCTCAGGAATTCGCTGTAAGGAATTCCCCATCTAAAACTGGGAGGGTGGGAACTAGCAGCATGCAGAATCGAGTTTCCTGCAGTTTTCTTCCTAAACAGGTTTGTACTCACTCTCCCATTTTCCACTGTAAGCTTGAGATCAAGAAAAGCAATAGATCTCTGACTGTATTGTCTCGTAAATTTCAGGTTAACATTGTTTGAATTTAAACAGTCCACAAAAAGATTTAGTTCACCTTCAGACCCATTCCACACAAAGAAAATGTCGTCAATATACCTTAGCCATTTGGACACATTGAAAATCCAGTGTTCTGTTTGTTCGTTCCAGAGCACCTGCTTCTCCCACCAGCCCACCATGAGATTGGCATAGCTAGGGGTGAAGCAGGTGCCCATGGAAGTCCCTTGCAGTTGCTTGTAGTGTTCATTTTCAAAGATAAAAACATTTTCTTTCAGGCATATTGTGATCATATCTAATAACATTAGTGTATTTTCAAGAAATTCCACCTTACGTGTTTGAGAAAAACTGGCAAGCTTTCAACCCATCATCATGCCTAATGCTTGTATAAAGCGCCTCCACATCTAGGCAAACCAACCAATCATTCTCTCCTAGAGTGACACTTTTGATCTTTTGCATGAAGTCGGTAGTGTCCTTCAGATAGGATGAAAGATTCTTCACAAAGGGGAAAAGGAAGTGGTCGACATATGTACTCGTGTTTTCCAAGAGGCTGTTTTTAGAGGACACAATGGGTCTACCTGGCGGATTGGTGGCATTTTTATGGATCTTCGGGAGGAGGTATAGTGTTGGTGTAGTGGGAGTGTCGTTCCTGAGAAATTGTTTTTCATCCCATGTCAATAGGCCCCGCTCGTGCCATGCCTTCAGTTTGTCATGATACATATTTTTCAGATCTGGAAGGTATTTTCTGTCCACCCTCCCATAGCATGTTCGATCACTGAGCTGACGGTGTGCTTCACTAGTGTACATATCTCTAGTCATAAGGACTACATTACCTCCTTTATCGGAGGTTTGATAATCAGCTCACGATCATTCTGTAGTTACTCACCGCCTCCCATTGTGTTTTGGTCAAATTACTACTCCTGAGGTGTCTCTCAGGAGTTCCAGTAGATCTTGGGCTACTACATCGCTAAAGACATCGATATTGTCTTTAGCGGGTGTGGGAACATATCGGGATTTGGCTTTGAATTCAGTGAGGGCAGCTTCTCCGGTGTTGATCCCTAGGAGATCTGAGATGTCGGTGGTGTGTGAGGGATTGAAGGGGTCAAGGGAATCACTGATAGGTTCTCCTGATCCCTGCTGTTCAAGGGACGTCATGGTCTGTAGTGTGGGAATATCATCAATGGCTAATCCTGTGTCCGTGTCACCCTCGGGGTTAAGTTTGGTCCCTCTACAATCTCTCTTGGTGGCATGCATTTTACACAACTTCAGTTTTCTCTCAAATTTATATAGGTCTACTCGCACTTGTGCATAATCGAAACCTATCTCAGGGCAGAAAGACAGACCTAATTCTAAAACACTTTTTTTATCATAAGTGAGAACCTTATTTGTCAGATTCATTACCGTTAGTTTAGGTCGAGTGTCCTCCATTATTGGTTCTTTGTCTTCTGGCCTCTTGTTCCCATGCCAGTCGTTCTTAAGTTTTCTGCGCCTGATGTTCCGTTTGAGGTTTTGTCTGCGTTTCCGTGTCTTTTTCCTTTCGGCCTCCCCCTGTTTGATTGTTCTTTTGCCTTCTGCAGGAGGCGTAGTTCCTTGGAAAAAGATTGCTGTTCCATGCTGCTTGATGCCGATGCCATGCTGTCCACTGATTCTTGGTCAGAACTGAGGTCAGTTGTAGATCCCTCTTTGTTTGTTTCCAGGAGTTCTAAGGCTTTGTCCTTTGTGAGCTCTGACCTCACTTTGTCATATTTCCTAGCAAAAGTTAGGATGCGACCTGATGCGTAGTCTCTTTCGTCGCGCACAAATTTGCGCTGCTTTCTGGCTACTACATCCTTTTCAAAGGCTTTCATTTTATCATCCACTGATTTGATCATATTTTCTACCTCCTTCTGGTCAGTTTCCTTTTTTAAATCGTCCATTAGGTCCTGTATCTGCGCCAGAAGACATCGTTGTTCATCCCACGCGTTTGCTACTAGGATTTCCAGCATCCTCCTTGAGCACGCAGTGGTATTGTCAACCCAGTCTTTCAGTACTTGTGGTTTGGGAATTGACAATGTGGGTTTGATGAAAATTCGGAGACCTCTGGGAATATGATTTACCTCCAAGTAGTTTTGTAATGAGGTCGCCTCCCACCATCTACTAATCTCTTTACGCCTCAGGCGCTCCAGAGTGTTGCCTTTCTGTTTTAAGGTCGTCGGTGTTGATTCCGCTCTCGTGCTCCCAGATGGATGCATGTCTGGTTGGGTTTTGCTGAAAATTGCCTTAGCGGATGCCTCACACCCCTTCATAAACTCGTCTGCCATATTTGTAAAAAATGTTGAAAAAGTGCACAGTTTGCACCTCTGCTTGTATACTTGATCTCACATCTAGAGCTCAGTGGCTCACGTGAACTCTGGTTGGTTGTATTGCAGCGTGATTTTACTGCGGGGAAAGTCAGGCGGAAGTGCCGACGCAAACCGCGTCTCCCTCGCTGATTCTTTCAGCCGGTCGGGGATCGGGGAGGGAATCTGCACACCAGAGCGCGCGGTTACCTCGCCCTCACTCCCGCAGGCTTGCCTCTGTTGAACCACGGTTCTGGTGGTTATTTTTGCCGCATACATTGAAGTCCAACCGGCGGGTATTCCTAACGACAAGGAATCCAGTTGAGAGTCGGACGGAAATCGGAATACCCTTCCTCGCGAGTCAGGGCTTCGTTGGCGGACGCCGCCGCCGGGATATCTCCAAAGGAATTGTAATCCAGGGAAAGGATTGCTCGAGCCCACACAATCAAATATGCAGGTAAGTTTATTTCTTAAACTGCAGACAAGGACGACGCGTTTCGACCACGTCCGTGGTCTTGGTCACATGACCTCCGCCTCCATTACAAGTCTTTTTAAAGGTACGGATACATTGTTACAATGATAGACATAAAGGAAATAAATGTTAAGGCACATAAACAATACTAGTGATAATACTTTTTGTAAAAACAAGCAGCAAGCAGACATAACAATTGTATAATTAATTTACAGTGCTAATGTTTTATCATAATAGTATTTATATAAACGTGGCATGTCTTCAGGGTCAATGTGTAATGACAACACCATAGTGATGTTTCTGGGAGTCGCCAATGCTATGTTGAAGTTTTACGATCTTGTGACAGGAGTATCGGGTCTAGTGCCCCACGTGATCACAATTGCAAGTTCCAGTCAAGCAATGTGTGTAGTAGATGGATTGGCCACATTCGACCGTATCTTTGTCAAGTGCTTAGGCTGTCCGTGAAATCATAGTGAATGGTGGAAAAGGGTGTAGTACCCAGTGGCATACGTAAAAAAGTGACTTGGAGTAGGAGGAAAATCTCCACCAGTGCCTCTGGTGCACATATTTCTAACACGGACGTGATGTTCGAGGTCGATTCTCTGCTACACTCCCGTTTGCGGATATATATATATATACACCTATAACATAAAATCTAAAAAACATTAAAATATTTAATAATTTTTAAACTTACATTTTGCACTCCATTGAGTGCAACAGTAGGGAAAGTGTTGGATAGCTGAGGGGTAAACATTACTATTCCCACTCCAATTACTGCAAAAGTAGGGAAAGTGTTGGATAGCGCAGTGGTAAAAATTACTATTTCCACGCCAGTGACTGCAACAGTAGGGAAAGTGTTGGATAGCGGAGAGGTAAAAATGACTATTCCACTCCAATTACTGCAACAGTAGGGAAAGTGTTGGATAGCGGAGGGGTAAAAATTACTATGCTCACTACAATTACTGCAACAGTAGGGAAAGTGTTGGATAGCGGAGGGGTAAAAATTACTATTCCCACTCCAGTGAGTGCAAAAGTAGGGAAAGTCTTGGATAGCGGAGAGGTAAAAATTACTATTCCCACTCCAGTGAGTGCAACAGTAGGGAAAGTGTTGGAAAGCGGAGGGGAAAAAGTTAATATTCCCACTCCAGTGAGTGCAACAGTAGGGAAAGTGTTGGATAGCGGAGGGAAAAAATTAATATTCCCACTGAAGTCAATTCACAATTAAAAACAAACAAAATATCACTACAATGCAAAAAATGTTAGAAACAAAAAAACATATATAAAAATAATAAAAATTACAAAAGATGGAAATATATTATAATGTTAAAAAAATCTAAAAATTACCTACAAACATTTTATAAAAAGTTAAAAAGTAATTTACAAGCAAATAACTATATTTAATAGAAATTAATTATAATCAAAAACATTAATTGTTACATAAAATTCATATTTTTTATTTCCTACCCTATAACACTACACAATTCACAACACACATCTAAATTTCTAAAAGTGTACCTCCATAATTACCATAATTAATTATCAAAAAACTAATATTATTAATTAAAAAATGAATTAAAACAGATAAAAATTAATTTACTCACCAAACATTACCCCTATATAACCAAAATCCACACACATAGGGGTCGATTCAGATCCCGCTCGGAAGGGCTCCGAAAGCGAACCGGCCGGAAAAAGTATGAGCCGTACGCGTGTTTCCTGACCAATGCGTACAGCCGTACGGACGAGCAAGTACGATGCGAGATACGCAAAATCGCCGACCGAATCGTTTCCGACTCCGAACCGCTCCGTACGACTCGACCGTAAGCAATCCCTGCCGTGCAATGGAGGCGATTTCCGACCGAGCCAGTACGATGCACGATTCGGACAGCCGGATCGAGTCGGAGCCTCCGACACGTAAACGCTCCGGGAAGCGGACTTCGGGGGTCCGCGCCGGACCCCCCTTCACCCGTAGCCTTACGAGTCGATCACAGGGGGGGACCCAAGGGTCCCCCCTACACATGCATGTACGGTGCGGGTTGCATAGATGCGTCCCCACTACAGGGGGCGCCCTTGTGCGCAACGTACCTCTTTCGTCAATGGGAGCCTGTGTACGCGTCGTACAACAGGCTCCCATTGACTTCAATGGGGCTCCGAGCGACCCGTGTCGGTCAGCGCTTGTTCGCATCGTACTCGTGCGCTGGGAGCCCCGGAGCACGAGTCGGTCGGAAAGCACTCTGGATCCGAGTTGGACGGAGAGCTTTCCTAGCGAGATCGGAATCGACCCCAAAATAGAAGTAAACAATTACCATAAATATTTATCAATTAATGAATGAATAATAATGAGCAACTAGTTATTAATTAATGAAACCTATAATACTTTCCACCCTCTACCAAAATAAACACCACAACACACACCTAAAAATCATTACACAATTTACAAAACAAATTTTACATTATTAAATTAATATCAATTAACAACAACTTATTAATTCATTTAAAAGAATTTACTTCCCACCCTTTACCACTCTAAACCCCACAACTCACATCTCAAATTAATTACACAATTGCCATATTTACTTTTCAATTAATTAATTACCATTAAATAACAATTAATTATTAATTAATTATAAATACATTACTTCCCATCCTATTCCCTATAAACCTAACCACCCATTCCTAAAAAATGACACAATTAACATAATTAATTACCAATTAATTAATTGATTAATATTAATAAACAAACAATTGATACATAATTATTAATAAATTAATTCCCACAATTAACACTATAAATTGTAAATTAAATAAATATGAATATATAAAAATTATTATTAAATGTATGAAAATTAAATTACTTCCCACCCTATTCCCTTTAAACCTTCTACCCGCTCCTACACAAATGACACAATTAACATAATTACCAATTCATTAATAATAATTAACAACCAATTAATAATTAATTAATAATAAATTAATTCCCACAATTAACACTATAAAATCTAAATTAAATAAATACTTATAAATAAAAATATTAATTAATTTATTATAATTAAATTACTTTCCACCCTATTCCCTTATAAACCCACAACCCGCTCCTAACAAAAATAACACAATTAACATAATTACCAATTAACTAATTAATAACAAATTAACAACCAATTAATAATTAATTAATAATAAAATAATTCCCACAATTAACACTATAAAATCTAAATTAAATAAATAGTAATAAATAAAAAATATTAATTAATTTATTATAATTAAATTACTTCCCACCCTATTCCCCTATAAACCCACAACCCGCTGCTAAAAAATAACAATAAACCTAATTTCCAATTAATTAATAAATAAAAATTAACAACCAATTAATAATTAATTAATAATAAATGAATTCCCACAATTAACACTATAAAATCTAAATTAAATAAATACTAATAAATAAAAAATATTAATTAATTTATTATAATTAAATTACTTCCCACCCTATTCCCCTATAAACCCACAACCCGCTATAGAACTAAAAAACACAAAATGTAATTAACATAAAATTAATCACTACTAAAAATGTAACACATATATTAAAAAACAAATGCAATACTTATACAAAAATATAGATCACATACTTTTAAAATACATAGTAAAATACATAACACTAATTTAAAAATCGATATTTTAAACAACTATATTTTTGCAAACGATATTACTAACTTTGATATTTTCAAAAACGATATTTCTTACCTTAAAGTCGATATTCTTGACCACGATATTCTTGCTGTCGATATTTCTGTATCACGATATTTCCAACTCGATATTTGTGCATGTCGATATTTAAAACTCGGTATTCTGTCTGTGCACCAATTGTATTGTGGTTAATTTTAGATATCCACATTTGGCACACTACCTGCTATTTAATGCTAGACCTACCACCTCGGCAAACACTTACATCACCCTTGTCCTGTTGTTTTTTTTTTTAATCGACTCCCTGTCCATCTGAGGCAGCAGTTATGCAGTTTATCCTTAGATACGGGTCATAGAGCACTGGAAATACACCCAGCTATTCATCATGGCTTTGGTAAACCACATTCTGGCAATTTTAGAGAGCCAGACACAGTTAGCACATCGTCCTCTAACATACCACCCACAGCTCAGGTTGCAACGCTTGTATCTTTTGTTATGTGCCCAGTACCTACATCCAACAGATTTGAAGCACTCTCTGATTTAGATTGACATATTGACTCAATGTCGGTTTTAACAACTGCCACTTCCTGCAGTACATTTACACCTGTTAAAACATCAGCTCCACCTATTGTTCCTCCCCTATAAAGATTTTGGTAAACACACCTTATACTCTGACTATTCATTACAGAACTCTTTCCTTACTTAGCTGGAATGTAGCAGGTCTTAAGGGGAAGATTAATAATCTGGACTGGAGGACATTCGTCTCCAAGTTCGATATATTTGTACTGCAGGAGACTTGGCTTACTATTGCACCACATTTTGAGGGGTATGCATGTCTTCAGGTAGAGGTTTCACAGGTAACACCTGAGCCACGTTCTTTTTTAGCACTAATAATTCACGTTCCAAAGACAAACATGGCTCTTTATCTGATAAATTTTTATAATAACGATTTTACAAACGTTAGTTGCACACACTATATCAGCTTGTTTAATTTTATATCTCACTTACAAACTAAGGGGCCTATTACGATGGCGGTCGGGAAACCTCCCCGACCGCTATGGTAGCGGGAAAAGACCGCCCGCATGTACCGCGACATCACCGCCGGTTGAATTACGATGACCCGCTGTCGAAATCCGACCGCGGCGGTCGGATCGCGGGCATTAACATTGCAGCGGTTGCTTCTGCCCGCAGCACTGCCGCGATGCCGAAAGGAGCATGTCCTGCATTTCCCTGCACTGCATGGCAGGCACTGCACAGTGCCTGCCACATGGTATAGGGAAATGTAGGGGGGACCATGGGTACCCCCCCAGTGCACCCACACCCCCCCAACACATTGGGGGCCCGCAACGGGCCCCTGGAAGACAATCACTGCATGCCTTTCAATGGCGGTCTGACCGCTGAGGAAAGGCTGGCTACCGCCCGGCATCATAATCCTGCCGGGCGGAGCCTGCTCTGCACCGCCACCATTATCCCGGTCCTGTTACGTCCGCCAGGCAGGAGTGCGGATGGCAACCGGCGGTAAAGCGGCGGTCGGAATTTACCACCGCCATCCTAATGTGACCGGCGGTTTTCCTGGTTGCGATGGCGGGCTGATGTCCACCGCCGGTACGGCGGGCGCCACCGCCGGCCCGGTGGTGGACATCCGACCGCCATTGTAATAGACCCCTATGGCCCAAAACTCACATCTTCAAGTTTACTTTTTTCTTTGTGGCGATTTTAATGCAAAGCTAAGTGTGAGCTCTTGGATACAAGATAACTATACAGACGGACACCAAACTTTCCACGATGCAAGGGGGATCGAGCTTCTTAAGTATCTCACTGCCCATGGCCTGGCAGACCTACTCAGAACATTAGGGGGAGCGAACAATATGATACGATCTTTTAGAGGGGGGAAGAACCCCCCTCATAGACTATGGGGCCGATTCCGATTCGGGCCGGAAAACGTACCGACCGACTCTGTACGGGATTTTAGTCCGACCGACACGAACCGGCGCCGTCCGACCCGGGTAGTACGATGAAATGCATGTGAAACTCGACCGACTCGGACGGAATACAAAACGAACGACCGAGCCGGACGGAAACAAGCCATCCGGCCGGAAAACCAGTCGAAACGAACCGACCGACACAAACCTGGATAGAAACCGAACGAAACATACCCGCGAACTCCGACCCGCGTAGTACAATGCTGTGCGTGCGAAACACGACCGACTCGCACGGAGCACAAGCCGTACGACCGACACGCATACAAAACCCAGCCGAATCAACCCAATACTCCGCGACCGACTCGTACGCCGCATATGAAACCAACCTGAAACACAGCGGGAACGAGTCGGACAACATCGCACCAGACAACAGCAGCGTCCGACTCGGACACAAGAACGACTCCTACATGCACCAAAAGCACCAAGGAAAAAAAGTTTATAAATAAAAAAATGGCCAAACAAGCTACCACAAAGCCAATAAATACTGGTGGTGGGGAAAAAATGGAACAAGGACACACCCCCAACCCCACCTACATAAAGGCCACAAATCCCTACCATGATCCTTTGCAAATTCCACAGACCTGCCAGCAAACAACACCATCACACAGCAACCACAGACACACTCACAGCTCATACATCACACAAGCCACACACCATTACCACACTTACAAATAGCACCCTCACACACACCCAGCTAAACCTACACTCACACACCCCCACTTGCACACACACACACACACACACATCAATCACCACCACCACCCATCACCATGCCCCCAAAGAAGAACCACAAGTTCCTAGATTGTGAATTGGAAGTCCTGGTAGACGAGATACTCAGGGTAGAGCCACAGTTGTTTGGTACATTGGTACAACAGACCCCCATGTCGCAGAAAACCAAGATGTGGGCGAGGATTGTTGACAGGGTGAATGCACAATCACCATGTTTGCGCACAAAGGAAGACATCCATAACAGGTGGTATGATGTGCGCAGGAGGGTCCGGGACCTACTGAAAAAGGACTACCTCCTCAGCCACCGCACCGGCAGTGGCCCTCCTGCAAAACCAGTATACCTCAGGCCCTGGGAGGAGAAGGTGCGGGCCATCCTACCACCAGTGAGCGTATACGGACTAACAGACATCCCAGAGCCTGGTGAGTACACAACTTATATACACAATATGGTGTGACAATACATACACAGCACCCTCAAAGGGATAGGCAAACCATGCACCCTTACCAAATACACAGCAAACAAAACATATTCATCCCAAGATGTGAATGCCAGTCAGACAAACACAATACCTGCCATCTCATAGTGACATCTAACTGTGTCATGACATCTACAAACCTAACAACAAATACAGCAAGGCAGTGGCACAAATAGAACCAACAAACACTCTCAGATATTTTGACACCACTAGAACACCACCTCACAGGGAAGATCACTGAAAGGAAGGAATTCTGTGTATGCTGGTCAAGTCAGTGTAGCCAATAGCATCATGGGAGTTGGAGTCATAGATATTGCTCAGCCTCACAATTGCCCCATCAACACCACCCTGAACCATGCTTACATCACAGGGAGTGGAAAAGGACTCACAAGATGGCTGACACTGGGTACTACTGGGGGGAGCACAAGGCCCTGCAGGCAACTGGGCACCAACAAACAACAGGACCACATTGTCAGCCATCTTGCCATTGCTGTAACACTCACACACACTGAAGTCCACTCAAAAGGAAGGAAGGATGGGCATGCTGGGAAGGGGGGTGGAGGCAATAGCATGATGGGAGTGGTAGTCACAGATATTGCTCAGCCTCACAATTGGCCCATCAACACCACCCTGAACCATGCTCACATCACAGGGAGTGGAAAAGGACTCACAAGATGGCTGACACTGGGTACTGCTGGGGGAGCACAAGGCCCTGCAGGCAACTGTGCAACAACCAACAGCAGGACACCACTGACTGACATCCTGAAAGACAACTTGCACTCCCTGCAATGGAAGCATGTTCCATGGTGGGATATCTGGCTGGGTGGGAAGGAGGACTCACAGCACTGACCATAGTTACAAGCACCTCCCCTCACACACACCCTCAACACTAACTCCACAGAACCCACCTGGGAGAATGCAATGCCTCACATTCTAACTCAAGATCCCACAAAGACCAACCAGCCGGGCTCATACTGTGTGAAGCACAGGGACACTCTTGGGACTGGTAGCCAAACAACCGCAAGGAGAACACTCTCAGCCAACCTGTCAGCACAGGCACCCCACCCCACAGGGAAGCAGAGTCAAAAGGAAGGAAGGATGGGCATGCTGGGAAGGGGGTGGAGGCAATAGCATGATGGGAGTGGTAGTCACAGATATTGCTCAGCCTCACAATTGGCCCATCAACACCACCCTGAACCATGCCCACATCACAGGGAGTGGAAAAGGACTCACAAGATGGCTGACACTGGGTACTGCTGGGGGAGCACAAGGCCCTGCAGGCAACTGTGCAACAACCAACAGCAGGACACCACTGACTGACATCCTGAAAGACAACTTGCACTCCCTGCAATGGAAGCATGTTCCATGGTGGGATATCTGGCTGGGTGGGAAGGAGGACTCACAGCACTGACCATAGTTACAAGCACCTCCCCTCGCACACACCCTCAACACTAACTCCACAGAACCCACCTGGGAGAATGCAATGCCTCACATTCTAACTCAAGATCCCACAAAGACCAACCAGCCGGGCTCATACTGTGTGAAGCACAGGGACACTCTTGGGACTGGTAGCCAAACAACCGCAAGGAGAACACTCTCAGCCAACCTGTCAGCACAGGCACCCCACCCCACAGGGAAGCAGAGTCAAAAGGAAGGAAGGATGGGCATGCTGGGAAGGGGGTGGAGGCAATAGCATGATGGGAGTGGTAGTCACAGATATTGCTCAGCCTCACAATTGGCCCATCAACACCACCCTGAACCATGCCCACATCACAGGGAGTAGAAAAGGACTCACAAGATGGCTGACACTGGGTACTGCTGGGGGGAGCACAAGGCCCTGCAGGCAACTGTGCAACAACCAACAGCAGGACACCACTGACTGACATCCGGAAAGACAACTTGCACTCCCTGCAATGGAAGCATGTTCCATGGTGGGATATTTGTGCTGGGGGAGAAGTCGGCCCGGATGGCAACCAAATACCACCAATGCTGGTCAGGCACACACCTCAACATTCACATTGACATGCCACAGGTTGGCAGGACAATGTGCTACACCAATATCACTCTCTGACTGTCATAATTGAGTAGAATGCAATGTCCAGGCCCGCATCCAGAGGTACAGTCACAACTGTCAGGTGTTTGAACAATTGATGCCTGTAGAAACATACCATACAATCTGTGTCTCTCCCCAAAACAGGTGATGATGGGGACTCAGCAGCAGATGAGGAGGAGTCCCTGTCCCAGGCTCCGGGGGACACAGAGCTCACTGGTGTGGATCAGCCTCTGCACTCCTCGGATGGCGAACAACAAGCTGGACCCTCCGGTGTCAGTCATCATGCAGCACCAGCAGGACCAACATCTGCACCCCCTGCACCCACCCCTCCAACAACTGCCAACACACAGGCCACCCCTGCCAACACGGACACACCAAGGACCACAGGTGACAACAGCGCAGGGACCCAGGACCAAACTGGAGCCGCTGCCATCGAGCCCACTAACAACACCCAAGTGGGCACACGGTCACCTGTGCTTGGCACCGCAGGCCCTGCACGTGTTGCCAGGGGTGGTGGGAGGGTGGTAGACACAGGTCGCTATTTGCAGAGGGGTCTGGACTGCGTGATGACCCACAACTGGCACGCATTGCAGATGCGTACCAGACAAGCACCGGAGAGGTCACCCAGGTAGTGGGGATCTTCAAGGACATACAACAGCAGCAGGCTGCCCATCATGCCCGCTTGGACTCCCACATGTCCCGTGTCGAGACACACATGTCTCGCATGGAGTCCAAGTGGGACACATTGCAAGAACTCACAGCGGTGCATAGGGACATACTGACATGCCTCCGCCAGATCAGCACCAACATGGCCTCACCTCCCTGTGCGCCCACAACATCTGTTGCTACTACATCCGCAACTGCCACAGGGAGGGAGGAGGACTCTGGCGAGAGTACCCTGCACCGTGGCAGCCTGCACCTGAGGGTCCCCCCCCCAAGAAGAGGGGCCGTCCGAGGAGGCCAAACTGAGAGGCCGATGGCCAGCTACATCCCCCAGGAAGCCAACACCTGTTCTGGAACTTTTCCTCTGTGTGCAAACTGCACGCCCTGTCGATGGCAACCCAACTCGCCCACATGACATGGGGAGCTCTAGTTGTACAAATTCATCAGATGACTGTGGACTATACCCTGGACATTTCATCTACCAGGACTTCCAATTCCGTTGGGAACTTTGGATTCCTAATTCTATGTACAGCACCCACCATCCTGTGCACCATCCCCACACCTTTTGTAAATAAACTCACCAAAACACCATATCTGCCTCTGTTGTGATTCCAACGTGGTCTCTGTCATGGAGATGGTGATCAGAAAAATGACACTGTGCATGCTGACTGCTACAGCAAGTACAACACCGTCATGGCAGTCATGGCGACGTGACACATATGAGGGAGACACACCACTAGGGCCACACAACACATACACACCAGGGCCATATGACTCATCCCCTACACTGATGTTGCCTGGAAATACAGTGCAATGCACAGACACCACACATATTCACAGTCTGTGTCAACTACACTACAGGTGCAGTAAGCAAATGTCACTCAGATGTGTGACTACAGACAACGCACACCCCAAAATGAAGAACAGGTTTATTACACATTTGCTACATGTTGTTTCCACTACAAATGCAAGCTAATCCCACCTGGCTGTGGCCACAAAGTCAAACAATGCAGAAGATAGAAAGTCCAGGGGTGTGTGGCACATCACCTGTAGGGAAACAACTGCTGCCACCTTGGAAGTTGAATCATTGATTCGGGGGATCCAAGTTGTTCTAACAACTCCAGCAGCACCCTGTGAAGGACAGACATGACACACACTCAAAAGCACTGAAGAACAGCACAGAACAGCAATACTCATGTCTAATACCTGTCACAAGTTAAATACACAAAAGCAAGTTAGCATGTCTACACTGTTGGCAAGTACAGACCACCTGCAAGGACACATCTCCGCACGCATCCAGTCAAGTTGCACATGGCCACACTCAAACAGCACCAGAGCACCACACACACACATCATGCAAATCAAATTCATTGATAGTACAACACTCTGGATACTCACATTCAGCTGAAGAAGTTGGTGATGAGCTGTGTGCGGACATCACCATCACCATCATCATCATCATCACTGGCATCGTGGCCCAGGCCTGGATCCTCCACAGGTGGCGGATGTTGGTCATCGTCATCCAGGATGAGAGGCAACTCCTTCCGCACTGCCAGGTTGTGGAGCATGCAGCAGACGATGATAATCTTGCACACCTTTGCTGGGGCATATGGGAGGGTGCCTCCTGTCTTGTCCAGGCAGCGGAAGCGGCTCTTCAGGAGACCAAAGGTCTGCTCAATCACCCTCCTGGTCCGACCATGTCCCTCATTGTAGCGCATCTGGGCTGGTGTCACAGGGTTCCTGAGGGGTGTCAGCAACCACTGCATGTTGGGGTATCCCGAGTCACCTAAAGACAGACAATTGCACATTAGCCAACATTGAAAAGTGTGCGGAAAGCAACATAGCAGAACACACACAGTGGTACAAAGTCAGTACACACCGACAAGCCAAGCACGCTGGTTCGGCATCTGTGACATCATCCTCAGGATGCAACTACTCCTCATCACGTAGGCATTGTGTGCCGAACTGGGGAAACGGGCACACACATGTGTGATGGTCATGTTTGCAAGACATACCACCAGAGCATTGACAGAATGGTAATGTTTCCTGTTCCTGTATGCCTGCTTATGTGCCTGTGGTGGTACCAAAGCCACATGTGTCCCATCAATGGAGCCAATGACATGTGGCAGCCTCCCCAGGGCATAGAAGTCACTCTTGACGTCAGTGAGTCGGTGACGTTGTGGGAAATAGATGTACTGGTTAAGGCATCTCAACATTGCCACCAAAACATCGCGTAGCACACGGCTGAACATAGTCTGTGACATACCACCAGTAGATGCCACAGTGTGTTGAAAGGTACCGGTGGCAAAGAAGTGTAGGGCTGCCATCACCTTCACCTTGGGGGTCAGCGCTGTAGGATACGGCTGGCCAGGCTGCAAATGTGGGTCCAACCGCACTGCCAAATCCTCAATCAGCTGCCTGGTGAAGCGGTACCGTCGGATGCTGTCACCTTCCACCATCGTTGCCAGGTCTGGGAATGGTCTATGGACAGCAGGAGCCCTGCAGTGCAGAGGTGAAGAAGGCAAGATTGTCAGTCACCCCACATATGTGCCATTCACCATACTGTAGTTCACATGATACATCATTAGCAAACACTAGTACTTGATGTGTGTCTCGTTCTGTTTGGACATATATGGCACCCACATGGACATCATGTAACATCTCTGTTCAACATGTGTGGACAACAGGTCCCAGGGTGTGCTATGTGAAACCATTTGGCTGTGTCACAGTACCCATTTACTGCTCTCACATTCCACACACATACCACAGTGACGTGTGTACAGATGCGCCACAGGCATCACAACTCATTGACAGGTAGATTCCCAGTGACACTGTCTTGCCACATGGACCCTGGCATGACATGGCGTATCATGTACACGTCAGAAAAACAAACATGACTCCCACAGGTAGTGCCCCCTGTAGCCTCTACAGGACAGATATGGACGTCTGTGACACACACACACAACATCTAAGTCCATGCACAAACAACGTGGATGTGGAGACTGTCTCCCATTGTGCACATGGAGTCAGACATGTGAAACACAACATGCACACAGACTGCGGAGGGACATGACTATTGTGGCAATGGGCCACCCTGTGACGTACATGCTTTCCCACATGAGCCTTGGGGTATGTGACATGTCATACACATACACAACCTGGAAATGTGACCATGCAACATGCTCCATAAATGAACAGTTGCTCATCCCAGTGGTCATGTGCACGACACACAAAGGACCCTGTCCCCATTAACATGTGCACAGCCTGGGTGTGTCTGCCCCCAAGTGCCAGCCCAAAAACAACATGTACACCCCCATACACAGATAAGGTCATGCTGCCACACATGCCTTAGATACAGTGTGGACTGGGTGTGGTGTAGTAGGTGTGCCCCAGAGTCCCTGGAAAGTATATGTGGCTGGCATAGGTTCACCAGTGACCAGCATGGTGACATATGCGTGTGACCTGTACAGGGACGCGTTGTACAGCAATAGTCTGATCAGTGTGCCCGCTTGGACCATTGCATTGCATGTGGGCGGGTACGCGTTGTACATCAATGGTCCGATCGGTGTGCCCGCTCGGACCATTGCATTGCATGTGGGCGGGTACGCGTTGTATCGCGGGTACGCGTTGTACAGCAATGGTCCGATCGGTGTGCCCGCTCGGACCATTGCATTGCATGTGGGCGGGTACGTGTTGTACAGCAATGGTCCGATCGGTGTGCCCGCTTGGACCATTGCATTGCATGTGGGCGGGTACGCGTTGTATCGCGGGTACGCGTTGTACAGCAATGGTCCGATCGGTGTGCCCGCCCGGACCATTGCATTGCATGTGGGCGGGTACGCGTTGTACAGCAATGGTCCGATCGGTGTGCCCGCTCGGACCATTGCATTGCATGTGGGCGGGTACGCGTTGTACAGCAATGGTCCGATCGGTGTGCCCGCTCGGACCATTGCATTGCATGTGGGCGAGTACGCGTTGTATGGCGGGTACGCGTTGTACAGCAATGGTCCGATCGGTGTGCCCGCTCGGACCATTGCATTGCATGTGGGCGGGTACGCGTTGTACAGCAATGGTCCGATCGGTGTGCCCGCTTGGACCATTGCATTGCATGTGGGTGGGTACGCATTGTACAGCAATGGTCCGATCGGTGTGCCCGCTCGGACCATTGCATTGCATGTGGGCGGGTACGCGTTGTATCGCGGGTACGCGTTGTACAGCAGTGGTCCGATCGGTGTGCCCGCTCGGACCATTGCATTGCATGTGGGCGGGTACGCGTTGTATCGCGGGTATGCGTTGTACAGCAATGGTCCGATCGGGTTGTCTGCTCGGACCATTGCATTGCATGTGGGCGGGTACGCGTTGTACAGCAATGGTCCGATCGGTGTGCCCGCTCGGACCATTGCATTGCATGTGGGCGGGTACGCGTTGTATCTCGGGTACGCGTTGTACGGCAATGGTCCGATCGATGCGCACGCATTGGCTGGGGCCTGGCATGGCAACGGATGCGTTTTTGAATTTTCAACGAGTCTGATGCACTGAATTCAGTTGGCCAGCCACAACAATGTTGCAAATTCATGGGTGTCATGAAGTTGAATTTTTGAAGAATGCTGTGGGCGTGTATTGGAGCTGCTATTCCATGGATTGGTCAGATTCAGAAGATGCTACCGACTTGGACCTATCACTTTGGACACATGGCACAGTATCTGCCTCTGCAGCACACATATAATGCTGGCTGTGCCCCTGAGCGCTCACTTGCCTGCACTACATGCTCCAGGACGACATCTGCCACTACACTGCTGCTGTCTCTGCATCCTCTGGCTGCTGCAATGGCACGTACTGTGGAGAGAGCCCCAGCCTTCACCCATGAGAAGAACCAGGCCCTGCTGGAAAACCTCCTTCCACAGTACAGCAAGCTGTATGGGACACCAGGGGAGCAGGTGAGTGTGCTGTCCACTGCCTCACTAATTGTGCATGTTGCCTGACTAGCAGGATTTACAGTGTGCACACCACTGGCTAGCAGGCCCACTGAGTAGTTCGCACCCCCCAAAGTGTGTAGTCACTTGCACTGAACAGGTACAGTGGAGTAACAGTGCATTCAAACAAGGTTCACTTCCCATGCAATGATACCATGTAGTAACTGCTGGCAAACTGTCCATAGCCCTCGTTGCACTGCCTGTGTACATCATATGCCCCTGTGATTGAGACATGTATTTCCAACTGTGTGATGCACGGATATGTTGCATGTGTAGTAATGGCCTTTTCACTTTGTCATCCTCACAGGTTGATGCCCATCGGAAGCAGGACATCTGGCTGGACATCGTCCGGGCAGTCCGATCCGTGGGGGTCTACAAGCGCCGGATCCGCAACTGCCAGAAGAGGTGGCAGGACCTTCGTGGCTGGACCCGGAGGATCGCAAGGGTCCAGCTGAAGCTGTCGCCTCCTCGCAGGAGGGGCGGACACCGGACCCTGACCCCCCACATGCTCCAGATCCTGCCGGTGGTGTTCCCGGAGCTAGATGGGCAGCTGAAGGGCAGACAGCAGCAAGGAGGGGGTGAGTCAAAGTCTGCACTGTGAACTCTGTCTAACATGCTATGTGCCCTCCTCTGGCCTGGTTAAACTTCCCCATTACATCAGTCTTGTTGTCCAGTACCCATGTCCCTCTATTGTGACCTGGCCACTACCCATCTGATGCGCCGGTGTGCTCCTTACGCTCAGGATAATTGTGTCACTTGGGTACAGGGTCCTAGCATTTTGCTTAGCTCAAGGTGGTGACAGCTTTTGTTCCCGTGACATTGTGTTTGCCTTCATGGGTGGGTCAGTTGCTCACACAATGCCTGAGTCGTGCAATGTAGTCTGGGTGTAACTTTGATATGTGATCCACTTGCACATCTAATTCACCACATGTCCCTGGGGTATTTGCCAAACCGCTGTACCACATAAAGTACTCCTTAGAAGCGAAGATGATACCCGCGTAATAACAAAGGTATAGATGGGAAGTCCTGAGATGAAGAGACCCACTATGGAGTGGGGAAGGAAACAATTCCTTTTGTTTTAAATACCCTCACACACCCTAGTGGTGTCATGCTTCATCATCGGGTCACCCTAACGCCTAAAAGTCAGGGTGGGCTCGACCGTATTTTCAGGGAGCTCTTAGGAATAATAAGACCAGGGGGAAAAGAAATTAAAAAACCTCCAACAAATCCCAGTATCCCTTTAATATTGGATTCGTTAGGGTTATTAAAAATATGTAAACAGGGGTCAGACAAGGAGTGTTTATGGTCCTATGACCCTTCAGCCGACATGTTTCAGTCCTACTAGGGCCATGACGGTCCCGGACTTTCTTCAGGGCAACAATATAACCTCCCTGGACAGCGCAAGAGGAAATACCCTACACTGCTGTTTCTTTAAGGGCAGATAGCTGCTCCTTAATTAATTTGAAGATAATTTATCTTCTTGATCCTGTTAACGCTCCATCTGTAAAGACAAACAAAGACAAACAGGGCCAACAACATATATTACTCAACGAGTACATGAAATTACTTCCCAATAGTGATGTGCTGGCCAGGGCACCAGTGTCATTAACTTGGTGTCAACAAACCATCATCTCTTGTAACCACGCGGATCCGTGGTTATTACACACATGTATAGTTTAATTTTTACCACACTCTCATAGGTGGCATAGTATGGTGTAGTGGCGATATTTGTCGCATCCTATTGATTTACACACTCTCGTGTTTGTGGTCTCAAAGTGTATACACCCGTGTCACTCTCACACTACAGCACTAGGCTGCTATCAATCATCGTGTTTTAGTCTTTCACACGCAACATTCAGATTTATACCCTTACCCAGATATGGGCGAGGGAACTCTTCTCCGGGTACCTCGCAGAGTAAGGGGTAGCCCTGTTGTCACACACTGCAAATTGGCAAGCAGTAACGCACCAGAAAGGAAAAGATAAAAACACCAAAGTTTGTGAGCCGAGGAAGATACTCATACTGCATGTATAACAGCGCGCACATACCTGTAATGCCATTCAGTATTCGAATTACTCACGTCATCAAGGGTCCTCCCCGCTCTCTCACCTACTCGGTGCGGGTCCCACGGGTCTTGGTGTGGAGACGCCATGTATACGGGGTTTAAATACTTCTAATGGGCGCGCCATAATTAATTCAACTGAACTAATTGGAGAGATCACGTGTGTGTGTCTACAGATCAGGCGCCGTCGCGCAGCGTCATATTAGTGAAAGGATGCTGGGAAATGTAGTATATTAACGAGTTTGTTAAAAAGAGCTGTACTGGATAGACTAGAACACACATCAGTGTGCGCGTCATCCAACAGATGCCGTCGCGGCCCGTGTAAAGTATAAACAGAGTGCCAAATTGTGTAACGAACGAAAGCCCATTCTATAAGCACATCACCATTTAAAGGGCTAGTGTCTGGTGGCCAAAGCTGAAAACAAACGGACTCGATTGTAAAATACTGAACCTATTGGCAACCCAACATTGGTAAAATAAGTTTAGTTCATCAATCCAAATCAGGGCATTCTAGTATCAAAACAAATTGGAAACCTTTATTGAGACACCCAGTATTGCTAATCCTAGTATTAAGGGCTATTGCTGTTAAAGTATCAGTAACTACCGTGCTGTGTTACATCTAGGAGTCAATGCAATGTGGGAATCAATGCAATGTGGGAAGAATGATCAACCAAAGTAAAGAAGGACATACAAGTGTTACCTCCTATATATTTGATTCCACGGAATGGAATCATTAAGGCCGATAACGTGTGTCTTCAAACGGTAAACCCAACGTTGCTCACGTTCCAGTAATCTACTGCTGAGGTTACTTGTGCCACTCACTTTCTCAATGACTGTCCATTGAATATCTGTGTCACTGTGTTTATGTTCAAGATAGTGAGCAGTGAGTTTAGTGGCAGTAATAGCCCTCCTAATCGTGCTTCTATGCTCACCTATTCGTGTTTTTATTTTTCTGCTAGTCATGCCTATATATAGAAGTTGGCATGGACACTTGATGACATATACAACGTTTTCACTGTTACAATTAGTATGTGAGCGTTGTTCCCAAGGTGATGTCATCCCAAGATCGATTTGTTTGGTGTGTTCCGTAAGAGGGCAAGCCACACATGAACCACAGGGATAGTGACCTGAAACTGGTGGCTGGTTAAAAGTGTAAGCTGATTCAGCGTCTTTTGTTTGTGCATATTAGTATGGACCAGTGTATCTCTTAAACTTTTATTCCTCTTGAAAGAGAACATAGGTTTCTCAAATGTAAGTTTGTTAGATGTTAATACCGGCCATTTTTATTTATAATCTTTTTGATATTGTTAGACAAAGAGTTATAGGTAGTGACACATATCAACATATCTTTTTGCGGTTTTTCATGGATTTCGAGCAGAGCCTCCCGTGGGGTGTTACGCGATCTTTTATTAGCCCGTTCAATGATTTTATCTGGGTATGCCTTCTGTTGTAGTTTAATAGAAAGGAGGGCTGCTTCCTTCTTATAATCTTGTAAGTTGGTACAGTTTCTACGGACCCGGAGAAATTGACCAACTGGTAAGTTCTCCCTGAGTGCACGAGGATGTGCACTATCAAAGTGCAACAGACTATTCCTGTCTGTAGGTTTGGTATATTTGGACATTGTAGATCAACACATATGGCCCAATAACCCTTACTCCAATAACATCTGTATATCGATGACATCTTGGTCATCTGGAAGGGAGAAAATTCTGATTTGAATAACTTCCTCGTCTGGATTAATCAACTTAATCCACATTTACACTTCACCATGACCACGAATAGTGGTACAGTTTCTTTTCTAGATGTGAACTTGATCGCTAGTGGCGGTACCCTTATTAGTTCATTATATACCAAACCTACAGACAGGAATAGTCTGTTGCACTTTGAAACTGTACCAACTTACAAGATTATAAGAAGGAAGCAGCCCTCCTTTCTATTAAACTACAACAGAAGGCATACCCAGATAAAATCATTGAACGGGCTAATAAAAGATCGCGTAACACCCCACGGGAGGCTCTGCTCGAAATCCATGAAAAACCGCAAAAGATATGTTGATATGTGTCACTACCTATAACTCTTTGTCTAACAATATCAAAAAGATTATAAATAAAAAATGGCCGGTATTAACATCTAACAAACTTACATTTGAGAAACCTATGTTCTCTTTCAAGAGGAATAAAAGTTTAAGAGATACACTGGTCCATACTAATATGCACAAACAAAAGACGCTGAATCAGCTTACACTTTTAACCAGCCACCAGTTTCAGGTCACTATCCCTGTGGTTCATGTGTGGCTTGCCCTCTTACGGAACACACCAAACAAATCGATCTTGGGATGACATCACCTTGGGAACAACGCTCACATACTAATTGTAACAGTGAAAGCGTTGTATATGTCATCAAGTGTCCATGCCAACTTCTATATATAGGCATGACTAGCAGAAAAATAAAAACACGAATAGGTGAGCATAGAAGCACGATTAGGAGGGCTATTACTGCCACTAAACTCACTGCTCACTATCTTGAACATAAACACAGTGACACAGATATTCAATGGACAGTCATTGAGAAAGTGAGTGGCACAAGTAACCTCAGCAGTAGATTACTGGAACGTGAGCAACGTTGGGTTTACCGTTTGAAGACACACGTTATCGGCCTTAATGATTCCATTCCGTGGAATCAAATATATAGGAGGTAACACTTGTATGTCCTTCTTTACTTTGGTTGATCATTCTTCCCACATTGCATTGATTCCCACATTGCATTGACTCCTAGATGTAACACAGCACGGTAGTTACTGATACTTTAACAGCAATAGCCCTTAATACTAGGATTAGCAATACTGGGTGTCTCAATAAAGGTTTCCAATTTGTTTTGATACTAGAATGCCCTGATTTGGATTGATGAACTAAACTTATTTTACCAATGTTGGGTTGCCAATAGGTTCAGTATTTTACAATCGAGTCCGTTTGTTTTCAGCTTTGGCCACCAGACACTAGCCCTTTAAATGGTGATGTGCTTATAGAATGGGCTTTCGTTCGTTACACAATTTGGCACTCTGTTTATACTTTACACGGGCCGCGACGGCATCTGTTGGATGACGCGCACACTGATGTGTGTTCTAGTCTATCCAGTACAGCTCTTTTTAACAAACTCGTTAATATACTACATTTCCCAGCATCCTTTCACTAATATGACGCTGCGCGACGGCGCCTGATCTGTAGACACACACACGTGATCTCTCCAATTAGTTCAGTTGAATTAATTATGGCGCGCCCATTAGAAGTATTTAAACCCCGTATACATGGCGTCTCCACACCAAGACCCGTGGGACCCGCACCGAGTAGGTGAGAGAGCGGGGAGGACCCTTGATGACGTGAGTAATTCGAATACTGAATGGCATTACAGGTATGTGCGCGCTGTTATACATGCAGTATGAGTATCTTCCTCGGCTCACAAACTTTGGTGTTTTTATCTTTTCCTTTCTGGTGCGTTACTGCTTGCCAATTTGCAGTGTGTGACAACAGGGCTACCCCTTACTCTGCGAGGTACCCGGAGAAGAGTTCCTCGCCCATATCTGGGTAAGGGTATAAATCTGAATGTTGCGTGTGAAAGACTAAAACACGATGATTGATAGCAGCCTAGTGCTGTAGTGTGAGAGTGACACGGGTGTATACACTTTGAGACCACAAACACGAGAGTGTGTAAATCAATAGGATGCGACAAATATCGCCACTACACCATACTATGCCACCTATGAGAGTGTGGTAAAAATTAAACTATACATGTGTGTAATAACCACGGATCCGCGTGGTTACAAGAGATGATGGTTTGTTGACACCAAGTTAATGACACTGGTGCCCTGGCCAGCACATCACTATTGGGAAGTAATTTCATGTACTCGTTGAGTAATATATGTTGTTGGCCCTGTTTGTCTTTGTTTGTCTTTACAGATGGAGCGTTAACAGGATCAAGAAGATAAATTATCTTCAAATTAATTAAGGAGCAGCTATCTGCCCTTAAAGAAACAGCAGTGTAGGGTATTTCCTCTTGCGCTGTCCAGGAGGTTATATTGTTGCCCTGAAGAAAGTCCGGGACCGTCATGGCCCTAGTAGGACTGAAACATGTCGGCTGAAGGGTCATAGGACCATAAACACTCCTTGTCTGACCCCTGTTTACATATTTTTAATAACCCTAACGAATCCAATATTAAAGGGATACTGGGATTTGTTGGAGGTTTTAATTTCTTTTCCCCCTGGTCTTATTATTCCTAAGAGCTCCCTGAAAATACGGTCGAGCCCACCCTGAATTTTAGGCGTTAGGGTGACCCGATGATGAAGCATGACACCACTAGGGTGTGTGAGGGTATTTAAAACAAAAGGAATTGTTTCCTTCCCCACTCCATAGTGGGTCTCTTCATCTCAGGACTTCCCATCTATACCTTTGTTATTACGCGGGTATCATCTTCGCTTCTAAGGAGTACTTTATGTGGTACAGTGTTAAATACGGGAGGGTGTACTCCCTTATGAGATTTCCTCTCGGCCCTCACGACATTGGGAGAGGGTTCTTTCCCATTTCTGTCGGCAGTGTGATAGAGTATTTGCCAAACCCCCATTCTGCGGGTGGGTACATTGTTTGGGCCTCAGGAGTATGTATGTCAAGTGTGTCACACATGCTTAGCCACCTGCCCACTGACCAGGGCTCATCCCTCTTGCAGGTGGAGCCGGACAGTCATGCCTACTACAGGGCATAGAATACACTCTGTACTCCCACTCCCATGTATCAGCTGACATGCTGTGCTCAGTGAAATGTTGCCTCAGGTGTCTGCCTCTGTGTCGTTGTGCTGTGACTACGTTGTCGTGACTCCTGTGATGTCCTTCGGTTAGGGGACAGCATGCCATCTGCTATTGGACCATGTGAGACAAGACTTCTGTGACTCATAGGTGTTTGATCACTTGACTGTGCAGACAGGTGTATGAGACTGTGACTTTCAGGCAGCTGTTCATCATTCACAGCACACTGTGAGGTGCTCTGGTTCAGGGAGTAGTGTTTCATGTCTCCCATTTGTCCAAATGGTGTGCAGTGTACAAATACGGGTTCAGATGATGTGGTTAGTGGGGGATGAACATGTGCACTTGTCAGTTACATTACTTGCCTTCCCCATGTCCTAGGATAGTGACACAGTGCAGACTGTTGTTTGCTGGCTAACATGGCCATGTGACTGGAGACAGTGATGTATGACTTTGCAGGCATGCCTGTGTCATGGCATTAAACTTCCTAAGGGTGATCCTGCAGGGGGGTGACATGTGCAACAGGCACCCCATTGTGGCATTGACTATCCGGACATGGGTGCTTCATGGGGTCTGGTGCTGGTATGCATCCAATGCATTTCTTTTTAGGTTCAGGCCGTCCATTTATCCAGACACCTGCACTGACTCAGTGGCAAGTGATGTGACGTGGGCATGTTCACATACTTCACCGTGTTCTCAGCAATGTCCAACCACTGTGTAGGTGGTGCGTGTGTCCACACTGGGGTATTGCCATCAGACAGGCACCAGACAGATGGGTGCAAGGGCAGGGGGGGGGTCTGTTCCATGGTTGACCATCAGACTGACAATTGGCTTCTCCTAATCTGTGTGATAACTTTTGGCAATGTTCAACTAAACATGCCAGGGCTTGCTCTGTGATGTGCTGTACTTACTGTGGTGTGTGCGGTCAGTGCAGGTGACTGATGTTTGTCTGTTTCCCTTATTGTTTGCAGATACATCCACGGCCACAGGAGGGGACAGCTCCATGGACCAGGAGGAGCAGAGGAGCCAGACTGGGTCAGCGTCCGACGAGTGGTCAGAGGGACCCAGTGGCACGGAGGGCGAGGGAGCCACACCGAGGAGTCCTCAGCACCATCCACCTCAGCTGAGGACCACAGCAGCTCGGAGGATGACTCCCTTGTGGAGGCGGGTGTCAGCAGCCACCACACCCCAGCTAGTCTGTCTGGCCCCGCCACCACCACCACCACCACCGCCCTCCCATTGGCTCCCATTCCTGAGGTCCGTGGAGGCTCCCGTGCTCGGGAGCGTGTCTCCTTCGTGCCAGGCACCTCACCCCTGCCCCTGTGTCCCCTGCTGCCCTGAGTGAGGAGTCTGTGTACCTCCTTCGGCAGCTCCATGTAGGGCAGACAGCAATGCTGACTGTCCTCCATGCACACACCACTCTGTTGACACAGCTGGTGTCGTTCATGGAGGGCATCTCAACGGGTATGTCTGCCCTACAGAGGAGCAATAGGTCCATGGACTCCTCCCTGACGGCAGCAGTGTCCCTCCTCCAACAGTCCCTCACCCCTCCCACCTCTGCCCCATCCACACTTCCTACCACCCTACCTGTCCAAAGCACATGCACACCTGCACATTCACCCAAGCACACCGACACGAGCAGCACAGACACACCCAAGAGAAAGGCAAGACGTGCACACAAGCATCCTCAGGGGACTGATACCACAGACACAGGGGATGGGGAAGACACACACACACACGCATCCACATTCACTCCGCAGTCCTCCACATCCTCTCCCTCCAAGACCCCTACCCTTGCCTCGCCTGCTACCCCAATGACACAGAAGATCTTCCTGTGTGACCTCGGCCTCTTCCCCTCCAATCCTGCTGATCCAGAATACCGGGGGAAGAGGAAGTCCACCCACACAGAGGGGAGTGCCCCTCGCCCCAGGACACCCTCCCCCAGGCGCAGGCAGAGTGAGGCCCCCACCCGCAAGTCCAACCGGTCCAGGAAGAGCAAGAACCCCGCCACCGCGCTGCAAGTGAACCACCCAGTCTCTCTCCTCCATCCCCCAGGCCACCACTCCACAGGTTCCCCCGCCACACCCTGCCCCAGGTTCCCCCACACACCGATACCGCATCCCCAGACTGCTTAGGCCCTCCCCCCCTGCCACTTGCTCTTCCACCCCCAACCCAGACGCTCTGCCTGTTAGTGGCACTGGTGTGGGGACCGGGTCCCCCCCTCTGTCCTGCCCACCTCATCTGCCCTCTTTTCCACTCCCTAGGAGTTATGCACTGCAGTGGAGTCCACAACCACCCCGTCTGACTCAGGCACTGCAGTGGGGACCCAGTCCACTTCATCAGACCAGCCCACTGCAGTGGTTGCACCACCCACAGCAACTGACTTGTGTAGCACGGTGGTGCTGGCCCCCGCTGAGTCAGACACCTCCACTGCAGTTGCCGGTGACACTCCTGCACCCACCACCCCTTCACTGCCTCACTCTGCCATCCCCTGATCCTGTCCCTGCGGTGCCTGGCCTGCCCCTTCTATGCCCCTCCAAGGGGATGTCCCCTGTCCCTACCAGTGCAGGCAAGCAATGGATGAGCATTTCAGACTTATCACCCTGTTGGGACTGTGTTTTTGGACTGGCCATTGGCCTTAGTTTCTTTTGGACTTCGGACTTTTCTCTAAAATTTTCTGAATAAAGCCTCCTTTTGTTTAATTTTGGTTTTCTTTTGATGTACATGATATACATGAGTAGCATCCTGCATTTGCAGTAGTTATAGTGATCACATCAGGAAAATGAAGTGTTGCTGTGATGGACTCCATGTTGTCCATGGGATATGTGTCCTGTTGTTGTGTAGATCTATGGCATCCTTTGCTGCAGTCTGAGGGTGTGATGTTCATCATTTGACACAGGGATGTACGTTTTGCATTCGAAAATGAACATATTTGTCTTACACTGATGCACATCTGGTGGGCTTAGCACTGTTCAATGTTCCAATTCCGTGACTGTGTGCCCATCTCCACTGGACATGCAGTTTTGCACATCAATGTTGAAGGACTCATCTGTGTGTACAGTACAACATGTTTGCCAGGTGTTTTGGGTGTATGCAGATGACTGACGTGACACTCCCGTACCCAGGCTGATGTGAGCAGAAGCTTCTGTGTGTTGTAGTTGTTGACTCACTGACGGAGTGTCCTGCTGACATGTTTGAGTCGTGCACAGACAAGGTTTGGCACAGCGGAGCTTCTGCAGGAGTGTAGTGCCCTCATGGCAGTGTGTATTCTGGTGACATTGTGTGTGCCCGTGTTGTGTGTTGTGTGAGCATGTCTGTGCATGTTCCCTTCCCTTTTCATACACAGGCAATGTCCCTAGGGATGTTCCTGTTTGTGATGCTAGCAGAGTTGGTATGTGTTCATCCAGCATCTTGAACCTGGTTTCTCCTTGATGTGGGTGCATGGCAAACTTATGTTCATGAGGTTCTCCTCCCAGATTGTCTTTGTTGTCAGGGCTGGGGATGTGGGCAAACGCTGATGGGACACATTCAGCATTCCCCTTGGCACTTGTTGTTTACACAAGTAATGTGATTTAGAGTTTGTGGTAGCTTTCTGTGATTGTGACACGTTGTGTGTGTGACTGCTGCCACTCCTCAGGGTCAGAGCTGCAATGTTGGAAGTTGCGTATGTGTGTTCTTTGTGTGTCACCTTGGCTTCTTCGTTGGTGTGTGACTATGGCCAGGATCCCATTGTTTGTTGTGGATTTCACGTCATGCGCATGTACGGCGTACTGTGCTGTGTGTCAGACATAGACGAGTCATGTTGAGTGGGCATGTGTGATGGGTTTCAGCACCTTACGTCCCCCCACCACCCCTGGGATTTTCAGGGGTGCATGTGCAATGTCACCAGTCCATGTGAGCTTCACTGCTGCACATTGGTGGAGATCAGGGTGTGTGGTGTTGAGTGTGCAAATGTGAGTTGTTGCATGGCTAGACCCCTACCTCCATATTGTCCTTGGCTGGCAGGACGTGCTGATTGATTGTAGCTTGTGTAGGTGTGATGGTAGTTTGTAGCTCAGGACACATGGCTGTGGTTCAGAGTGTGAACGACATCTAGCTTTGTCATCACAGTGGGATTGTCATGCAGGCTAGTGTCAGCACAATGTGGGGTCCCTGGGGGTAGTGCTATGGTGGGTCTGTCTCTTGCTGTGTTAGTTGCTGTTCCTACAAGCTTGTGTGACATGTGTAATTTGGGCTCCCTCTCATCTAACAATGCCAGATTGCCCACATAGGGAATCCAATCCATGAGTTACTTGGGTGTGGCACTGTATACACATCTGTGTAACTGTGATTCAGGCCTCCTCATGTGTTGTGTGGTTGCCTGGGGACACTGGCACACCCCCATCACCTGTTGATATTGATATGCAGTGTGAGTCTGCCTGTTTGTGTTAGTGCATTTGCATCGCTGCATTGGCATTTCTGTAGTGTGCCATTGGCTGTATGTAGTTTGCTTGTTTTCCCCTGCTCTTCCTGGGACTCCTAGGTCATCAGTCGGCACAATGACCATGGTTTGTATCTCCCATTGCTGCCATGGTATGGTATTTGTTCACCTGACATCGGCAGTCTCCACAGGATATCAACATTTGTGTGTCCATTGGTGCAGATATGTGGGTCAGCATCATGATGGTCACTTCTGTCATTGTGTTATTGGCTGAATGTTGACAATGTGGTCCCCCATGTGTGATGTTTGTATGCACATGGCCAAAACGATATTTCTGTGACACTGCACTGTTAGCCTCGCACAATCTATGTTGCAATGGGACACAAGCACTACTATGCCACAGATGTTTTAGTTGTTGTGTGACCAGGATTCATCCATACAGTTTGTCTTTGGCAGCTTTTACCAAGCCCACACTTACCTTTTGGTGACTGTGGTGATGGGACTTTAGGCCCCATTGCCACACTGATCAAAAGGTACATCAGCCATGGAGCCCACACTTACCTTTTGGTGACTGTGGTGATGGGGCTTTAGGCCCCATTGCCACACTGTTCAAAAGGTACATCAGCCATGGAGCCCACACTTACCTTTTGGTGACTGTGGTGATGGGGCTTTAGGCCCCATTGCCACACTGATCAAAAGGTACATCAGCCATGGAGCCCACACTTACCTTTTGGTGACTGTGGTGATGGGGCTTTTGGCCCCATTGCCACACTGATCAAAAGGTACATCAGCCATGGAGCCCACACTTACCTTTTGGTGACTGTGGTGATGGGGCTTTAGGCCCCATTGCCACACTGATCAAAAGGTACATCAGCCATGGAGCCCACACTTACCTTTTGGTGACTGTGGTGATGGGGCTTTTGGCCCCATTGCCACACTGATCAAAAGGTACATCAGCCATGGAGCCCACACTTACCTTTTGGTGACTGTGGTGATGGTGCTTTAGGCCCCATTGCCACACTGATCAAAAGGTACATCAGCCATGGAGCCCACACTTACCTTCTGGTGACTGTGGTGATGGGGCTTTAGGCCCCATTGCCACACTGATCAAAAGGTACATCAGCCATGGAGCCCACACTTACCTTCTGGTGACTGTGGTGATGGTGCTTTAGGCCCCATTGCCACAGTGGCCATGGTTGGCTTGTATTGTGGAGGCCACACACATTTATGTGTGACATGTGATAGTGGGTCACATTGTATGTTCATTGTCATGTTCAGTGTTGTAGGCATTTGACATAGACTACACACGCTTGTCATGGTGTTTGGGTGGATGTAATTTTCTGTTATTCCTTATGTGGGTGTATGCTGGTTGTGTCATGCATTACCCGTCCTATGAGTAGGGGTGGTGGTAGTGATTGGCATCCAGCCCCCCATGAGTGGGGATGGTAGTAGTGATAGGCATCCAGCCCCCCCATGAGTGGGGATGGTAGTAGTGATAGGCATCCAGCCCCCCATGAGTGGGGATGGTAGTAGTGATAGGCATCCAGCCCCGCTGAGTAGGGTTGGTGGTAGTGGCAGGCATCCAGCCCCCCCCGAGTAGGGGTGGTGGTAGTGATGGGCATCCAGCCCCCATGAGTGGGGATGGTAGTAGTGATAGGCATCCAGCCCCCCCTGAGTAGGGGTGGTGGTAGTGATAGGCATCCAGCCCCCATGAGTGGGGATGGTAGTAGTGATAGGCATCCAGCCCCCATGAGTGGGGATGGTAGTAGTGATAGACATCCAGCCCCCATGAGTGGGGATGGTAGTAGTGATAGGCATCCAGGCCCCCTGAGTAGGGGTGGTGGTAGTGATAGGCATTCAGCCCCCTGAGTAGGGGTGGTGGTAGTGATAGGCATCCAGCCCCCCATGAGTGGGGATGGTAGTAGTGATAGGCATCCAGCCCCCCATGAGTGGGGATGGTAGTAGTGATAGGCATCCAGCCCCCTGAGTAGGGGTGGTGGTAGTGGCAGGCATCCAGCCCCCCTGAGTAGGGGTGGTGGTAGTGATAGGCATCCAGCCCCCATGAGTGCGGATGGTAGTAGTGATAGGCATCCAGCCCCCCCCTGAGTAGGGGTGGTGGTGGTGATAGGCATCCAGCCCCCCCTGAGTAGGGGTGGTGGTAGTGGCAGGCATCCAGCCCCCCCCTGAGTAGGGGTGGTGGTAGTGATAGGCATCCAGGCCCCCATGAGTAGGGGTGGTGGTGGTGGCAGGAATCCAGGCACCTATGGGTGTGTATGGCATTGGTGATGCCCATCCCACCCCTATGATTGTGCAGTTGCTAGTGTACGTCATTTGTGCATCCCTATGTGTGTGTGACATATTTTAGGTACGTGTAGTTAGTTTGTATTGTTGGTGTTTGACTTACCATCTGCGCCGTAAGCGTCCGAATCGGTCCCGGTAATAGATGTAGAGTATTGGTAGGACCTGCGCGATGGGATTCATGGTTGGGTCGTCTCGTTCGGGTTTCTCGTGTCTTGGACTCGTACTCATCGCTGGCTTGTTCGTCTCGTAGCCGTGGATCGTTTTGTGACGCGAAACGGAGCTTATGTGCGGCTCTCCCGGATGCTGAAACGTGCCGGACGTAGCGACGGGTTCGGCGCGTATGGAAGATGCATCGTACTAGTCCGGCCGGAAGGTGCTGTGTATTTGCTTCCGTGCGACTCGATTCGGCGTTTACGGATCCGGCTCGGGCGGGGAAAAGGAGCTGGATTGGGTAAGTACGGCTCGCTCGGAATCTGGGCTGTTATGCTCATCGTACTTGTTCGTTCGGTAGAGTGTTCGAGTCGGTCGGAAAACACGCGTTCGGCTGGTATTTTTTCCGGACAAATTCTGTTAGGTGCCCTACCGGCCGAGATCGGAATCGGCCCCTATATGTTTGTAAGCCCGAATCTCTTACCCTGGTTTTCCAAAGCAGAGATTCTGCCCACAAAATGGGGTGATCTTAATGCCTTGAGCACCTCCATGTGTCTACTGATCAAGGGTCTTGTTTGTAATAGCTATTTAGCTTCTATTACACAACACTCTTTTGATGGTCTCTACGATTAGTGCGGCACTTGAAAAAACCCAAAGATACATTGTCAGCTTTAATCAAGTCACACCTAGATGTATTTCTTAACTGTTTAGTTCAAAGTGATCAAAAGTGGATGGCCTTGTATTGCAACAGGTTAATTTGCACAATCAGAGAGTCTACGCTTAAGCCAATCCATGCGTCCAATATGAACCACAGATGGGTTGATGAGGCTTGTTCTCAGGCAAATTGTAAGCTGAGAAAAGCACTAAATGCATGGCCCAGGGTGAGGAGTGAAATCTCCATGGCACGCAGTGAGTATAAAACCATGCTTATAAACAGAAAGAGGGAAGTACACAAACACGATTGGGAACTGCTCGCAGCCCGGGGAAAGGATAGTAAATCCTTATGGGATTTAGTAAAACAAATTAAAACAAGAAACTCCCCCATTAACCCTTTTCTGCAAAATGACATCTTGGCCACAGACTGGGTCACTCATTTCGATTCCATCTATCATATAGTGGATGACCCAATTATGTTAGCTGCTCTGTGCAATAGATTGCAGAATTCTTCCCCCTTCCTAATAATGTTGCAGGAAGTGGTAATGGCGATCCAACAAAGCAAGGGCAGGAAAGCGCCACGCCCAGATGGGGAACCTATGGACCTGCTGAAATCCACGCCCGAGATATGGGCCCCTTTGATACTAACGCATTTAATTCTGGTTTAACAGTTAATATTCCTCCTTCCTGGACTACTGCAACAATTATGCCAATTATTAAAAGGGGGGACCAGTTGTCCCCTAAGTGTTATCGTCCGATATCACTTATTGACGGTGCTATTAAAATAATTGGAAGAGTGATTTACAACCGACTGGTCATAAGGGCAGCTAATAAAGATATTCTCTCCCCTTTTCAGTTTGGTTTTTGCCCGAAATTAGGCACTAATGAACAGTGTCTAAACTTGGGATTGATAATATCCAAATATACTAAGGCTAGGCGTGCCCCTATTTACCTAGCCTTTATGGATTTCTCCACTGCTTTTGATTCAGTGAACAGAACCAAACTTTGGCTAATACTGCTGGATCAAGGAGTGGACCCCACCTTTGGTAAATCGTTTGTGCTCATTACACGTATATCTTTCAGCCAGAGTCTGTTTAAATTCTCAGGGCGAGCTCTCTTCTGATTTTTCTTTGAAGCGTGGGGTGAGGCATGGTTGTATATTGGCTCCTTTATTATTTATTTTATATAATAACGGTCCAACAGCCCATTTATCTTCCTCTCACTCAGATATCCTAAGAATAGCTGGTACCCCAATTCCGGCATTACTGTATGCTGATGACGCTGGACTATTAGCCCCCACCCCAAACGCACTAAGACATCAAGTGGACTGTTTTGCTTCTGTTATGCATTATCTGAATTTAAAAACGAACTAGACAAAGTCACACATTTTGGGCCCGATTCTGATGCGGGTTGGAAAAGCTTCCCGACCGAGGGCCTGATTCTGATGCGGTTAGGAAGGCCTCCTAACGGCATTTGCTCCTTCCAAATCGGATCGGGAACGTGTCTTCCCGACCGAGGGCCCAATTCTGATGCGGTTAGGAACAAATGTTCCCATTGAAGTCAATGGGAGTTCAACCAAATCGTATCTGGAAGCATCCGGATGCATCCTACTCCGCCGGTCGGACTTTCCCGATCCGAGTGGGTCGGACACCATTTCCCAACCGATTCGGTCGGGAAGCTTTTCCAACCCGCATCAGAATCGGCCCCTTTGTCTTGTGGTCCGGGCAAACTAAGGATAAATAAAATCAGTATTAATGGACAAGAATTAACAAGCGTTGATAACTTTTGTTATCTATGGTTACCCTTTAGCTCCTCAGGGTCTTGGAGTTCCTATCTTGCTCAAGCTAGTCTTAAGCTTTGTAAATCGGCTAGCACAGTTTTTACTCCTACGGGACATGACCTTAGGGTCATGCACCATTGAAGGTTTATAACTTGCAGTGTATCAGTGCAGCTACCTGTGGTGCAGGAGTTTGGGGTTTTAGGAAAAGTTGTTCATTACAGGCTGAGGAAAATCGTTTTTTGCGGAGTTTGCTGAGTTTACCACCGTCCATCTCTAGTCTTATTACTCATTTTGAGTTAATTCAGGGATTTATAGTGGACAAGGTACTACTGGCGCCACTCTCACTATGGGTCAGTATTTGGACGAACCCTTCAACTAAGCTATGCAAAGTCATTATACTAGACTGTTTATCGTTGGACAAGGCTTATTCTATACCATGGCTAAGTTACATTCGGGACACGTTAGGGTTCCTGGGCCTATCTTCTTGGTTCATTGAACCTAGTTGTATTCCCAAAAATGTGAAGCCGAAGGTAAATACATTATTTAAGGAGTTTTGCGTAGACACAAGAATGGAAAATGAGTTATACAAACCTTCTGTCTCTAACTACTGTAGTCTCTTATTTACAGGCGAACCCCTTATGTATTTATCTCTAGAATTGACAAGATGGGAGCGTTCTCTTCTTCTCCGATTTAGAGCAGGGTCAATTTATTGGTCCTTTTGTTTTAAAAATATTTTAGATGCCAAAGAAAATACAGTTTCTACCTGTCCCTGTGATAGCCATTCTGCATGATCACTTTTACACTTTATGTTTTTTTGCAAATTGTACAGTTTAGCACGTATGCACTTTCTGACCCCTCTGACACGTAAATTAGGATTCCGTCGTTGTAGAATAGCCGTATGTGTGATGTGGATTAGCAGGTGGAATCTGCTCAAGGTATTCTGGTCATTTTCTTTTCGGGGGGATAGTAGGAGCGCATAGCGGTCCCTTCTTAGAGGTTTTCACCCTCCGATTTTCTCCCTAATTTTCTTTAAACCCTGGCCAATTTCCATATGAGTGTATTGTTGCTTTAGAAAAGAAGGAAAGAAGTAGAAAAAATATATTGTGTTTTTGATGTACTGTGGAAATCTGAAAGCTTTTTATGTACATATATTTTTAACAGTTCTTAATGTAGTGTAAGATTATTATTCATTGTTTTATGAGATTTTGGATATCCACTTTTTATGTACTTTTATAGTCTTTTTTTAATCAGACCGAATAAAGATACTGAATTTAATTGAATTGGACTAGGGTGTGGCTATGCAGGTTTTGTGTCAGTTATATGATTTGGTCGACAAATGGAATGATTGTAGGTTAAGGACTGGGCATAGACAGTGTGAAACATGAGGGGGGATGGTGACAGGGTCTTATTGTTTTCGTTTCTGTGGGAAATGCCTCAGGGTAGGTATGTGTGCTTCATGCTTGATTGTGGATGTGTGTGGTGATGTTGAGGTGTGGGACTCGTGACGGTCTATGTGTATCAGGAAGTATGATGTTTGTGATGTGTGTTCATGGGTGCAGACATTAACTGGTGGTGTAGGTATTGTTGATGTCCTCTTACTGCAGACATCACTGGCAACTTGCACTGTTAGGTGACAGAAGTCTTTTGGTGCGTGGTGTGTACTTACTATTTAGGGACTGGGAGGCACACTTCGACTTATATGGACATTGTAATTGTAATTCTACAACATGTAGTGCCCATGTGTAACAGGACTTGAGATTGTAAGGGTAATGTGGTGGTAGAGTGAGGTTGTTGTACAAGACTACTGGGATATGGATTGTGTCATGTTAGAGATTTTATGGAGTTCCTGGGGATGGGATGTTGGACAGTGGTAAAGGTGACGTATATGACAGCTCTATTAACACGCGGTCGAGAGGCGAAGATTGGTTAGATGGGGATAGATAGTCCTTTTTGTATGGTTTGATGCATGGAGTATGTTAAATTGTTAGCGTTTAGGTCTTTGTGTCATGGCACTGTCCAGCGTTCGAACGTATGCCCTCACTTTCTATGACTAAAGGCACCTGTGGCCATTTACAGCTCTATGTGTGTGGCTGGTGTCGGTGAACAGGTGACATCCCCACCCCCAAGTCGCAAAGCACAGGCCTTTAAGAGATTGATACACTTGGAGGCAACACCTCCCCTTTATTTTCCTCGCAGACGTGGCATATTGTTGGCGAAGCACGATGTTTGTGTTGTGGGGTGACTTACCGGAGATGGCGCCCTCGGTGTCTGCTTAGGAGATAGTTAAGGAGATAAATCATAGGGACGACAGGTACAATGGCCTCCATGACTGCAGACGTGTGTGTCAACGAGTTAAAGTGAGTTTCTGCTTTATATCCCTCCCTTTCCGCCTCCTGTGCAGCGGTGGATGGACTGGGACACTTGCACCGGGCTGAAAGGCAACTCGTAATTGGCTCAGCGTTCTTGAGTGGCGAAGGTTGCTTTACAGGCCCTCATTGGTGTTTTGCGCCGAGCCAACGAAGACACGATGCTGGCGGCATCGACGGAACTGCACAGGCGCACATGTGTGCTCATGATGCCACTCGTAATATGGCGGACGGAGGACTACCGTAGAACCGCCAGAGCCGGCACGGCGGTCTTCCGTCTGCCAAACTCATAATCAGGCCCGTAATCTCTTCGGGCAATACATTGTTATATAAATATGCTGCAATAGTAAAAGGCAAAACCTTATGAAAATATAGTTCCACCAATGCAAATGTTAACAGTATTTCGACGGCGGGAAACTGATAAAAGATGCAGACTAGTAACAAGCATCTGCAAATGCAGGGAAACACACTACAGCCAATAGAAATGGAGAAAAGGTAAGTGGCAGGCATGATTCAAAATGTGGCCGCGAGGCTTCTGCTGGGAATCCCTAGGCACCTTTCAGTTTGAAAACATCTGCATAAACTGCATTGGCTCCCAGTTAAGAACCGCATCATCTTTAAGGCCCTCTGCATTACCTACAGAGCACTACAGGATACCAGCACCAAGTTCCTGAGACGCCTACTTTATTGGTATGTCCCAAAAAGGCATCTGCGCTCTGAAGGAGCTAAATTGCTAGCAATTGTGAGAGTTCTCAAATCTAGTTGGGGTGGCAGAAGCTTTAGGGCGGCGGCCCCCAGGCTCTGGAATGCACTCCCTTTCTCCATTAGAACACTTCCAACTCTATTTGCGTTTAGGAAGGCCTTGAAAACTTGGCTGTTTAAGAAATAGAGACCCGTGCCTTACAGGAACCTGCTTACTCCATCCTTCAGCGCCAAGACACCTTCGGGTATTCGTGCGCTTAATAGATTTATTAACATATTAACATAAAATAACACGCACAGGAACCAATGAGAAGCCAGGAAAGAAAGGAAGCAGGATGTAAGTTCCTTTTAAGTTTATATTAAAAACAATAGATTTCTTAAGCACAGCGCAAGCGCTGTGCAGGCAAAACCTAAAAACGGATCCACACATTGACCTGACAGAGCAGCCCATCATGAACTGCCTGGTTGCCCTAGAAACCAGTACAACCCTGACCACTGGATTTTCAGATGCTTGTTTATTAGACAGCAATTCTAAAAGCAGGTTTTTTTCGCTGCAACGAATTCGCACTTCAGAAAAGAATCCCTGAATCATGGGGCACCCCTATGTCATATGTAGGAAGTTAGCCGAGCGCTTGCAGCATTGCCGGTAGTTAGGCAAGAGTCCTTGGTAGATTCTACTTAGTTTAGTTAGCGTAAGGTAAGTCATGTCAAGAGAGTTCCATAGTATCAGTTTGAGTCAACCCATTGGCTTGCTTTGTCCTATTCACCTGAGTGGCTCATCAGTTCTTGCCATCCATCTTCTGTGAGCCATTGCAGCGACCACCCAACCCCCCAAACAAATCTCAGCATTTCAGAATATATTTAAAGCTGGTATTTACTGCACAATGCTTGCAGAGGTCGGGCGGCGTATTGCTGATTTTGATTGCTAGGTCTCACTTACTGCTGTTGCTGTTTCATGACATGTGTGAAGGTATCTTATCATCCATGCTGGAAACTCGTTCTATGATATCACCAGTGTGATCTGGAGACAAAGCCTGCAAGACTTGTTTAACCTGTCTGATCCCGTTTGCCTAATCAAAATTGTTTGCCTGTCATGCATTTTTCAAGGTGATTGTTCTGAAAAATCTAGTATTTTGTCATCATTTTTCAAGTCTTGTCAAGGCTTGCCTGACACACTTCAAAATGAATGGATTATTTAAGTGCCTCACCTACAGAACCGGATTTTTAGTCGAACTATGTGAAAATTGTGCTATACAGTTTACTCTTTAGTACCCGTTTAAAACGTTTCACAGAGAGAAAAGCCCCTTACACATCCAACTTGCTAAATAAAATGTTAGGGACGCCCCCTTTGCTTGGTCGCAGTGTCGGGTTCAAGTAAAGCTTTTACGCCTCATCACTTAAAAAGTTCACAATTTGTCATTGATGTCAGGCAGTGCCAATGCGAGCACTGAAGCGTGTGGGTGATACCCGCGGTGGCAACGGGCAGTGCAAGTGTTGAAACTGAGAAGCACCAAAGGTGAGGATATTACCCTCGTGAAAAAATTGTTGGACCCCCACATCTTTTTTATTTAACCTTTTTTAGGTCGAGCATTCGAGACCTATTGTAATTTCTTATGTTTGGTTAAAGCCATCCCCCAGCTTTTGATTTGTTTGTTTCAGTGTCCTTCAAAAATCCTTGCTTGCCAGTGGTCAGTCCTGCCTCTTTGTCCCTCCTTTCTCTCTTCCGTTCCTCCCATGCAGCAGTGACTAAGTACTGTCTCATCACACTACAGTTCTTTGTCTGTTCTCTGTGGTACTACTTTTTTTCTTGGTTTCCTGCTCTGTTTCTGTTTGCCTGTGTGTAGTTTTGCCACCATAGCTGATTACATTTAAATATAGTTTTCCTCCCTCCCACCTCCTCCTAATTCCACAGTAGTATTGGGGATACGTCTTTCGCCATGCCTCCATCTTTTAGTAATTTTCGATGTCGACCGTCAATTGGGCTTTTTATAGTAGGAAATTTGCTTGATTTGGGCTTCCTTTCAAGGGGGATTGGGCTTGTTTTTTAGTTATAGTCTGCAAGGGTTTACATCCCGCCTCCTCTCTTTCCTGGCTTCTAATTGGTTCATGTGCGGGCCACTTACTTTTCCTCTAGTTCGATTGGCTGTAGCATATTTTCTTGTTATTCAGATAGCCATCTCTCCTCTGAAATAGTCGAATCAGATCTAATGGAATACGCTGTTATCAAAGTGCAATGTTTTCTCGTGATGAATCTTCCCCACTTCAGGTGAGCTGGCCGGTCCTCCCCACTTAACATATTGATGGCTCACTGTTGGTTGAGCCGGTAGGCACTGTAGTACCACAGACTGCCGCTAGGTGTCTCTTCCCATCCTCTTGCTGTGCTGCGCTCTGTTTCCGAACGAAGTTAAGTGTCGCCGCAGAGGCTGGTCACAGCTTTCCCTGCATGCGGCTGTCCAGGAAGCGGTGTCAGCCTCCGCCAGGATCTCTGCTGCAGCCGGGGACCCTGTGTCCTTTGTCCGCTCTGGATTCACCGCGGGAGGAGAGGCGGACTCGAGCTGTGTTCTTTTCTGAGTACCCGGGGCACGAAGAGGGACAGAGCCGCCCTGCCAGGGCAGGAGGAGCCGGTGCCCAGCCAAGACCCGTACCCAGGTAAGCAGCACTTAGAGGGGCGTGAGGATTCCTTCTCACTGCAGGGGCCTAGAAAGAGTGAAGGAAGCAGGGACCAAGCACACATGTGCAAGTGTCCAGCGCCTAGAGGCTATGTATGTACTGGGTGCCTCCCTTGTGATACTGCCGACAGCAGCAGGAGGAGTGTTTCACACATCGCTTTGTGATTGTATTTACATTTGTATAGCGCTTCCTACCTCTAACGAGGCGCCGAAGAGCATTCCACTTCCTATTGCCACTCTTCCCTACGGATCCTGCTTAGCAAGTTTCCCAATTTCAACAGCTAGAATCGCTCAACTCAAGTACTGTTTATTTTCTGTAGTTGCCCAAACATTGCTTGTCCTGGTTCTCACATATCTCCACTTTCCTTCTCTAGCAGCAGACATGCCTGGTGCATATTTGTGTTCCGTGTTCGTGAGCAGTGCGCGGGACTCCACGTGCAGGCGGGGCCGGTGCGGCGCCAGCAGAGCTGTGGTCGGGACATGCCCGAGTGCCTTATTATTGCAGACTGTGCCTGGGGTCTGGTTCTGCTGTGAGGAGAGAGAGACTCTGCTCCGCTTTCATTGCCCTCCCCCACACACCCTTGGGCGTGGGCTCTGCATTCTGTGTGTTTCCATCACAGCCAGGTTTTCCTAGGGCTGGTCCTTGCACCCCTCCCCCCCACCCCGTGCCAAAACTGCTATGGGGTTACCTAGGGGTGGGTTGCGTTACTGGCAACCCCTTGTCCCGTCCAGTAGCAAAGATGTCATCATGGGCCCTAGCGGAACCAAGGAAAATTGATCTTTGATAGCTCCTGGGGGCACTAAGACACAGCAATTATCAGGGTTCAATGGGCTCCCCATGGCTGTTTGCTCCGGTGCCGCTGCACCCGCTGCACCAAATGTGGCTACTCTCCTGCCCTTGCCTCTTCTGTCCCAATCCCCCCACAATGACTTTTTTCCAACTGTCCTCTCGCCAGAATTCGAGCATGGCACATCCTTTATGAACGGGGGTGCAGAGACAAAGAAAATCCTCATATTAGGTTGGAATTAAGTAAGAAATCAGTTGTTTCACTGATCTGCAACTTCACACAGTTACTTTACGGGGGTGTTGCAAAGTCATCCTGTGCCCTGGGCATCCCCCAACTTTTTGCTGACTGGTACTGGTGGTAACTGACTCTGACTGACCCTGGGCTTTGCCTAACCAGGCCCAGGGCCAGTGCTATGCTGAAAACACTTAGAATACAGTGAAAACACCTACATACACTAGGGTACACTATGGGTTGGGGTACCCCTGTGATTGGCATGACCTACCCTATAAGACCCTAGTACATAATAGGGCAGGGGGATTGAAACTACCTATCAGTCCCTAGTATATAGTAGGGCATGGCAGTTTAGAGGCCAGCAGCCTTTTCTGCACTTGCATGTGTGCACTGCTAAAGCCTGAGGTCAGTTTAAAAGCAGCCCTGGGTTCCATGACTGCTTTCAAAAAGTAAATTGTGCCCAAACTCGACTTTGGTGTTTGGGGTACTTAAAAATGGATAACCTACAATGTTTTGGCATATTAGGAACCCCCAGGGTCTCCCCTAGGTGTCCCAGGGGTGGGGGTCAGGTATTTATAAGGTGGACCCTTATAAAATGAGTTTTATATGCCCTGGGTTAAGTGAAATTTCACATTTCACTCCCCACATTGTGATAAAGTGCTGCCCAAATTCGACTTTGATGCTAGTAGCACTGTGGAGGTGGGATCTGCAATATTTCTACATATTCAGAGCCCCTAAAGTCTCCCTAGTAGTCCCATGGGGTGGGGGTCCTGCAGATATAAGCGAAGTACTTATAAAATATGTTTTTATAAGCCCTAGTGCTGGAAAAATGGCCCAAGTCATTTTACCCATTGCAAATCCCATGCCACATAGGTTAACATGGCAAGAAGTTATTAACTAATAACTCCTGATAGGAGAATGATAGAACTTCCATTCAAAGACTTCCCAGAATGGTAGTGATAAATCCAACAATATCATATTGTTGAATTTCTCCTAAAACGTACAGACAAGAAGTTATAAGACTTTCTTGTTTGTAAGTCCAGATTCAGCCTTCCAGAGTTAAGTGGATTAGCTAGGCTGCCTTGAAGAGGTGATAAAGAGCCCCTGGGGTTAACCAGCTCTGCTGGGAGGCCAGTGTGCTGCTACACAGGAATGCCAGGGCAGGGGGAGGAGTCGTAAACCATGGTCTTCAAAGAGGAGAGAAGAAACCAGTGTCATTTACAACTCTAAACTTTTCACCTCAGCCAGATGCTAGGCTTAAGGAAGGTATGAGCAGATGCAAGGGGGAGAGTCTATGGAAAGTAGCCAAACTAGGGGTGTGTTTAGCCAGCTCTTACCTCCCTGCTGGAAAATCAGCCATTATGAATTTGGAAGATTTGGTGCACTCTGGGACAAAATAATGCCACACTCTACAGGATGTGGTAATATCCTTGGGGAGTTGCCCTGCTTCCATTGGTCAGGAGTGACCTCCTGCTTGACCCAGAGAACTTGGAATAAGTATCTGAGAGGGGCAGAGTCTCTCAGATCTGCTGCTTGAAACTTAAGAAAGCAAGACGTTGCCATGCTGAGAAGTTGAGGTGCAAATTCTAAGGCCTGCCCTCTGAAGACTGCACCAGCTGAAACTACAGCCATGTGGACTACCTTGCTGTAAAAGAACTAAAGAGTGGACTCCCTGCAAGCTACAGGTTAACAGAGCTCACCTGGAACATCACCACCAAGGATCCTCAACCTGGAGAACTACCAGTGGATTTGTAAGGGTTTTGTCCAAGTGGATTGTGGGAACTGAAGTCCTCAACTTTCAAGGACCATCTTGGAGCTTCCAGACCCTTGGAGTGAGTTTGAGACACTTTGGGACCCTTTGGGGAACTTCAGGAAGAAGTTCCAGGAGTTTGGAGAACTTTGGAGCAACTTTGGAAAAAAGCTCCATAGGGGGACCGACTCAACCTGGTAAGCCAAGCCGCCTGCCTTCAACCGCGATCCGGCCAAGCCATCCAGGTTCGTCCCGCTGAAAGCTCCGTAGGTCCGACTTCCAGAGTTTGACCGGGAGTAGAAGAAATCCGAGGCCAGCGAACCCTCACCGAATCCGGCCTGGTGAAGAGCATCGAGGGACCCCACGAGAAAAAGCTCCAGAAAAGTTTCTTAGTCCAAAGGTAAAAACTGTGACCGGGACCTGCCGCCAGGGGTAGCCGCTCAGGGCTCCATCGCGATCGGCCTGAAACTTTGACTTTGAGTCAGTCTATCGCGACCAGATATCCCAACATGGTGCCATATGTTTCTAAGTGCTATAAAGTGATAAATCTTTAAAAATTCATATCTCCGGTTCCCTACATTGGATTTTTGTAGTTTTGGTGTCATTTTAAAGATAAAAATATTTCCTATTTTTATGAATTGGTGTTGGATTTTTATTATGCATTGTGTCTTAATTATTTACTGAATTGGTGTTTTTAAATGCGTTACATACCTGTCTTTGAAGTTAAGCCTGCCTGCTCGCAGCCAAGCTACCAAGAGTTGAGCATGGGAATAATTTTCTAAGACCTATGCTGAGTCCTATCATGTGTTAGTGGCCTTATTTCCAGTGGCAGACCTACATTTGCCCCTACCAATAATACACTTTCCAACATTTGGTGCTCAGCGGTGTGGATCAGGACTTGTGTTTAAAAAAGTACACCTTTCAGTAAAGTGAATTAAGATTGTAAAAATCCTCTAAATTGCCTTAGAACAAAACTTTTGAGTTTGATTTTTGGAATTTGGACTAAACTGTTTTTAATCCATTGTTTTGATTTTTCCAAATTGTTCTAAGTCTGTTGTGCCTAGTTGTTGTGACCCAAAACTAGGGAACCATGGAGCTGGACCTGGCTAAACTGTCCCAGTTCAGGATGGCTGATCTTAGGGTACAGCGTAGGCTTAGGGGGCTGCCTGCTTCCAACAAGATTAGGAAGGCAGGGTTGCTTAAGTCCCTACAGGCCTGGGCTGGGGTAGCTGAGGAGATTCAAGGGGGGATGGAGGGTGTTCCCCCCAACCTCACCCAAGAGGTGGGTGAGGATGGTGCCTCTTCCATTATCTCTAGAGTTAGCCCTATGATTCCAGATGGTGGGAGGGGGGAAGGGTCCCTTACTCAGGAACCACCACTGTCCCTTGCAGAGAGACAGCTTGAGGCTCAATTAGCTTTGATAGCTTTGGAGCAGAGGAAACTGGAATTGGCTGAGAAGAGATGGGAGAGGGAGGAGGCATCGAAAAGAAATGGTGGCAGTGAAAATGATGAAGATTTTAAAATGTCCAGGGGTGGTGCATTTGATCATAAACTTCCCAAGGGTATAGTGCCCAAGTACACTGAGGGGGATGATATTGACAAATGGCTAGCAGCTTTTGAGAGGGCCCTTAGAACGAGTAGGGTCCACTCTAAGTATAAGGGTGCACTCCTGTGGGAGTTGATTCCAGTAGCTGGGAGGGATAGGCTTCTGACCCTGAAGGGAGAGGATGCAGAATCATAACCCCAGATGAAGGCATGCTTAGTCAAGAGATTTGGTCTGACTCCAGAGCAGTACAGGATGAAGTTTAGAGGCACCCAGAAATTAAATCTTGGGCAGACTTTGTGGACGTTTCAGTGAAGGCACTGGAAGGCTGGATTGTTGGTAACACTGTTGACACATATGAGGGATTGTATAGTTTTTTAAAGAACATATTTTGACTCATTGTGCAGAAGAGAAGTTACGGCAGTATCTAGTAGACTCTAAGCTGACAGACCCCAGAGAGCTGGGGGAAGCAGCTGATGAATGGGTAAGAACCCGGGTTTCCATTCAGCACCAGGGGGGTGACCAGAAGAAAGGAGGACAGGTCCCTCCCCAGGGGAAAGCCCAAGGGAAAGAAGGTCAAAACAGAAGGAGTCCTCCAAAGACCCACAAAAACCTGAACAAGGAGGGGGGCCCGAGCCAACCCAAATTCAAAGGGAGGGGGTATCATGGAAAGATTGGTAGGTTCTTTGATCCCTCAAAGGTGGGTAAGTGCTTTGACTGTAACCAGCCAGGGCACAAACAGGGAGATGCTGTCTGCGCCAAGAAGCTCCCCCCTAAGGGGCCAACCACAGGGATTGCCAGTGTAAGTGTAGGGGTGGAGAGTGGTGTCCCAGAAAGGGGTAGTCAGGTGGTGGAAGCAACCTTAGTGTCCCTGGGTGGGGTGAACATTGCAACCCTTGCTGCCTTACCTCCAAACATGGACAAGGCCTAAAGTGAATGGGACTGAGGTTGAGGCTATCAGAGACACTGGGGCTAGTGTAACAATGGTCCTGGATGAGCTGGTGCCTCCAGAGAGGTTGTTACCTGGTGAGTTTCACCAGGTGACTTATGCAGACAGCACTACCAAACTCCATCCTATGACTGTGGTGGATTTGGAATGGGGAGGTGTGACAGGCCCTATGAAGGTAGCTGTGTCAAAGGTGCTCCCAGTCCAGTGTTTACTGGGCAATGATCTTGAAGCCTCTGTGTGGTCAGAGGTGGAGAGAGGACTCCATATGAAAATATTGGAGCTCCCTGAGTGGGTATGTGCTGTGACTAGGTCACAGGCGAGCCAGAAGGGAGGGGCTAGACGCGTGGACCCTGGAACAAAGGGCCAAGCATCCAAGGACAAGGGTACTGGGCCTGGTGAGCCAGCCCAGGGAACTCCAGAGGTGCAGGAAGAATCTAACCCTGATGTGGAGGATCTGGCCTCTGAGGGAGGGACTCCATCCCTGCCAGAGCTGTCAGATTTGGCAGAACTGACAGGAGCAGGTGGACCCTCCAGAGAGGAGTTCAGTAAGGGACAGAAGACTGTCCCACCCTTGAGAGCTTGAGGCGGATTGCCTCTAAGCAAGAGGAGGGGGATGACAGTGGGTTTCATAGAATCTACTGGGAAGATGGACTGCTTTATTCTGAGGCCAGAAACCTCAAGGAGGGGGCCACCAGGAGGTTGGTGGTGCCCCAGAAATACAAAGAGTTCATCCTGACTTTGGGTCATGATATCCCCTTGGCAGGACATTTGGGACAGACAAAGACATGGAACCAGTTGGTGAACCATTTCTACCGGCCCCATATGTCTGAAAAGGTAAAGGAGTTTTGCAGCTCCTGTGTCACCTGTCAGGCCAGTGGCAAGGCAGGGGGCAAGACAAAGGCTCCCCTAATACCACTGCCAGTGGTTGGGGTTCCTTTTGAAAGGGTGGGGATGGACATTGTTGGTCCCCTTGACCCACCTACTGCATCAGGGAATAGGTATTTCTTAGTGGTAGTGGACCATGCCACTAGGTACCCTGAAGCAATCCCTCTTAGAACCATTGATGCTCCTGCAGTGGCTAGAGCACTGCTTGGTGTGTTCACCAGAGTGGGTTTTCCAAAAGAGGTGGTATCAGATAGGGGCACGAACTTCCTGTCCAGCTATCTGACTGCTATGTGGGATGAGTGTGGTGTCAACTACAAGTTCACCACCCCCTATCACCCACAAGCAAATGGTCTTGTTGAGAGATTCAACAAAACCCTGAAGGGCATGATAACTGGGTTGTCAGAGAAACTCAGGAGGAGATGGGATGTTCTCATCCCATGCTTACTGTTTGCCTACAGGGAGGTGCCACCGAAAGGGGTTGGTTTCGGTCTCTTTGAGTTGTTGTTTGGACACCCTGTGAGGGGGCCATTGAGCCTGCTGAGAGAGTCTTTAGAGAAGCCTCTTAAAGAAGCAAAGGACAATGTGCTTGACTATGTGCTAGGCCTGAGATCTAGAATGGCAGAGTACATGTAAAAGGCAAACAGGAAACTGGAGGCCAGCCAGGAGCTCATGAAGCACTGGTATGATCAAAAGGCTACTATGCCTGAGTATACTCCAGGACAACTGGTGTGGGTGTTGGAGCCTGTGGCTCCCATGGCCCTCCATAACAAGTGGAGTGGGCCCTATCCAATATTAGAAAAGAAGGGTGAGGTTACCTATTTGGTTGACCTTGGCACCCCCAGGAACCCTCATAGGGTCCTGCATGTGAATAGATTGAAACCCCACCATGACAGGGCAGACATGACCATGTTACTGGTCACTGATGAGGGGGTGGAGGAGGAAACGGAGCCTGTGCCCGACCTCCTCTCCACTAATGTGCAAGATGGGTCAGTGGAGGGGGTTGTACTCTCTCCCAGGTTGACAGACCAGCAGCACAGAGACTGTAAGCAAGTGCTGGAGCAGTTTGCTGGCCTGTTCTCTTTGACCCCAGGCATCACTGAGTGGTGTGTGCACAACATTGACACTGGTGACAGCTTACCTGTCAAACAAACTGTACAGGTTGTCTGACCATGTCAGAGCCAGCATTAAAGCGGAGGTTGCTAAGATGCTGGAATTGGGGGTAATTGAACCGTCTGAGAGTCCATGGGCCAGTCCAGTTGTGCTGGTACCTAAACCTAATCCTCAGGGGGGACCCAAGGAGTTAAGGTTCTGTGTGGACTACAGAGGATTGAATGCAGTCACAAACACTGACGCTCACCCTATACCTAGAGCTGATGAGCTCATTGACAGATTAGGGGCTGCTAAGTACCTGAGTACTTTTGATTTGAGTTCAGGTTACTGGCAGATTGCCCTCACTGATGGAGCAAAGGAGAGGTCAGCATTCTCCACACCGGAGGGACATTATCAGTTCAAGGTAATGCCCTTTGGTTTAAAGAATGCATCTGCCACCTTCCAAAGGTTGGTGAACAGGGTCTTGTCTGGGTTGGAACAGTTCAGCGCAGCTTACCTGGATGATATAGCTGTATACAGTTCTACCTGGGGGATCACTTAAGCCACCTAAGGGAAGTGCTTCAGGCCATGCAGCAGGCAGGCCTGACTATTAAGGCAGGTAAGTGCCAAATAGGGCAGAGTTCTGTGGTGTACCTGGGCCACCTGGTAGGTGGGGGCCATGTACAGCCTCTCCAAGCTAAAATCCAAACTATTTTGGATTGGACAGCTCCTGTTACCCAGACTCAGGTCAGGGCATTCGTTGGACTGACAGGGTATTATAGAAGGTTTGTTCAAAATTATGGGACCATTGTGGGGCCCCTAACAGAACTCACTTCTAAGAAGAGGCCCAAAAAGGTGGATTGGACCCCAGTGTGTCAGAAGGCTTTTGACACTCTGAAAGCTGCTATGTGTTCAGCACCACTGCTGCTGGCCCCTGATTACACAAAAGACTTTGTGGTTCAGACAGATGCTTCAGAGCAAGGGATTGGGGCAGTGTTGTCACAGCTAAATGAAGAGGGCCTTGATCAGCTAGTTGCCTTTATTAGCAGGAGACTTCTTCCCAGAGAGCAGAGGTGGAGTGCCATTAAGAGAGAAGCTTTTGCTGTGGTTTGGTCCCTGAAAAAGTTGAGACCATATTTGTTTGGGACTCACTTTCGTGTTCAAACTGACCTCAGGCCTCTCAGATGGCTCATGCAGAGGAGAGGGGAGAATCCCAAGCTGTTAAGGTGGTCCATTTCCCTACAGGGAATGGACTTTACAGTGGAACACCGACATGGGGTTGCCCACGCAAATGCAGATGGACTTTCCAGGTTCTTCCACTTAGCTGATGAGGACTACCAGGGCGTAGGTTAGTAACCCATCACCTTTCGTTTGGGGGGGGGCTATGTTGCAAAGTCATCCTGTGCCCTGGGCACCCCCCAACTTTTTGCTGACTGGTACTGGTGGTAACTGACTGACCCTTGGCTTTGCCTAACCAGGCCCAGGGCCAGTGCTATGCTGAAAACACTTAGAATACAGTGAAAACACCTACATACACTAGGGTACACTATGGGTTGGGGTACCCCTGTGATTGGCATGACCTACCCTATAAGACCCTAGTACATAATAGGGCAGGGGGATTGAAACTACCTATCAGTCCCTAGTATATAGTAGGGCATGGCAGTTTAGAGGCCAGCAGCCTTTTCTGCACTGGCATGTGTGCACTGCTGAAGCCTGAGGTCAGTTTAAAAGCAGCCCTGGGTTCCATGACTGCTTTTAAAAAGTAAATTGTGCCCAAACTCGACTTTGGTGTTTGGGGCACTTAAAAATGGATAACCTACAATGTTTTGGCATATTAGGAACCCCCAGGGTCTCCCCTAGGTGTCCCAGGGGTGGAGGGTCAGTTATTTATAAGGTGGACCCTTATAAAATGAGTTTTATATGCCCTGGGTTAAGTGAAATTTCACATTTCACTCCCCACATTGTGATAAAGTGCTGCCCAAATTCGACTTTGATGCTAGGAGCACTGTGGAGGGAGGATCTGCAATATTTCTACATATTCAGAGCCCCTAAAGTCTCCCCTAGTAGTCCCATGGGGTGGGGGTCCTGTAGATATAAGCAAAGTACTTTTCGTTGCCCTCCTGCTGCTTGGGGACATTACCTTCTTTTCGTCGAGCCCTGGTGGGACCGGAGTCCCAGGGCACACCCACGACAGCGCCGTCAGCACTTCCTTGGCGCTCACTACCATTGCAGGGGACTACTAGTCCCAGTGTCCAACGCTCCCGCTGCAGGTGCCGCCAGTGAGGGGGAGGCGCTAGATCTCACATTGCGCATAAAGCGCTGCCTCTCCCCCACGACGCGGGAGCCTGCTCTGCCATTTTCGTTGCCCTCCTGCTGCTTGGGAACATTGCCTTCTTTTCGTCGAGCCCTGGTGGGACCGGAGTCCCAGGGCACACCCACGACAGTGCTGTCAGCACTTCCTTGGCGCTCACTACCATTGCAGGGGACTACTAGTCCCAGTGTCCAACGCTCCCGCTGCAGGTGCCGCCAGTGAGGGGGAGGTGCTAAATCTCACATTGCGCATAAAGCGCTGCCTCTCACCGCGACACGGGACGCGCGTGGGCCAAGGGTGGGCCATGGGCGGGCCCGTCCTTGCCCATCATTGCTAGGAAGAGGCAGGTCAGGGCCACCCCTCGAACATTGGCCCCAGGACTGAACTGCGGCAACAACAAGGTACTGTTATTTACTTTCTGGCCCTTCGCTCTTTGTAGCCAAAGTCACCATACTGGTAGTAACAGCCCACCCAGAGGATTTATCAATTTGAAAGCGGAGTGTTCCAAGCAGTATCCCGTCTGTTAATTGGCCTCTAGGTGTCTGGTTTACCTCTGTGCCAGAGACTGGTTGGACTACTAAATTGCATTATTGTCTTATTGGTTGTATTCCTATTTGCCATTGTGTAGTTGCTATTGCTACTATCTAGCATGGGAAAAAGGAAGGCTGTGGATGCTTTGGGGGGAGGAGTCGCGGGGAAGGGCAAGAAGACCAAAAGGTCGATTAAACATACAACGCTCAAAAGTAGCAATCGTGTTATGATGAACCGCATAGAATATTTAATTAGTGATTGTGAAGAGATCTTAACAGCCCCTTTGGACACCAATAGCGGCACGTCCGATGCACCCCCCACCAAGTATCCTCTGTCCCCTCGGGTTGTTACAACTATCCCCGATATGTTTAAAAGACCATCACTGACAGCGCTTCCTTCGTCCAATTCAGCGGTTGTATCACATCCAGGGAAGATCCCTCCTTCACCCTCCTGCTCCAACCTAGGCAAAGAAACCCATCTCCAGTATGCAATAGAGTGCACCAATAGATTTGCCCCTCTGTCGAATACAAATGAGGATATCGTGCCTTTCCAGCAAATAGATAGCATAGGGTCAGTAGAAGTTATGCAAGCTACAGTTCCTTCTGGTCCGTGTAAGTGTTCGTGTCCAGGTCAGTTTACTAACCAGATAGCGGAACTAAAGGCACAGACAAGTGTATTTATGGAAGTAGTAAGCTCACTGAAGGGCTTAATTGATAAGCTTTCTGACACCATGAAACTGTCTATTCAAAACATCGCCCCAGATAACGCCAGATCATTCTCGCTTAAGCAATCAATCGACAGTGCACCACACACCGTTTGTATCGGAAGATCAAATAATGATCCAGTCATCGTCCTGGCAGTTTCCCAACCAATTAGCAACAAAAGATCTTACCCAAGCCAGGCCAGAATGTATTCTCCAGCATATAAAAGTCAAGACAGGCAGTTTGACTCCCGACAGCAGAACAAGGGACATGGAGACTTAGCTAGTTCATTTTCCAATCTCCCTTGGAACTCAGGCCCATCTCTAAAAGAGGGTAATAGTAGCCAAGAGAAGGCATGGACCCGTTTTTACAAACGCCAATTTTTTTTGACCGATATCCCAAAATTGTCCCCTAGCTTAATTAATGAAGATGAACAATCTTTGATTAATAAAAGCACCCAATGGCTTAGACACGTGCGGAAGTGTAGATCAGTAATTAGAGAAGATATACTCTCCGCCAAAAGGTTTGTGTCTAATGGCTCTAGCACAGATTATGTGTGCCTTATGCTGAAGACAGTGGATTTAGTAGATAATCTAGTGGCATTTGACCTAAGGACATCCCACCTGACCACATCCAACATTAGGATAAAATATAACCCCCCAGCTTCAAACATCAGTAACAACTGTAATAAATTAGCCCAAGTCTGTAATGAGGGTTCTCCCTTAGAAAAAGAAGATTGATGTTTAAGGAACACCCCCTCCTTAACATTATGCAATGACGAAATAATCAAAGGGGGTGAAACCACCAGCCAAACCAGGGCTTATTTTAGTAATGGCACTGGGGGGCTTGGGTTAGGGTTAGAGGATGGGTCGGCAAGGTTCATAGAGAACCCTAATGTCCGCTCTGACACTTTTCTTGCTAATCAAAATCCAGACGAGTCGGCAAGTGCCCTGGAAAATTGCATCCAGGTTGATACCAGTTCCTCTACCCACGAACCTGCCACGACAAGGCTAGCTTTTGCCTCTTGGAATATAGCGGGACTGCACTCTAAAATATCATCAGCAGACTGGTCAGTATTCATAGAGGACCATGATATATGGGCTTTTCAAGAAAAATGGTCACTTAATCGAATCTATCGCCCAGGTTATCTAAATTTTTCTAAATCAGCCCTTGGTGGTCAAAAAGGTAGACCCTCAGGAGGGCTTACCATATGGGTTAGGCAGCACTCTGGCTATAGGGTTGAGGAAGTACTGATTGACAGCCCCGATATCATGGCTATACTTTTACGCCCAAAACATCCCTTGACGTATTAGTAATTAATGTATATGCAAGAGGCTTGGTGGGTGGTAAATTATCTAATACAATCTCTCTACTTGATAGCTTCCTAGATAACAACAGAGACAGAAATAATTTGGTGATCGCAGGCAATTTCAACTGCTCATTCGAGCCCCTTGATCATGAGGATGGCAGCCTTAGTATCGAGGAGGACGCCCAATGGAGAATCCCATCCCTAGATTTACCACCGATAAGGAAGTGGACAGAAGCTGCACTCCAATTAAAAGCCCTGTGTTTGGAGAGAGGCATTAGGGCGGTTAATGGGAGGACCCCCTCAGATAGGATGGGTTCTCACACATATTGTAATGGGCTAAGAAGTAGTCGTATCGACTACTTTTTTATTAACCTGGAGCTATGGTCTTCCCTTATCGACATGGTGGTCCTTGAGAGAAGTGAAAGTGACCATAATCCACTGTTGTTAATGTTGCAGGTACCGGGTTTATTTCCAATACAGTCACAGATAATCGAGAGGGTGACTGCAGATGCTATCCTATGCAATGACTTGAGAAGGGTCAAATGGGCTAGGATTATCGAAAATGACGCCTCATTAGAGCAGATGAAGGCAGTGGTGGAGTGTACATTAGTAGCCCTTCAAAATCTAGACACGCAGGACGATATTAATGCTACCATCACGCAAGCCCATGACGATATGTTTGTTAAACTTAAATCCTGCTTCGTCAAATCTCAAAAACCAAATCAAAGGGTCACTCCAAAGCCCGTAAACTGGTACAACAAGGCTTGTAGAGAAGCCTACAAGCAGCTGTCCCTAGCCATTAAATCTAAAATAATGGGTGACATTAAATATGCACGGAAAATGTATAAAATCACCCAATATAAAGCTAAGAAGGAGTGGGATGAACAAAGATGGCAAGATCTTCTCCAGGCGAGCAAAGAAAAAGGTATGCAAAAATGTTGGCAGTTAGTCAAATGGGGTAGTGGTGAACTCAGACAATCCCCCGTCAATCACGTAGTCCCCGACCAGTGGGTTTCTCACTTTGAGGCACAATTTGCTGTCCTTAGTGACAGTATAGATCAGTTACAACTTCCTAAGCCTGACACTGCTGTGTTTGACAGAGGAGAGGTCGAATCTGCCCTGAACGCGATAACAAGAGGAAGGGCTCCCAGCCCCGACTGCATTCCGGCAGACTTGTTTTTATACGATAAAGACAATTGGATAACGTACATCCAGATACTCGCAAATGCGATAGCCAGTGGAGCTCCCATTCCCGAATCCTGGCGTGGTGCAGAAATACTTCCAATCTATAAAAGGGGGATTGCTCTAGCCCTAACAATTATAGGCCAATTAGTTTAATAGATTCAATCCAAAAGATCATGGCCAGGCTAGTGTTGAGCAGAATCCAGATTTGGATTACAGACAACGATATACCATCGCCCCTACAGGCTGGTTTTCGCCCACACGTAAGCACCATAGACCAGGTTTTGAGGTTTTTATTAATCTACTGGCGAGTTGTAACAATTGCAGGAGGAACCATTTATACGGCATTTATCGATCTTAAATCCGCATTCGACTTGGTCCCCAGCAATAAGTTATGGGGGGTATTGAAAGACTTAGGGATGCCTTTAGAATTGCTATCCCTGGTAGTCAAGCTGCATGAGTCAAACTTTGCACAGGTACGATGGGGCTCACAGGGTAATGTTACGGACAGGTTTCCAGTATCCAAAGGGGTCCGCCAGGGGTGTGTCTTGGCCCCAACCCTATTTTCGTTATTTATAAATAGGGTTGTTAACTATTTTTCCACCCACCCTACAGATGCTCCCTCTCTTGCTAGTATGAAGGTACCCATACTTATGTTCGCTGACGATACCCTTATTATCTCAAAAACACAATCAGGGCTGCAGCGCACATTGGAAAGATTTGAGGATTTTTGTGGTGACCATGAGTTGGTGGTTAATGTGGAGAAAACCAAATTCATGGTCCTCCACAAACACAAAGTGATCAAAGGGAGGGTCTTTATGAACAAGGTACAACTAGAGCAAACTGACGTATTTACATATTTGGGGATTACCTTGGGCAGGAAGCTAAACTGGAAGCCCCAGATCGACTTAATGGTACTCAAGTATGTTCAATTGGCAGGAGCACTAATAAAAGAACAGAGGCTCTCTCAAACGAAGCCGGTAGGCCCTGTATTTTAAGATTTATGACACCAATGTCAGGGCCTCAATTTTATATGGAGCTGAGCTCTGGGGCTTCGATAATTTGTCATCTTTAGCTAATGCTCAGAACAAATTTGTGAGAGCCCTTATTGGTCTCCCGCAATCTACCCCACTTAAGCCCCTTTATTTAGATCTGGGTTGTTGTACTTTGGAGGAGGTAGCCCGATATAGACCCCTAGCATTCTGGAGAAGGCTCTGGTCTACCCTGGAGTTGTCTTTCTACGCGAATGCGTTAAAAGATGTTAGAGAGGCTGATTTATCATGTAAGATCCCCTTGGTTACAAAAGATAAAATGCACACTGGTGAACATGGGTTTGAGCCACCTGTGGGAGGATCCAGCAGGTAGTTCCTTTCCCTCTAAAGAAGATTTTAAGGAAGCTTATTGGAATATGGTCAAAGTAAATTGTTTGCAATCCACTAAGAACACCTCTTTGACCGGCATTTTTTTGGAGCATAAACATGACACTTTGTATGAGAATTATTGGGATTTTATATCCAAACCCAGTGGCAGGAAGCTATTCCACCAATTTAGGGCAGGCACACTTCCTGTTAAATCCTTCACACAGAAATGGCTCAACCCATTGGACAACAAATGCGTATCCTGTCCTGAGCAGGACGAGTCAATCCCCCATATTTTATTTGTTTGTCCAGCATACAAGTCTCCCAGGGACAAATGGCGAAAGCCAATATGCTCCAATATGGGTACCAGGTCAAGTGCTACAGCCCTTCGAATATTGAAGACCAATACACACGAACCCGTAGCGATAGGCAAATTTTTTAGCTGGATGTGGGGTATTCGTGCTAACAATTTGAAGAAGCAAGAGCTTACGAATGGTAACAATGCTCATGTAGCACCATGATTATAGCATTTGCACTTAACGCTTCTTGCTTAGTGGGACCTGTTTTTATCGTCATTAGGAACATATTTTATTCTATAGAAAGTTTTAACACCATGATGAAATGGAAGTTGTACTTGAATGGTAGTTAAGCACAGTAGCTAGACTGATGTGTTCCACTGTTTTATCATTTTTATAATGGTTTATATGATTGTTTTAATCTTCTTTTTAGCGTAGTTACTGTATTATAGTTCTTGTACATTAACCTATTTCGACTTTTCAGTCTTAACATAATATTGTAAATAATACTTGTGTCTTTTATGATCTGAACGATCGAAATAAAGACTGATTTGACTTGACTTATAAAATATGTTTTTATAAGCCCTAGTGCTGGAAAAATGGCCCAAGTCATTTTTCCCATTGCAAATCCCATGCCACATAGGTTAACATGGCAAGAAGTTATTAACTAATAACTCCTGATAGGAGAATGATAGAACTTCCATGCAAAGACTTCCCAGAATGGTAGTGATAAATCCAACAATATCATATTGTTGAATTTCTCCTAAAATGTACAGACAAGAAGTTATAAGACTTTCTTGTTTGTAAGTCCAGATTCAGCCTTCCAGTGGTCTGTCCTGATTGGTCAGAGTTAAGTGGATTAGCCAGGCTGCCATGAAGAGGTGATAAAGAGCCCCTGGGGTTAACCAGCTCTGCTGGGAGGGCAGTGTGCTGCTACACAGGAATGCCAGGGCAGGGGGAGGAGTCGTAAACCATGGTCTTCAAGGAGGAGGGAAGAAACCAGTGTCATTTACAACTCTAAACTTTTCACCTCAGCCAGATGCTAGGCTTAAGGAAGGTATGAGCAGATGCAAGGGGGAGAGTCTATGGAAAGTAGCCATCCTAGGGGTGTGTTTAGCCAGCTCTTACATCCCTGCTGGAAAATCAGCCATTATGAATTTGGAAGATTTGGTGCACTCTGGGACAAAATAATGCCACACTCTACAGGATGTGGTCATATCCTTGGGGAGTTGCCCTGCTCCCATTGGTCAGGGGTGACCTCCTGCTTGACCCAGAGAACTTGGAATAAGTATCTGAGAGGGACAGAGTCTCTCAGATCTGCTGCTTGACACTTAAGAAAGCATGACGTTGCCATGCTGAGAAGTTGAGGTGCAAATTCTAAGGCCTGCCCTCTGAAGACTGCACCAGCTGAAACTACAGCCCTGTGGACTACCTTGCTGTAAAAGAACTAAAGAGTGGACTCCCTGCAAGCTACAGGTTAACAGAGCTCACCTGGAACATCACCACCAAGGATCCTCAACCTGGAGAACTACCAGTGGATTTGTAAGGGTTTTGTCAAAGTGGATTGTGGGAACTGAAGTCCTCAACTTTCAAGGGCCATCTTGGAGCTTCCAGACCCTTGGAGTGAGTTTTAGACACTTTGGGACCCTTTGGGGAACTTCAGGAAGAAGTTCCAGGAGTTTGGAGAACTTTAGAGCAACTTTGGAATAAAGCTCCATAGGGGACCGACTCAACCTGGTCAGCCAAGCCGTCTGCCTTCAACCGCGAGCCGGCCAAGCCATCCAGGTTCGTCCTGCTGAAAGCTCCGTAGGTCCGACTTCCAGAGTTTGACCGGGAGTAGAAGAAATCCGAGGCCGGCGAACCCTCACCAAATCCGTCCTGGTGAAGAGCATCGAGGGACCTCACGAGAAAAAGCTCCAGAAAAGTTTCTAAGTCCGAAGGTAAAAACTGTGACTGGGACCTACCGCGAGGGGTAGCCGCTCAGGGCTCCATCGCAGTCGGCCTGAAACTTTGACTTTGAGCCGGTCTATCGCGACCAGATATCCCAACATGGTGCTATATGTTTCTAAGTGCTATAAAGTGATAAATCTTTAAAAATTCATATCTCCGGTTCCCTACATTGGATTTTTGTCGTTTTGGTGTCATTTTTTTTTTACAACAGATTTTATTGATTTTTCAACGTACCACAAGGGCAGAGCCCAGTGAGCATAATGCAATCGGAATACAAAATAAAGAGTCCTCGGGTACTGTATAACTCCCACCCCAACAGTCTGCAAAACATCAGACCACAGAAAACAACCACCACCCCACCCCCCTTGAGCACTCCATACAGACTTTAATAACGTTGTATACACAAACCAAAGGAATTCCGGACCACGTCTTCTCAGCACCAACACATTACACAGGTAAATCATTCACCACGAGTCGTTCAATAGGGTCCCTAGTAACTGTCTGAGACATTAAGGACAAATCTATACCCCTATACTTGGCCCACTTAGACCAAATCTTCCCATGCTTCTGGGGGCACCCCCGCGCCTGAAACACAGCAACCTCCGCTGACATTCACCTATCCAGGGCCTTTTTCCAAGTGGCTATACTGGGCGGGGACGTGTCCTTCCAGTGCTGTGCTATGTCCCGCTTAGCCAGAGTGAGTCCCAGAAACAGCAGATGTCTTTTATACCTGTTCCCCCCGATGTCTTCTGTGCTGTGTAGGAGCGCCAACCTAGGGTCTGTCGGGACATCCCACGCTAGTACCCACCCCATGCAAGACAGCACACCAGACCAAAAGTGCTGCAGTGCCCCGCAGCTCCACACCGTGTGCAGGAACGACCCCTCGTCTTCGCCACACCTGAGACAGATTGGAGACCGAATTGCCCCCATTTTCCAAAGGCGGAGACGCGTGTAATAGACCCTGTGAAGGTATTTAAATTGGATTAGCCTGTATCTGGTAGAGACGGCCGCGTACCTAGGGCTAGCCAGCGCCTCGGCCCAATCGTCGTCCGTCAGAGCTGGCAAGTCAGCCTCCCAAGCCATCCGGGTCCGGTGAATAGTGGTCTTGGAGTGTGTAGTGAGGGTTTGGTAAATTTGTCGGATTTTGTGGGCCCCCAAGTCTCCTATCAGTAAGCGACCTTCTAGCGGGTGGAACTCTGGTAGCGACTCTAGTCGCCGAATCAGGGGGGTCAGTGCGTGACGAAGCTGCAGATAGCGATGAAACTGCGATTTATGGAGGTCATAATTCGCCTGTAGCCTCTGAAAGGATTTGAGGGTAGTCTCCTGCATAAAATCACCAAGCGTAGATATGCCGATATCATCCCACCTATGAAACCCCACCAGCGACGAGACGGGCCGAAGATACGTTCCCTGCCAGAGGGCAGTGGCGCACGTCAACTTACCCCACCAGCCCGTGGACCTAACCACCTGTCTCCATGTCCGAATAACTACCCGGCAAGCCGGTGGAAGCGCCTCCAGAGGGGAGTTACTGTATAGGAGACTGAGCATGGGGGTACCTGCCATGGCCGACCACTCCAGGGCGTAGGCTGGGTCCATCTGGGAGCCATACCACCACTCATTGATCAACAGGAGATGTGAAGCCCAATAGTATGCATGGACATCTGCCGCTGCAATTCCACCACAGTACGTGGATTGAGTGCACATCACAAGTGCGACACGGATCGCGCCCCCTTGCCAGAGGAATCTATTGAGGAGTGCGTTAAGTTGCCGGAACCACGACGGGGGGATAGGGAACGGGTAGTTCTGGAGCCTGTATAGTAGGCGTGGCAAAGTCACCATCTTAAAAATTGGAGACCTGCCGTATAACGATAGGGGCAATTGAGACCATATCGTCGTCTCATCCCGGACGGCGGGAAGCAGCGGTGCTATGTTGTGCGTCCACCAGGCGTCGCCGAGAGACCGTGTTATGTAGACCCCTAGGTACTTCAGGCCCTCGCCCGCAATGATTAGTGTCGACGCCCAGGCCTGACTGTGCTGTTCGCCGTAAATAGGGAACAGTGTAGATTTGGATGGATTGGCGCAGAGGCCAGAGGTCTCCTTGAAGGATTTGGAGAACACGAGGCCCGGAGGCCCAAGGGTCTGACATGAAGAATAGGACGTCGTCGGCATAAAGCGCGATCCTGTCTGAGTACTCCGGCGTCCAGTCCATCCCCCGAAGCACAGAGTCCAGTCGCACCCACACAGCTAGAGGCTCGATCGCCAAGGCGAATAAGAGAGGGGACAGGGGGCACCCCTACCGCGCGCCCCTGTGAATCGGGAAGGGGGCCGAGCGGCAACCGCCTGCGCGAACCGAGGCGGTAAGATCCGTATACAGTAATTTCACATAGGCCAGGAACCTGGGCCCCAGGTTAACGGCTTCCAGGAGTTTAAATAGGTAGGTCCAACTCAGAGAGTCAAACGACTTGTCGATGTCTGCCAGCAGGATCGCCGCGGAGCGACCCAAGCGAGGGGCTTCCGCGACGGCGTTGTGGACCCGCCTGATATTGTGCCCTGTGGAGCGCTGTGGCATAAAGCCGGACTGATCCGGATGCACCAGGTCCTGATTGCAGGTGCGGAGGTGATCGGCTAGGACCTTCCCAAGTAGTTTGGGCTCAAAATTCAGCAAGGAGATAGGACGGTACGAGCCCGGATCTTCCGGAGGGCGACCAGGTTTAAGAAAAACCACAATTTCGGCGTGTCGCCAGTCCGGAGGCAAAACACGCTGCTCCAAGGCTTTGTGTAACGCCCCAAGCATGTGAGGCCCCAGGGTCGCCACGTGTGGGCGCAAAAACTCACCGGGAAACCCGTTTGGGCCTGGAGCACGGCAAGGGTGTATATTGGACAACGCCGCCGGCAGCTCGTCCAGGGTGATTGGCCTATCCAGTTCATCTTGTACATCAACGGACAATCGGCAGGGAGGGATATCGGAAAAAAAGGCGTGAATGAGGGGCTCGGCTATTACCTCGCGTTCCGGATAGAGGGCGGTGTAAAAGCTGGCAAACGTCTGGACCACCGCCTCGGGGGAGGTGCACATAATGCCGTCTGGGGACCGCAGGAGGGGGACCTGCGTCGGGGACGTCCGAACCTGACATAACCTATGGAGCATCTGACTGGACTTGTCGCCCCACTGGTAGATCCTGTATTGGGTCGCCAACCACGCCTCTTTAGCACTGTCAGTATGCAACTGATGGAGCTGCTGCTGGACGTGTAATAGGTTCCGACGGGTACTGGAATCGGCGCTCTCCACCAGTTGGGACTGCAGGTGTATCTGACGGTCCTCTAGCTCCCACACCTGCACCCAGCGTCGTCGTTTTTCCCCGGAACGATAACTGATGTCAGCTCCCCTAATCGTAGGCTTAAGGGCCTCCCAGAGAGTGACTAGGGACGAGGAAGTACCCACATTGAAGCTGAGATATTCCATGATAGCGCAGTGCAGCATCTCCTGGTAGTCAGCATTGCGAAGAAGCCATGGGGACATGCGCCACCCATAGGGGGCCCGATTAGTCTGCAGGCGAAGCCTGAGTTGAATGGGCGAGTGGTCGGAGAGACCCCTGGGCAGGATGGATGCGTGTGCAGCTCTGTGTAGGTAGCTATGCGGAAGGAATATGTAGTCTGGCGTGAGAGGGTGGGATGAACCGATGATGCGTAAGTGAACCCCGCCTCAGAGGGATGAAGCGCCCGCCAAGAGTCTGTCCAGCCCAGTGTGTGTGCCAATACATTCAGTTTGGACCTAGGGGGGGGTGTATCCGGCGGCTGAGCCCGCCATCTGTCAAGGGGAGCAATGGTGTCATTCCAATCCCCACCCAGAATCGTCAAGCCACCGGGAAGGTCCCCCCAAAGCTGTGTAAGTTTATCTATGAACATCTGGCCTAATGGTGGAGGGGCATATACACTCCCAAGTGTGATCTGTTCGCCGGCTGTGGTACCAGAGATAATAGTGAAGCACCCCCCGGGATCTAACCAGCGTTGTGTAACCTGAAGCGGCACTCGGCGATGGATGAGTATCGCCGTACCACGTGCCCCCCTCGTGAAGCCAGAATGGTACACTGTAGTGAACCCGTATCGGGATAGACAGGGTGCTTTAGTGCCCAAAAGGTGAGTCTCCTGCAGTAACAGGATATCAGCCGAGTAACGCTTCGCTAAGTGAAGCACAGCCCCCCGTTTGACCTTGTCCAACAGTCCCCGAACGTTCCATGCCAGAATATTGAGTTCCCCCAGCGGAGATCTATCTGTGACTTGAGTCATCTCTACTCTCTAAAGTATGCAGTGACCAATGGTGCATTAATGGCGTGGCTTGGAGACGTATGTGTGGTGCGCAAAACACAAAACAGACAACCCGAAACCCAACATGACCCCCCCCACTCCCTCCACCCCCATACTTCCAAAAACAAGGAGTATCTGTCACGGTGGAATCCTGTCCTAGGCCTCCAACATGATGACCCAGGCAAGTCCCCCAATGGATCCCCCCCACCCAACATTGCCCCAACCGTCCAGGGCGGTCAGCGACCAGCACCTCTCAGAGCAGGTGAAAAAGACCCCAGCGCACCAGGATCTTACGCTATCCAGCGAGAAACCGCAGCTGCAATAGAGTATTCTGCAGAAAAGGAAAGCCAGAATATGCCCCCAACCAGGGGGGTCTCAGTCTGCACTCCCCGATTAACCCTGGGAGCGCCAATTAGAGCGGGACCTGTGGCGCTTTGTCGTGGTATCTCTGTCCTGCCGACCGCCACGATGGTATCCCTGCGAAGAGTCCGAGTCCAGCGGCGGCGGCGAGTGCGGCTTAAGGGTACGTTTCTCATCAGTCCAAGCGAAAATCTCCTCGAGGGAGTCAAAGAAGAGAGTCCTGGAATTATATATCACCTTCATCCTGGCGGGAAACAGCAGCGCGTAGGATAAATTCAGCTCCCGAAGACGTCGCTAGGCCGCCACGAATGACTGATGTTGCCTCTGCACCAGCCTGGTGTAGTCCGGGAAGACCATGATGGGATGGGATTCAAAAGACATTTTGTCCTTGTGGAGCCGGGCATAGCGGAGCATCGCATCCCGGTCGGCGTAGTTGAGGAGCCGGGCGATCACAGGCCGCGGGCGCTCCCCAGGAGGCGGCTTCTTAGTCAAGGCGCGGTGGGCCCTCTCCACCACGAAACAAGGAGACATGGCCTCGGGAGGCAGCAACGCCTTGAGCCAGCCAGAGAGGAAATCGTCCATGGAGGTACCCTCGCAGCCCTCCGGAAAGCCCACTAGGCGGATGTTGTTGCGCCGGGCCCTCCCTTCTGCATCTTTGACCCGTAACGCCAGCTCCTTCGAGACATTGGTAAGTTTATCCACCTTCTTCTGGAGGGCGGATACGGTGTCCTCCACCGTGGAGACCCTGGTCTCCGCCTCAGTGATCCGTTCCACCGCCTTCCGAAGTTCCTGACGGAGGAACGACACCTCAGAACCAACAGCCCCGATCTGGGCCTTGAGTGCAGTCCTGGATTGATTGATCGCCGCAAGCAGTGTCGCAGTGTCGGAGGACAGGCCCTCAGTGACCTCCTTCCCCGTTGGAGCTGTGGTGTATTGATCTATGGTAGGCTGTTTAGGGGCCGCCGTGCCGTGTTTATTCCCGCCCATCGTGGAACGGAAAATCCAACTGGGGGGGCTGCCCCAGGCCCGTAGCCCCCGCCTGTAAGCGTGGAAGAGCGAGCCCCCTCGCGGTGAGGACAAAGTTCAGCAGATAATAGGAAGCCACACAGCACCAGGTCTGGCCCCAGAGGGCACCCCCGCCCTCGGATAGACCCAGTCCGGTCCGGGCTGTGACCAGGCCGGGCACCAAGTCACCACAGTGCCCCACTCAGGACACCACCGTCCACTGGCTCCAGGGACCACCAGGAAAGGCGCCGGATGTATTTCTCAGGGGCGCCAGGCAATTCAAGAAGGGACGGCCTCCAAAGCACCAGCAGCTGCCACAGAAGGATTCCACGGCTGGACAAGCGGGCGACCACACCCCACGGAGCGCAGGCCCTGGCAACCCCACAATTATCCCTGAATGCACCAGCCTGGCCCCTCCAGCGTACCTGCCGTGTTCACGAGGCTCGGCCCGCCACGAAGTCCAGGGCCCCCACAAGACCGCAGGGTCTCCTCGTTGCACCCCACCGGATGCCTGGCAAGGGGGCCCACTATGGAGGCACCAGGAAGAAGAATCAAGCCCCCAGCGGAATGCGCGGGCCGGCAAACCCACCAGTCACAGCCACCACCTTCACTGTCTGAATCACCATGGATGATGGGCGAGGTCCCGCCAACAGTCCACTGCTCACTGCCGCTGCAGCGCGGCCACCCAGCACGTCTTCCACTCGGCCCAGTCCACGGCGATGCTGATGATGGAGGGAAGGCGGCCCAACCCCCGCAACGCAGCGGGTCAAGCCGATGCGGGCGTCCTCACAGCTCGGGGCCTCGCCAAGAGCCGCGCCGGCCCCAGGGGTCTCTCCGCACTCCGCTAGTTTCACGCAGAGGGCGGGGGAAGGGCCCACAGCGAGGGCGCCACAGCCTCGGTCCGGGCAGCCGGCAAGAACACACAGCGGCGGATCCCCCAGCCCCTGGTCTCTCACCGACAGCAATATGTAGCTCCACGGGGAGGTGGCAGCCGCTGCAACAAGGTCCGCACACTCGGCCTACAGCGCTCGACGGCCACAGCCCGGCCCAAGCAGCACGGCCCTGCGCAGTCTCCGCCTCAGCCGCCGCCGCGTCGACACCGGATCTGGGCCCCCCAGGTATGCTACCGACACCAGACTTCGCCTCGGGGGTCCCAGTGTGCTCCGCCGGTAGCAGCGGTGTCTGGGGTCAGGATAGCTGCAGGATTAGGGCTCCGAGAAGGCGCGGGCTATCGGAGCTCTAGAAAGATGCGTCCGCCATGCTCGGCTTCGAAACCACGCCCCCCGTTTTGGTGTCATTTTAAAGATAAAAATATTTCCTATTTTTATAAATTGGTGTTGGATTTTTATTATGCATTGTGTCTTAATTATTTACTGAATTGGTGTTTTTAAATGCTTTACATACCTGTCTTTGAAGTTAAGCCTGCCTGCTCGCAGCCAAGCTACCAAGGGTTGAGCATAGGAATAATTTTCTAAGACCTATGCTGAGTCCTAACATGTGTTAGTGGCCTTATTGCCAGTGTCAGACCTACATTTGCCCCTACCAATAATCCACTTTCCAACAGGGGGTTCTAAAAAGTTCCTCCGAAAAATGAAAACGATATATTTCTCAGACGTGACGCTACTTGAAAGTGCCTTGAATGCCTCATCAGTGCCCACCGGGGCCTCTGAGCCGCCACACTGCAGCAGGAACGAGAGGCCGTGTGACTACCAGTGGCCGTGTGCCTTTTAAATTCCCTGGCATGAAACAGCCGAGTCAGCCAAGTTAATGGCTTCCATGGGGAAGGCCAGGGCTTGGTTAATGTACCTCCAGCTGATGTTGCCTTTGAAACCTGGGGTTGGCTGGCAGCAGGCGCGCAACGCCCATTGGGCTCAAAGGGCTTCACCCCTCCCCCCCCCGTTGTGTGTGTCAGCCCGGGCTGAGACAGCTTCCCGGGCACACACACAGCCGCACCCGAGTACTTCACAGGTCTTTAAAAGACCATTTACTTTTTAACGAGGCTTTGTTGTGTTTTCACTCCTTCTTAGAGCCCCTGCATCTTCACTCTGCCGCTTGCTGGAAGAAATAGCGCCCCCCCCACCGAAATTTTTATTAGCCCCCCCCCCCGATATTTCACTCTAGTTGCGCCTCTGGCTGGCAGCCATGCACTCGCCCGTCCATGACACCCCAGCTGGCTCCTTCCATACCCTTCCATACTCTCCAAGCAAGCCCCCTACGCAAATGTGCCCCACTGCCGGGCCAGCATCGTCACAAAAGCTGCTGCTCAGAAAAACAAGCATTTGCAATGCAATAGGTCTCGCATTTGCAAGAGTTTGAGTTATTGGCATTGTAAATGACAATGCCTTTCATTTATGTGCTTTGAAAACCTGCAAGCGGTGCATAAACACACACTTTGTACTTATAGTAGCTGAGGAGAAGCAAGGCTGGCAGTAACTGTGCCTTTTTTAATGCCAGCCTTGTTTCTGGGGGGGGGCAGAGGAAACAATGAAACCATTAACAGTGTGAAAGGGCGCCGTGCTGATAATGGATGGATGTGTGCAATAGCACGGCGCTCGTGAAAGGGCGCCCTGCTGATAATGTATGTATGCGTGCCACACACTTGTAGGAAAATAAATAAACAAGTAGTCCCCAACAAACACAATAACATTTAGGAGTGTTAAGAAACTGTAATTGGCTGGTGCTCCTCGCGTAAAACCGGAAATGATGTATCGGAGCATTAACCAATAAAGAGCCAGGAAATTCAAGCGAAGCAGCAGTGAACCAATTGCAGGCAGAAGGCTGGATTACACTCGGTAGAGTGATTACAGGAGGTCTTGCAGACAGCGCTTGCGCGCTGATGCTCGACCTAAAAACACTAAAGTTAGGCTTTTTTAATTAAAATATCATGCATTTCTTTCAGTAGCTCACATATATGGTCCTGATAAATGACCCATGTAATCTGTTGCTTTATTTGGCATTCTTCCATGTATAGACCAATAAAAAAGAAACAAACTGCTCCACATTCAGCTGCCCAGCTGGCATGGGCACCGGTTCTTTTAAAGACACAGCCTGAGAAATGTCCAGGCTGAACCCTGGGCAGATGGTGCGCGAGGCAGCACGACAGATGTGGACCAGGGCTCTGGATCCGGAAATACTCAATCGCAACGAAGACTCACATTCGAGCACAACAAATGCTTGGGGTTGTTGGTTCCCTGAGCGAGACTTGACTGGTGTCTTGTGCCAACTGGAACACACATTACCCCCTAGTGAGGCAACCAACACAACTGCCATGCAGGCCCTTAATCCAAGGTTTCTGAGTTCAACTAACGAACTGATAGGAAACCATTAAACATGTGGGGTGGAAACACGAGGGTTATTGTTGTGTCTCGTGTCTGTGCAGGGATCATAGATTGCTATACTGTGGGTTGTGCCCCATTCAGGCTTTTCATATTGAACTCGGTTTTCATATTACTTATTCAGTCGCATAGACAGTGTGTCATGAGCCCTTGTGCACGGAAGGAAACGAGCCCCTGGCTGCTGAATGAATATAAAATACAGCAATAATCAGGGTTCAGTGGCCAGAGAGGTGCACACAACAGTGATGGGGGACTGAGTAGGTTCCAGACAGGTGCATACAGCATTGATAGAGAAATGAGTGGGGTTCAGTGGAAGTTTAGAAGGCCAGTGATGGGGGATTTAATGAGGTTCAATTGAATTTTATACACCAGTGATAGCTAATGTGTGGTCTCATTTGAAGTGTAAATGGCCAGTGGTGGGGGAATGAGTGGGCCTCTGGGCCCCTGTGCCACTGCACCTGCAGTACAAATGAAAGCTATGCCCCCTGAATTTACTGCAGGGACACTTGAATTATGTAATGCTGTGGTATTTTTCACACAACTCTGGATTTGCCACATAGGCCATCATCTACTGCATAATGTGCAGAATCTAACAAAAAAACAATTCTAGGTTCAACAGTTCAAAAGTTACCAAAACGCAGTGGCATGTGTTGCTGTTCAATGGAACACCCTTTGCAAAGGTTGACTGGTCACTTTTCTGATGCTTTTGCTACATTTGGGCGTTAAACTGGTATTAATAAGGTGCAACCTATGCCCAGACAGTGTCAACAAGTGTGCAAATAAGAAAATAATGTAGTAGTTCTATCACAAAATTTGACACATTACACAAAATAATTTGCCTTTTCTTGCCACATAATTTAGTAAACTCTGCCGCATAATTTTGCCCTCCCCTGCCACATAATTCCAATGGCACTGACTACTCTCAGTCCCTGACGGGGTCCTGCATTGTAAGGTGGCATATCCTTCGGGTGTGTGTGGCAAATAAAGTGAAAATAACACACTTTCAGTGATGGGTCACAAGTTAAAGGGGAACGTTCTAGGTTCAATGATTTTGTCATGTTTAATATATTCCTCTATTGCTTTCTCCACAGTTTTTTTTGTCTTTTTCTTGTTTCTTCTCTTGCTTAGTGTATTTTGTCTTGTCCCAACGCAGGGATTTTGGAAGTTGTATTGTCTTTGTGGTGTGTGTTTTGTGCAGTGTTTGTCTGTATTCCCTTAGTAAAGGAGATGCCTTGTGCTCAGTGTCTGTGCAGTGATGGGGCAGGGCACTATGATGCGTGCCGTCTTGGAATGTGGAATGTTTCTGTAGAATTTGCTTTTCACATCTCTGCCAGTTGCAGGTGGAGTCCTGCGTTATGAGGAGGTTCAAGCTGCGGCCTCGGTGTGTCTGAGACTGTAAAGTGAATATAATCTTCCTTCAGCCTCCTTTGGGCACATAATAGACAAGATGATGACAAGAAACTGCATAAAAAACAGAAAGGTGTGAGAAGTGAAAGACAACTTTAATGGAATTTAACATTGCCAGAACCACAACAATGCAGTAGCAAAACAGACACCACTCTTGTTAGGTCGAGCCTAGCGTTGCAGCGCATGCGCTGCTCGCTCTGCGAGGCATGCAGTATTCAGTATAGTGTTGCAGCTTCGTGGAAGCTCCGCCCACTCTCCGCCCATCTTTTTCATTGGCTTAGGTCCTAAATGCTGCCTTCCGATTGGTTTTAGGATTGTTAGTCCCTCCTCATGAAGGCCATGTCGTCATTTGTATCCTTTCATGGCTACTGGCCCCTTTACTTCAAGCACCATTTTCTTCTCGAGCCCCATCCCTCGCACTCCCGTTCGTGCCTTCTCCTCCGCCCGCACTCCCGTTTCCAATGCAATAGGTCTCGCATAAATGCGAGTCCTATTGCATTGCAAATGCTTGCTTTTGTTAGCCATCCTCTTCCTCACACGGTGTGCGATGGCCCCTCCTCCCCTCTGGGAATTGAATCTCTGCAGAGCAACACCAACGAACCAATCACACTGGTTTGTTTTAAATGTTTACTTTCCGCCGTCGCTCATCAGTGCTTGTTTTTTTGGGCGGGGGAGATCTCCATTCCCAACTTAGAAATTTACTACTGCCCTTGACAGAACTAATTTGAACTCTAACCACCCGATCGTTTTGAAGACTACTTCTTTAAATGTATGGGCCCCTCACTCAGGGGAGGGGTGAGAGTGACGGAGTGCTCGCTGGAGGCTGGTTCACGCCTGTGAAACAAGCAGGGTTATCTGATTCCGGGGACAGAGTTTGCACGGGCAGAGCTGCCTCAAGTGCACGTCACGGGCCCCAGGGTTGAGGAGCACCGGCAGAGCTGGGAGCTGGTACTGAACTCGCTGGGTGGTGCAGCTCGCGATTGAGGTGATCTGGAAGAGCTGCAGAAAGTTACCCATACTTCAATGGTTGAGGGAGCTGCAGGGCATGATTGGGGCGCACTAACACGGCATATGGGGATCCCAATATTGAAACAGCAAACAGTGGCTGAAGGTCAGGACTGGGTGCGTTCGCTGAGCTGTGAGAAACGGAATAGATGGGTGCGCTGCAGATCAGGATTGAAGTGCACTGACAGAGCTGTATGCTGGGTGCAGCATGTTTGGACGGAGATGCATGGGTCACAGTGTTGGAATGACAATATGCTGTCTTTCAGTGTGAAAGCCCAAATGCAGTCCAGCTGCACGTGGGGCCTGGTAACGGCACAGCGAGGGACTTGAGGGCAGCGGCGTGGGAGAAGGTTTGGAATGAGACTCATTGCCAGCGCTGTCTGTGGGCCCTGGAACAGAGTATTGGGGATGGCGGGGTCTGCTGGTGAGCATTTGGGGTGAGTGGTAGGGTACTGTCAGAGTTTTATGTTCATCAGAGCACTGCCTTAGCCGGTGCAGTGCTGTCTGTCTAGGAGAAAAGTCCAGCTAGAAATGTTCCATTCCCAGACACCCTCCAGCACCGTCTCATCCTTTCCCACCCATCTATCATGCTCGGGGTCTGGGGGCACATGCTCTTAGTGGTGCCAGAGCGAGGCAGACCCTGCATGTTTATGAAGCCTGCTGTTCGCCACAGGCATGAGTGGAGGGCCTGCTATGCACAGAAAGGAATCTCGGGTAACTTTATAATTTTTCCTAGAGCGCAATTATATCAGTTCTGCAGCGATGTGCTGTTGTGCTCGAACCACCCTGTCAGCTATTTCTTACTTAGCAACAGCTGACTCCCTGATTCATTCAAACATTTCAGGCTATTCTCTGGCCTTCGGTTCATTGTATGTAATTTTTTCTGAGATGGATATCCTGAGGGATTTGGGCTTCCGACACCTATTTGACAGCGGTATATCAGGTCAAACGGAGATGACATTGCATCAGACACTGCAAGCACTGCACCAATCTCATTGCACCCATTAACTTTTAATGCACGTAAAAAACGTAGGTAAATGTTTTTTTTTTAGAAAAGTAATAAAAATTGTCATTTCAAATGGACATCGCCGGATAGAGGGAATATCGTAAAATAATATAAATATCTGGGGATGATGTTTCACAAAAAGCATACTCTGGATGTAGCATCATTCGCCCAAGATGTCTTTTGAATAAGGGGTTAGCTAGTCGAAATGGAATCTAATTTTCCAGCCTCTACAAAAAAAAAACATTCCTGCCTTGAATCTTGTATCAAAGCAAAATTCCAGACACCTTGACGTGGGAACTAGAATGTGCCTCCTTGTTCAGCTTGAATGAGTAAAAGTTAAAATCAGTAAAGATTAATGAAGAATGGGGTAGAGTAGGTGCTTCAATTACTGCAGTAGTAAAAGAAAATACATCCTACAGGAAACTGGACTTAAAAACATTTACTGCAAAAATATCTACCACGAATAAATAATCTCAACAAAAATGTTGAAATGTACAGTACCTGATCACACTATCAAGCACATGCTGCGTTGATTGCTAGGACTGAAGTTAGAATATTAAATTGACCCAGTCCTACAATAAGTCGATCTTTTTTCAGGACGATCTTTTTGTAGGAAGATATTTAAATTGTCGATATTTTGGCAGAAGATGTTTCTTAGTGCTTTTGTTCAGTCTTTGTATTTTTCGTTCTATGTTTTTGAGTGGAACCGATTAGAGGCGGGTGTTGTGATGTAAATATGTTGAAAGGTTTGGATCTGCACCCCAGAATCACCCATCAGCAGCATACACATAGGTTTTCCAATCAGGCAGAGAAGCTTCAATCAGCCTTTAGGATTTTTTCAACATCTTCTAGGAAGGTCCTAGCAAGGAACTCTTGTTTTTGCTTCATATGGCACCTTGAGTCGTGCAGGGCGGCAGTAGCTGGCACCTATAAGTTATGTTACTCTTTTTGAATCACAACAGTACCTGCTTTCTTGTAGTGCTATGTGGCACAGATCCAGAAACAACTATATCTGGAGTCCACGTAATATTGGGTCTATCCCTTTTTCTTCCAATCTGTGAATTATATCCCTGTCCCCATGGCATTTCCAAATCCGCTTGACGTGGCACACCTTCTATCTAGCTAATAGTCTTTGGAGGTAGGCTGCAAGCTCCATCAATCTCTACCATTCCTGATTCACCCTGACCCCTCAGAAGGTCATCAAAAAGGGTAGACACCATGTCCTCTAAGTAATCAAGGTCCCCCTCATGAGGTAGACCCACTGCACCTACCTACAATCACCTGCATTCAGGGATTGCAGATATTCCTCCACTGGAAGAGTTCCAGAGTGCTCTGCACATTGTGCACCGATCTGAGTCAAAATCCCACTGCCACCTGTCGTTAACATCTCACCTTTACTTCGTCTCGCAGCATCCTCGTGTTGCGGGGGTTGGGAACTAAAATCCACAGCTCAGTAATGCAGCAGCAGCCATATAATGGCACCACAGCCCTCACCCATCCTCTGTGTCCACTCCGCCTCTGAAAGCATGGTGCATAGATCAAGTGTCAGTGACTCGATGCTAACATCTTAGTATTGCTGAGATACCAAGAGGAATAAGGGACCCAGTCAGAGGCAGCTGTGGTCCCTACTCAGAATTAGGTCCCCAGGCCCTGTAACGGCTCCTCCGATTGGGGACCAGGTACCCCACTCCCTGAAGCCTTCCTACAGGCTGGACCACTGCAACAGTTGCTCTCCTCTCCCTTAAGCCTCTCCTCTAAGCCTCTCCTCTTCCGTAAAGACCACCTCTTCTCCCCCAGTCTGTCCTTTCCCGCCAGCCCACTGGCCATCTCTTCACCCTCTGGCCTCAGACTGTCCCCTCTGACTGAACACTGTTGTTTCCTGCTTCCTCCTCTCCCCTCAGCCTGCCCTCTCTCCAGCCACCCTACGGGCCTCCTATCTGCCCTCTGTTCTCGGGCACATATCTGAGGGCTCTTATCTAGGTGATAAAGGAGTTGTATTGTGCTCTGGTTATGCCACCCTTGTGCTCTTTTGTAGGTTTCCGCCAAGGAAAAAGGCTGTCATACCCCAGAATAGCATCTAAAGGCAATCTTGTGGACACTCCATACCCCTAAACCCACCGCCCCCCCCCCCCGCTCCCCTTGTTTTCCAGTCTACCAGTGCAAACTGATTTCGCCTGTGGAAACGTGGCAGACATTCTTTTGACCCTCATTTTCTGTACCCAAAACAGAGACAAAAAACCTGGGACTAAACGATTCTGTCCGTTTCCATAATTCAACACACACAAGCAAACATTTTATGTGGAAGGGCATTACCTAGTGCTGTCTTTAGTTTTTCTCAGTAAGCATAAACTGAAATAGTGAGTTGGTACATTCTTGGCTTACCTTCTTGACTCGCTGTTTGATCTGAGGAGAGGAACATGTCTCCTCAACCGAAATTCGGGTGCTATAGATGAGATTTCAGATTACAGTGTCAAAAAAGCATGCATGTTAGTGCAGAGTGTAGCCTAGTTCCAAGCACGGTGTCCATGTAACTGAAATGTTGCTTGACTGCAAAGAAAACAAGCATTTGCAATGCAATAAGTCTCGGATTTACAAAAGTTTGAGCTATTGGCATTGTAAATGACTAAGGGCCAGATGTATAAAGAACCCGTTTTGCGATTTCCTAATTGCGATTCCTTGCGATTTGCAATTAGGAAATCACAAAACAGCATGCATGAAAGTGTGTTGAACACTTTCTACGATTCCTAGGGTATCGCAAATGGCCTACCTCATGAATATTAATGAGGTAGGTCGCAATTTACGACCCCCTAGGAATCGCAAATATCACATGGATGGTGGCCTGCTGGGGTCAACAGACCACCATGTCCGTGATTGCTTTTAAATAAAGCAATCTTTTTTTGTTGTAAAGCAGCCCGTTTTCCTTAAAGGAAAACGGGCTGCTTTACAAAAAGAAAAATGAAAAGTTTTCCTTTCATTTTTTAAGAGCAGGCAGTGGTCCGTGGGACCACTGCCTGCTCTTAAAAAATGCTTTTACAAACATTCACAAAGGGGAAGGGGTCCCTTGTGGACCCCTTCCCATTTGCGAATGGGTTACCACCTACTTGAAGTAGGTGGTAAAATGTGAATATTTTGCAAGTGCATTTCGGTCGCAAAACATTCATACATACCGATGCAATTCGGTATTAGGAAGGGACGCCCTAAACACGCCCCTTTGGGTTTGATACGTGTAAAAACCCTTTTTTGCGTTTGCAAACGGCCCAAATCTGCGAATCGGCCGGTTTGCGAATGCAAAAATGGGTGATGCATGTGACCCAATGCCTTTTATTTATGTGTTTTGAAAACCTGCAAGCGCTGCGTAAACACGCACTTTGTGCTTATAGTCCTTGCTTATGAACAGCAAGGCTGGCAGTAAAAGAGGCGCAGTTACTGCCAGCCTTGCTTCTCGTAAGCAACGACTATAAGCACAAAGTGCGTGTTTACGCACCACTTGCAGGTTATCAAAACACATAAATAAAAGGTAGTCATTTACAATGCCAATAGCTCAAACTCTCGAAATGCGAGACCTATTGCATTGCAAATGCTTGTTTTTAGGTCGAGCATTCAAGACCTCTTGTATATACTTTAGTATATACTTATGTGTGTATGTACTTTGTGGGCTCTGTAGTTTGTAAGCACTATTTTCTTTAATGAGTTTCTCCTACTGCAGGCATGACATGCTTTCCTGCAAGCGTGCCATGCATGCTTTCACTTTCCGAGCAGCCCGGGACAATGGCAGGCGCTTCTTAGAATAGGTCTTGTATTTACAAGAGTTTGAGCTATTGGCATTGTAAAATGACAATGCCTTTTTTTTATGTGTTAATAATTCCGTTCCAAAGACAATCATGGCTCTTTATCTGATGAATTTTTATAATAACGATTTTACTAACGTTAGTTGCACACACTGTATTCACTGTATGAAAGGAAAGCTTGTTTAATTTTATATCTCACTTACAAACTAAGGCCCAAAACTCCCATCTTCAAGTTTACATTTTTCTTCGTAGCGATATTAATGCAAAGCTAAGTGGGAGCTCTTGAATACAAGATAACTATACAGACGGGCCCCGAACTTTCCACGATGCCAGGGGGATCGAACTTCTTAAGTATCTCACTGCCCGTTGCCTGGCCGACCTACTCAAGACATTAGGGGGAGCAAACAATATGATACTATCTTTTAGGGGGGGGGTGAACCTCCCCTCTTAGACTATATGTTTGTAAGCCCGAATCTCATACTCTGGTTTTCCAAAGCAGAGATTCTGCCCACAAAATGGGGGGATCATAATGCCTTGAGCGCCTCCATGTGTCTACCGATCAAGGGTCTTGTTTGTAATAGCAATTTAGCTTCTATTACACAACACTTTTCAGATGGTCTCTAAGATTATTGTGGTGCTTGAAAAAACCCAAATATACATTGTCAGCTTTAATCAAGTCACACATAGATGTATTTCTTAACTGTTTCGTTCAAAGTGATCAAGAGTCGATGGCCTTGTATTACAACAGGTTAATTTGCACAATCAGGGAGTCTATGCTTAAGCCAATCCATGCGTCCAATATGAACCACAGATGGGTTGATAAGGCTTGTTCTCAGGCAAATCGTAAGCTGAGAAAAGCACTAAATGCACGGCCCAGGGTAAGGAATGAAATCTCCATGGCACGCAGTGAGTATAAAACCACGCTTTTAAACAGAAAGAGGGAAGTACACAAACACGATTGGGAACTGCTGGAACTCGCAGCCGGGGAAAGGATAGTAAATCCTTATGGATTTAGTAAAACGAATCAAAACAAGAAACTCCCCCATTAACCCTCTTCTGCAAAATAACATCTTGGCCACAGACTGGGTCACTCATTTTGATTCCATCTATCATATAGAGGATGACCCAATTATGTTAGCTGCTCTGTGCAATAGATTGCAGAATTCTTCCCACCTCTTAATAACGTTGTAGCAAGTGGTACTGGCGATCCAACACAGCAAGGGCGGGAGAGCGCCACGCCCAGATCGGGTACCTATGGACCTGCTGAAATCCATTTCCCGAGAGATGGGCTCCCTTATTACTTACACATTTAATTCTGGTTTATCAGTTAATATTCCTCCTTCCTGGACTACCGCAACAATTATGCCAATTTTTAAAAGGGGGGACCAGTTGTCCCCTGAGTGTTATCGTTCTATATCACTTATTGACAGTACAATTAAAATAACTGGAAGAGTGATTTACGACCGACTGGTCATAAGGACAGCTAATAAAGATATTCTCTCCCCTTTCTAGTTTGGTTTTTGCCCAAAATTAGGCACTAATGAACAGTGTCTAAACCTGGCATTGACAATTTCCAAATATCCTAAAGCTAGGCGTGCCCCTATTTGCCTAGCCTTTATGGATTTGTCCACTGCCATTGTTTCAGTGAACAGAACCAAACTTTGGCTAATGCTGCTGGATCGAGGAGCGGACCCCCCCCATTGGTAAATCTTTTATACTCATTACACGTAGATCTTTCAGCCAGAGTAGGTTTAAATTCTCAGGGCGAGCTCTCTTCTGATTTTTCTTTGAAGAGTGGGATGAGGCAGGGGTGTATATTGGCTCCTTTATTATTTATTTTATATATTAAAGGTCTAACAGCCCATTTATCTTCCACTCACTCACATATTGCAAGAATAGCTGGTAGTCCAATTTCTGCATTACTGTATGATGATGACGCTGTATTGTTAGCCCACACCTCAAATGCACTGCAACATCAGGTGGACTGTTTTGATTCTTTTATGCATAATCTGAATTTAAAAACTAACTAGACAAAGTCACACATTATGTCTTGTAGTCTGGTTAAACTAAGGATAAATAAAATCAGTATTAATGGACAAGAATTAACGAGCGTCGATAACTTTTGTTATCGAGGGTTAACCTTTGGCTCCTCAGGGTCTTGGAATCCCCATCTTGCTCAAGCTAGTCTTAAGCTTTGTAAATCGGCTAGCACAGTTTTTAATCCTACTGTACATGACTTTAGGGGGACTGTCCTAGCACTATTCAAGGTTTATAACTCACAGTGTATCAGTGCAGCTACCTATGGTGCAGGAGTTTGGGGTTTTAGCAAAAGTTGTTCAAGTTGAGGAAAATCGTTTTTTCTGCAATTGTTGAGTTTACCAACATCTCTAGTCTTATTACCCATTTTGAGTTAAATCAGGGATTTATAGTGGACAAGGTACAACTGGTGCCACTCGCACTATGGGTCAGTATTTGGACGAACCCTGCAGCTAAGCTATTCAAAGAAATTATACTAGACTGTTTATCGTTGGACAAGGCTTATTCTATACCATGGCTAAGTTACATTCAGGACATTTTAGGGTTCCTGGGCCTATCTTCTTGGTTCATTTAACTTAGTTGTATTCCCAAAAATGTGAAGGCGAAGGTAAATACATTATTTAAGGAGTTTTGCGTGGACACAAGAATGGAAAATGAGTTATCCAAACCTTCTGTCTCTAACTACTGTAGTCTCTTATTTACAGGTGAACCCCTTATGTATCTATCTCTAGAATTTACAAGATGGGAGCGTTCTTTTTTTTCTCCGATTTAGAGCAGGGTCAATTTATTGGTCCTTTTGTTTTAAAAATGTTTTAGACGCCAAAGGAAATACAGTTTCTACCTGTCCCTGTGATAGCCATTCTGCACAATCACTTTTGCACTTTATGTTTTTTTTAAATTGTGCAGTTTAGCACGAATGCACTTTCTGACCACTTTGTCACGCAAGTTAGGATTCCGGCGTTGTAGAATAGCCCTGCTCCACTTACAATTTCTAAGTTCCCCTGAAATTGTTTATTGTGTCTGCTCTTTTCTGAAAGCAGCCATTAGGACCAGGAAAACTATGATAGATTAATTCTTTGAAATGTACGTGTGATGTGGATTAGCAGGTGGAATCTGCTCAAGGTATTCTGGTCATTTTCTTTTCGGGGGGATAGTAGGAGCGCATAGCGGTCCCTTCTTAGAGGTTTTCGCTCTCCTCTTTTCTCCCTAATTTTCTTTAAAACCTGGCCAATTTCCATATGAGTGTATTGATGCTTTAGAAAAGAAGGAAAGAAGAAGAAAAAAAAATCTTGCTTTTTTTTTTAGTACGGCTTTTTGATGTACTGTGGAAATCTGAAAGCTTTTTATGTACATATATTTTTAACTGTTCTTAATCTAGTGTAAGATTATTATTCATTGTTTTATGAGATTTTGGATATGTGTAACACTTTTTATGTACTTTTATGGTCTATTTTTAATCAGACTGAATAAAGATTCTGAATTGAAATGAATTGGACTAGGGTGTGGCTATGCAGGTTTTGTGTCAGTTATCTGATTTGGCTCAACAAATGGAATGATTTTGGGTCTAGACAGTGTGAAACATGGGGGGGGGATGGTGACAGGGTCTTATTGTTTTCTTTTCTGTGGGAAATGCGTCAGGGTAGGTATGTGTGCTTCATGCTTGATTGTGGATGTGTGTGGTGATGTTGAGGTGTGGGACTCGTGACGGTCTATGTGTACCAGGAAGTTTTATGTTTGTGATGTGTGTTCATGGGTGCGGACATTAACTGTGGTGATGTTGAGGTGTGGGACTCGTGACGGTCTATGTGTACCAGGAAGTTTTATGTTTGTGATGTGTGTTCATGGGTGCGGACATTAACTGGCGGTGTAGGTATTGTTGATGTACTCTTACTGCAGACATCACTGACAACTTGCACTGTTAGGTGACACAGGTCTTTTGGTGCGTGGTGTGTACTTACTATTTAGGGACTAGGAGGGCACACTTCGACTTGTATTGGACATTGTAATTGTAATACTACAACATGTAGTGCCCATGTGTAACAGGACGTGAGATTGTAAGGGCAATGTGGTGGTAGAGTGAGGTTGTTGTACAAGAGTACTGGGATATGGATTGTGTCATGTTAGAGGTTTTATGGGGTTCCTGGGGATGGGATGTTGGACAGTGGTAAAGGTGACGTATATGACAGTTCTATTGACACGGGGTCGAGAGGCAAAGATTGGTTACATGGGGATAGATTGTCCTTTTTGCATGGTTTGATGCATGGAGTATGTTAAATTGTTAGCCTTTAGGTCTGTGTGTCATGGCACTGTCCAGCGTTCGAACGTATGCCTTTGCTTTGTACGACTAAAGGCACCTGTGGCCATTTACAGCTCTCTGTGGGTGGCTGGTGTTGGTGAACGGGTGACATCCCCACCCCATGTCGTAAAGCACAGGCCTTTAAGAGATTTATACACTTGGAGGCCACACCTCCCCTTTGTTTTCCTCGCAGACGTGGCATATTGTTGGCAAGGCATGATGTTTGTGTTGTGGGGTGACTTACCGGAGATGGCACCCGCGTCGGTGTCTGCTTAGGAGATAGTTAAGGAGATATATCATAGGGACGACAGGTACGATGGCTTCCATGACTGCAAACGTTGTGTGATAACTAGTTAAACTGAGTTTCTGCTTTATATCCCTCCCTTTCCGCCTCCTGTGCAGTGGTGGATGGACTGCAACACTTGCACCGGGCTGAAAAGCAACTCATAATTGGCTCAGCGGTCTTCAGTGGTGAAGGTTGCTTTACAGGCCCTCATTGGTGTGTTGCGCCGAGCCGTCGCAGATACGACGCTGGCAGCATCAACAGAACTGCACAGGCGCACATGTGTGCTCATGATGCCACTCGTAATACGGTGGACGGAGGGCCACTGTGGAACCGCCAGTGCCAGCTCGGCGGGCTTCCGTCAGCTAAACTAAACCTGGGTGGAGTTCGCGGAGTTCTGCTACGCGGAACTCCGCAAAGTGAAAAAAAAACTCTGCTGCGTTACGTGGAGCTCCGCGAGAAGCAGAGTGCGTTAGATAAATGCCGTTCGCGGTGATTTTCAGTGCCACGTGCTCATCTGCACTGTGCAATCATCACAAACTGCACCATGCACAGCGCAAGCGGGCACTGCTTCCTTTCTGCTGCTCGAGTAGATTTTTACTCGAGCAGCAGCTTTCTCAATGCGAACGGACAGTTTCTCAACGCGAGCAGTCGCGAGCATACGCGACCACTCTCAGTTAGAAATCTGCCCGCCCGCGTTGAGAAATCTCGCCGGGAGGTTGATTTTCTGCGCTCGCGCTCACCAATTTGCTGTTGACGATCGCTAACGAGGAAAAATCTCGCCGGGAGGTAGATTTTCCTCGCTCGCGCTCGCCAACATGACGTTGATGAACGCGAGCGAGGAAAAAAAATCCGCTCCACAACGCGAAGCGGAGTTTTTCGGAACTCCGCGATCGCCGCATAACGCGGAGTGCTGAAAACTCCACAAACTCCGCGAGCGGAGCGGAGTTCACCACCCAGACTTACTCATTATCAGGCCCTTAATCTCTTCAGACGATACATTGTTATATAAATATGCTGCAATAGTAAAAGGCAAAACCTTATGAAAATATAGTTCCACCAATGCAGATGTTAAAAGTATTTTGACGGCAGGAAACTGATAAGAGAAGCAGACTAGGAACAAGCATTGGTAAATGCAGGAAAATATGCTACAGCCAATAGAAATGGATGAAAGGTAAGTGGCATGCATAGGAACCAATAAGAAGCCAGGAAAGAAAGGAGGCAGGATGTAAGTTCCTTTTAAGTTTATATTAAAAACAATAGATTTCTCAAGCACAGCGCAAGTGCTGTGCAGGCAAAACCTAAAAACGGCTCCACACAGTGACCTGACAGAGCAGCCCATCATGAACTGCCTGGTTGCCCTAGAGGCCAGTACAGCCCTGACTACTGGATTTTCAGATGCTTGTTTTATTGGAAAGCAATTCTAACAGCAGTTTTTTTTGCTGCAACAAATTAGCACTTCAGAAAAGAATCCCTGAATCATGGGGCACCCCCCATGTCATATGTAGGGAGTTAGCTGAGCCCTTGCGGCATTGCCAGTAGTTAGGCGAGAGACCCTGGTAGATTCTACTCAGTTTAGTTAGCGTTAGGTAAGTCATGTCAAGAGAGTTCCACAGTATCAGTTTGAGTCAGCCATTGCTAAATATTCTTTTATCCCATTGGCTTGTTTTGTCCTATTCACCTGAGTGGCTCATCAGTTCTTGCCATTCATCTTCTGTGAGCCATTGCAGTGACCACCCAACCCCCCAAACAAATCTCAGCATTTCAGAATATATTTAAAGCTGGTATTTACTGCACAATGCTTGCAGAGGTCGGGCGTCCTATTGCTGGTTTTGATTGCTAGGTCTCACTTATTTACTGTTATATCCATTTCATGACCTGTGTGATGGTATCTTATCATCCATGCTGGAAACTCGTTCTATGATTTCACCAGGGTGATCTAGAGACAAAACGTGCAAGACTTGTTTAACCTGTCTGATCCTGTTTGCCTAGTCAGAATTGTTTGCCTGCCATGCATTTTTCAAGGTGATTGTTCTGAAGAATCTAGTGTTTTCTCATATTTTTTCAAAGACTTGTAAGGAGTAGAGCTTGCCTGTCACACTTCAAAACAGAATCGCGGGAGTTTTAGTCCAACTATGTGAAAATTGTGCTGTAAAGTTTACTCTTTAATACCCGTTTGAAACGTTTTACAGAGAGAAAAGCCCCTCACACATCAAACTTGCTTAAATAAAATGTTAGGGACGCCCCCTTTGCTTGGTCGCACTGTCGGGTTCAAGTAAAGCTTTTACGCCACGTCACTTAAAAACTTCACATATGTCATTGATGGCAGGCAGTGCCAGTGCGAGCACTGAAGCGTGTGGGTGATACGGTCGCAATGGGCAGTGCAAGTGTTGAAACTGAGGAGCACAAAAGATGAGGATATTACCCTGCTGAAAAAATTGTTGGACCCCTAATCTTTTTTATTTAATCTTTTTTTTTTTTTTTTTTTACGAATTATGCACTGATTACAATTAATAGACAGGACGAGTCAGTTAGCTGAACATTCACCGCCATTCACCGTTGACACATGATATGTAATGGGTGTCATGTGTACTATATAAAAAGCAAGATGTTACATTATGGTGAACAGTATCATACTAGACTATGTAACAAATGCCCATGGGAAAGCTGACCTATAGAAAAAGAACATAGACACGTTGTTTTTAGGAAGAGATGAAATAATCGATTGAGAATGAAGAATGGGCAGAGAAGAGAAAAGGAGTTAGGTAAAAGGGAGAAGAAAGGAACATTAAAGAGGAGTGACAAATGTGTTTTTTTTATCTAGGAGCGATGAGGAAAAGGTGTGCGTGGGAACATAAAGCAAAGGAGGAGGGCTCAGGTTTTGGAGACTCTATAGAACCCTTTATTCATGTATCTAAGAGTGTTCTTTTTTCTTCCTTTGACAGTCTTGTTATTTTTTTAAATTCCTGATTAGGTGTCCCCCACGCCTAGGGGAGGGGCGCCCTTAGTTGCGCCAAAAACCGAGCCCCCTCCAGGGGCTAGATGCCGGAAGGGGATGGATCCCTGCTGACGCTCCAATACGTAAAGGAAACCGAAACTTAATTAAGTTATTTAAGGCAGCGTCCCAGGGGTCTCGTCCTCTTTGTCTTCTTGGACCCCAAGGAAGCCGCAGGAGCGTCGTAACAGTGGATTTCAAGGAGGCCTGGCGTAGCATTATGTAAATAGAGGTTGATGGCACAGTTGAGTAATATCACAGTGCTCAGAACCCAAGTTCACGGGTTCGGTTCCCCCTTATGGGCCATTTTCATGTTTTCTATGGTCGGGGGGAAATTGCAGTTTCATTCAATTTTAAGGACGATTATCGAGGGCGCGCTGTTTGTGGCGGGGGCGTGGCTACAGAAACAGCAGTAGCTCTAGCTATACACGGGATGCTATGAAGGTACAGGTCGTGGGTTCGTGTCCCAACCGGGTAATTTGAAAATTGGTATTTAATTATATAGTTTCTAACACTGCGCTCTTAATTGTGTATTTTAGTTATTCCGGTTTAGTGTGTACCGGTGCATCCACATTATCATTTCTAACTACATTCCTAGGCAAGCCGGCCTGTAATATTCAATTCCGTGTTTGGTGTCCTCTCGGCATTCAACCTGGAAGCGACTTGCCTTTGATTATAGCTCATGCTGTGTGCAGGGCTTGTTAAGGCCGAATCAAGTCGGTGGTAATGAGTATCCCGCTAGGTGGGCCCGGGCCAGGGGTTCATGCTTCGGCGTGCGCGAGTTCAGGGGATGCGCTTTTTGTGGGGACGCGCTCCTACTCACAAGTGTGCGCGAGCGGACGCTGGCTGTACGTGCAGGGGTAGCTACAGCGGTCACCGGGAGTGTGTCCAGGAGCAGTCATAAGCACCGAAGCCAGGGAGACGCACTAGTCCACGAATGCCCTACAAGGTAGACTTAAATGAAGCTGCCTTAGGCAGTGTCTGTGCGAACTGCGCTCTCTCATCAGCAAGGAGTTAAAAGGGAGGCTGGGAACGGCGCGTCCTTATTGGAAATATGTGCCAGACAGAGAGGGTTGCGGTGTAAGTTACTGTATACTCTTCCTGTATCCTGCGAACTTGGGTGGGGTCACAGTGGCCATCAGGACTTGCTGAACAACACGGTATTGAACAGGGGGCATGGTGTTGAGATAATGGTACGGTAGCTGTCCGAGTGGTGTGGGTGGCTCGGGTGGTGCGAGCGACAGTTGGACAGTGGCTTCCAGCAGAGGCTGCAGTGACCGGCAGAGTGCACACCCAGCAGCGGTAATAAGTTGGGTGGCGTCACGGTGGGCATCTGGATTTGCTGAACAACATGGTATTGAGCTGGGGGGCATGGTGTTAAGAGAGCGGTCGGTAGCTGTCCGAGTTCTGTGGGCAGCCCAGAGGGTGCGAGTGACAGTGGGACAGTGGTTTCTAACAGCGGCGGCCGTGCTCGGCGGAGGGCACGCCCAGCAGCGGCAATCAAGTTGTTGTGTGTGCCGGGAAGGTAGCAGGGCCTCTAGGAAAGCAGGCCGCGGCGGCAAGCTGGGCTGATCTTGCGTCTGCCGCGATAGGCGGAGGGCGCGCCCGTATACAAATGGGCCGGGGCTCCAGTATCTGAGCTCCGTCCGCGCCCGGGCCGGTGGTTGCAATATGGCATAGCGGCTGACTGCTAGTGAAATACCCGTATTTTTAAGAAAAGTGAGACTTCAATAGCAACAGATCACAATATTGTTAAGCGAATGGTGAGTTTATTGTGACATTCTCGCAAATCAGACGAATACCGCCATGCGGTAAAAAAGCAATGGTTGCTGGGCTGTACGCTGGTCTAAGTATGGGGCAAGCATTAGCTCGTGCCTCTGCACATCGGCTTTCAGTGGAGAGGCATTCGAGGCTATGGGGAAGCGGTGCCCAGGAAGTAGCCGTCAATAGTGCAGCAGGTGCAGTGGCACCGGGCCCTAAGGTGTGAAGGAACCACTGTATTCTCATTGTGATTTGTTACTGAGTAACCTAGGGAAGGGGGGGGCAACTTCCGAGCTTACATTTCTCTTTATGACAATGCCTCAAGCCTATGCATTACCATAATGTCACCGGGCTCATGTGCCCTACCTGTGATACCCCTGATATAGCCACTTTCCATCGGTCTGGTTTGCCAGTGTCTGCTGGTGACCTTTTTGTAGCTCCTTTGCATCTCTAAATGTTTCAATCAATGCCGTTTAAAATTAAAATAGTTTGCTAGAATGATATTCCCACAGTTGGTCAATGTTAATGCCTTTTTCATGTACTTAGTTCGCATATTCATTCATAAAATCTTTATTTCGGTTAAAATACCATAAAAGATACAAGCATAAACTTCCTTATCAATAGTGCTCGTGATAAAATTAATAAAAATATTCAATGTACCCAATTCTAAAAGTCAGATATCCAAATTACAATTTTATAAGCGAGAAAGGGATCAACAAGAAGCATAACTCATAATTCAATATCTCTATTAAAATTAGATGGAATAATTGGTAATTTGTTTAGCTAACAGTTTTCACAGTTATTAATCAGTAAGGCCCCCTGACTCAATATTATTCATTGCGGGCCTTTAGCACCTATCCATTAATAATAAGAATAATATAGCACATTAAAATGCTTTACAGTCAAATTTTATTAACATTATCTTAAGGTTGGGACACCCTCGGATCGTGATTTCCCTACACTTGGGTCAAGACACTTGTGGGACAAATCAATAACCTCCCCCTAATTGCCCAAAACTGACCAAGAAATTTCGCAACTGCACATACAAAGAGTGGTCTTGTATCTGATTTTAAGATGCGTAGGGCTTCATGGTGATTATGGGTCCCCAACTGTCTACATACTGGAGCCAACCAGTTCCTTCTTGGTCTAGCATACGCAGGGCATGCAAAGAATACATGACCAACTGTTTCGTTTAGGTTAGAACAAGAGGAACAGCCCTTAGGCTGGCTGCTATTATTTTGCCAAGAGTTGGTGAAAGCATTAATAGGTAGACAGCCGTATCTAAACTGGGTATACAGTTTCCTGTCCCCAGGCTCCTTGATAATATCAAAGTAGCTCTCGAAGCATTTAACAGATTTAATATCTAAAAAAGCATCGGCTAAGCTACCATGACGAATTTTCAAATAATTAGTCTGCTCTACCCATGACCAATATTGAAATTTAATTTGGTCCTTTAACTGCGGGAGCAGGGGACCAGCAACCTCATTTGGTAGACCAATAGCTGCCCGGATGGTATTCACATGTTTACTCCACCCGATTTTTTTGTTTCTGTCTAACGCAGAGACTTCATTAAAAGCGGCTGCATAAAGGGCCAAATCAGGGGTAGAGACCAGTCTGTACCAGAAAAGCAATGGGCGCAAACTCACTTGGTCTTTAATTGACCTAACTCCCAAATCCAATTTCAAGGGGAGGAGGGGGGTGCTTTGGGGGAGAGCTATCAAGCTTCTAAGGAACTTATTTTCCACAGATGTTAACTTGCTTGAGTCTGCTATGCCCCACAATTCTGCCCCATAGAGCACACTGCTCACTACCTTAGAGCTATAGAGTTTGAGAGCTGGGGCTACAGGCTTAGTGTATGATAGACAAATCTCTCGCCGCAAGGCCCCAGTTAGCTGTGAAAATTTCAAGGATGCCTTGTCTAGATGCTTATTCCAATTCATACTATCAGACAGCTTTATACCCAGGTACTCAAAAGAGCTAACCCTCTCCAATGGAGCATTATCCAAGACCAAGTTTTGTTTAAAGGTTTTACGGGGGTTCAACATCATCAACTTGGTTTTGGTAGTGTTGATGACCAAAGCCCTCGTATCACAAAAAGCCTTAAATTGATCCAGGAGCTTTTGGAGACCCATAGGAGTTTTGGATACCAAAAGGGTATCGTCGGCGAACAGCAAAGTTGCTATTCTCTGGTTTGCCAAGGTAGGGGCATCAGCCGGGATTGAGCATAACAAGTCGGCAATTTGGTTAACATAAAGGGAAAAGAGGGTTGGGGCCAGGACACAACCCTGGCGTACCCCCCGCCGGATCTTAATCGGATCAGAGAGTTGCCCCTGGTTTCCCCACCTCACACGAGCAAAGTTATCATTGTGTAGCCTGACCAATGGTTCTAGGATTCCCAGAGGCATTCCCATATTCATAAGGACCTGCCAAAGTAGGTCCCTGGGGACTAGGTCGAAAGCTGTTTTAAGGTCTATAAAGGCAAGATATAAACTGCCTTTGCCCAGCACAACCACCTTCCAATGCAGCATGACAAGACGAAAGGCCTGGTCGATAGTGCTGGTCTTCCGCCGGAAGCCCGCCTGTAGTGGAGAGAGGATGTTATTCTCATCCATCCAGGTCTGGATTTTGGATAGGAGCGAGCGGCAGAAGACCTTTTGAGCACAGTCTATCAGGCTTATTGGGCGGTAGTTGGCGGGCTTGGACCTGTCCCCTTTTTGAAAATTGGGATCACTTCGGCCCCCTTCCATGAGTCTGGGATACTTCCTCCTCCAACAATATCATTGGCCAGGTTCATAAAGTATGTTGTCCAGTTTGCCCTATCGGCACGAAAGAGACCACCCGGGATGCCATCCGGACCAGGGGCTTTTGCAGGTATGATGGCATCTAATGAGCTTGTGATCTCTTCCCTAGTAAATACGATAGTACGTATTGGACACCCAAATTATAGGGCATCTGGGGTCTATCCATGATGTTACCAACTGAATATAACTCGCTAAAGTGATTGTACCATTCTATTGCCGGAATATTATTGGCCAGGGGAGGGGTACGCTCAAAGTTAGTTTTTGCCACAAGCGACCAAAATTGCCGGGGATCAGGGTGTCCAATGGCCTCCCGTAGATCTTCCCATCTCCTTTCATCCCATTGTTTTTTGGCTATACCCTGAACCTCTTTATAATCCCTTCTGGTATTACGGATACTAATAGGGTCGCTACCTTTAATCGCTACTGTCAATCTTGCTCTCGCTGCCCTGCATTCTTTATTATACCATGGGTTAGCTCCCAGGGAACTTCCCCGCAAAGGGCTTGTCTTATTATTGGGGATATAAAAGAAGCAGGCCAATTGATCAAAGAATTCCCTGTGGAGCCTACTACAGGTATTCTGTGAGAGTGAATCCTTACTCGCAGTTTCAAGTACTACTAGATGCTCAACTAGGACTTCTTTGATCTTTTGCAATTTAGGTTCGTCAGCCAGGACCATGGGCCATTTAAGCCGACGCTTGTCATTTGAGGCAATTAACTCCCTTGTACTTAATGGTACATTATGCTTCATTGCAATACTCCCCCATAGGTGGATAACGGATAAGTGTAAGGACTTATGATCACTATCACAGGCCGGAGCTATAGACATGTCCCGTACTAAAGGCCATAGGGTCAAGTCTACTAGTATGTAATCAATCCGACTTGACCCTTTTGCTCCAATGAAGGTCATTCCACAGTCCCTGTCAGAGATGGTTCGACCATTTGTGGCCCTTAGCCTATGTTCTAAGGCTAATGCATTCAATTGGAGGGCGGCTTGTGACCATTTTTTGATTGGAGGTAATTCTAAGTGAGGTACCCTCCATACTTTATCCTCCTCAGTCACATCAATAGACTCAACCCAATCAAGTGGTTCAAAGGTAACATTAAAATCACCACCGATTATTAGTGGATGGCTAACATTCCTACCTCCCAGTAAGTTATCCAAGACGTTAAGAGTCGACGAGCTACCACCTCTAGTACTCCTAGCATAAACATTATAGATGTCAACAGTTAGACCTTTTCCGTTTGTTATCCTAATCCCCAGAATATCAGGGCTGTTAGTGACCAGCTCTTTTGCTTCGCAATTCAACGATAGGTTTACTAAAGTGTGTAACCCCCCTGAAGCCCGACCTTGTTAGGCCGGTATTGCTGGTCTAAAAAAGGTATTAAACCCGGGTATATATATGGGTATCTGGCTCCAGGTTTCCTGGAATAAGCATATTTCCTGACGGGAAACTAAGTCCAGCCAATGCGGGCAATTATGCTTCCTACTAATGCCTGCCAAGTTCCATGACAATATATTCATTGTTTCCCCTTTAACTTCTTGTGGGAGAACCTGACAAGGTGATAGGGTTTCCAGTATAGGCACATCTCGGCTATCGGTCCTTATAACTAGTTCACAATCCTGGGTACTAGCCCTCAGCACCAGGGAGGGTTTAGGAACTAGGGACTCTACTAGAGGACTGCACATACGCTCTTGCTCAAACGAGCACGCCTCTTGGTATAAATGAGAGGAATTAACAGGGGTCATACGATCATTACGGGTGATACTCTTAAAATCACTAGGGATTGTAAGGGTGAGTCAATCGATTTGCGAGAGTATTGGTGTGGGATTGTTTACAAATTCCTGACTTGTGTCGTTATCTTGGCCAGGTTCGGGGGGAACAGTCAGTCTCAGTCTAATCTTTGTTGTTAAATGAGGGTAGGATCTAGCTTCCAAGGCAATTAGGTCATGCACAAGATGGTTAGTAGCTAAAGTTAGCTCAATTGCATCCACTGGGCTATGATCCAGGATGCGCCTTTTGGCCTGGATAATATCCTCTCTAATTACTGACCTGCACCCCCTAGTATGTCTAAGCAAATGTATGGCTTTGTTTTTTAAAACTTCCTTGCTCTCATATCTAAGACAACTAAAATCAACTTTAGGGACATCAGTCAGGAAAATTGGTATTAATGATAGAGAGTCTAACGTATGATGGGATGCCTGTGGTAGTTTACAATGTGGGGGCGCCCTATTGTGAGTCAGGGAAGCCAGCCTTGTCAATGAGCTTTGCCCTGCCCGATCCGATGGCGGGCCGTTATTCCCCTATCTTGTAACACTATTGGCCTGTATTGCCCTGGGGGAGCTCTAGTAGTTGTTTTGGTACTCTGAAGCCGTTGATAATCTAAGTCTAAGGGCTGTGTGCTTCGACCACTTTGGCCACTATGGTTCCCATAGGACGTTTCTGCCCTCAATGAGGGACCAGCCTGTATAGGAAAAACGGTTAGTGGTGGTGCTGATAGTAAATGCAGACCATTACTCTCATTTAATTTTTCATAGAGTTCATGAACCAAAGCGGTTAGAGCCTCAATGCTGTTTTTTAAGGCTACTATTTCTATCTTGAGATCAGAATACATAGGTTTAATACCTCTATTAGCCTCCCCTGCTTCCTGTGCGATGTCTATACTTAGGTCATTGGACACTAAATGTGAATCGATAGGATCAGTATGAGGCTTGGCTACAGGCGGATCTGCGGCAAGGGGAGCAAAGCGGTTGCTCAGTGGGATCTCTTCTAAAATGATGTTTTCCATAGGGCAAGGTATAATTGCTAAATGAACCGCACTTAATGTGGCTATATTCTGCTCCACTGCAGCAATGGGCTTTTTATTTTTCTTGGCTGCTAATTTAAATAATTTTGGAATATCCTCATACCCAGAGACAAATGAACTGGATGAACTGGATGGATTGTTAGAGTGAGGGGAATTAGTCTGAGTATTCCCCGCTATCGGGACATTAGGGATTGGCACAGATAATGTCGGTAATTCCTCACAATCAGTGACAATAATCTCTATGTGGTCTAGGATTTCTTCTCCAGTCCCCCCTTCGCCCTCTTGGCCCCCTTCGCCCTCTACACACTCAGTCCCCTTTACGATAGTCTGGGATCGTTTTTTTGATCTCTTTTTACATACACCTCCCTGCCCTGCTTCAATCCCTTTCCGTTTCCCCATTACAGCGACCAATAATCTACTGCAGTTAATACCACAACTATAACACAACTACAGACGGCTACAGCGCTATATAGCACAGCAATGAAGCACCAGAGTCTTTTTAGATGCAGTCTGTAGGTGTAGTTAAGAGGATCCTTGATAAGTCCCACAGAGTCTCTAAGGGGTGTGGAATTAGTCAATGGGCCAGAATGGCAGGGAAAACACAGTACCTTTTTGATGGGATACGATTGCCAGCGAGTCTACGTCCACGTTGTCAGTGGAGCGCCCCAGCCCAGCCTCTTACGGGCGATGACGGGCAAGGACGGGCCCGCCCTTGGCCCGGGCTTTGCCAGCGTGCGTCCCGCGTCGCGGGAATGACACCGCGTTTAAATGCGCGCAACGGCGGCAACAGGCGCACTCCTCCCTCCAGGGAGAGCGATGACTCCTGGAAGCTGTAGTCTCCCTGACTGGCACCACAGGGCTGGCGGAAAGAAGGCGTCCCGCGTCGCGGGAATGACACCGCGCTTAAATGCGCGCAACGGCGGCAACAGGCGCACTCCTCCCTCCAGGGAGAGCGATGACTCCTGGAAGCTGTAGTCTCCCTGACTGGCACCACAGGGCTGGCGGAAAGAAGGCGTCAGGCGCATATTATCTATGTTGTCTTCGCTAAAATGATGTCATAGCATAGTGTATAACGACTCGGGGGGCGTAGGAGACTTGAACTCTGTCAGAAATATTTTACAAACCAGTAACTTTTGAGGTCACATGGACACAATTAATGCAGGTGCCGTTACAGCCAGACTTGCCGAGTTACCTTTTTGGGAGTACAGGGTTAGAGTCTCGGCGCTTAATTCGAGCAACATTTTCTGAGGCTTGGTGTATATATTATATGTGTGCAGTCATAAGGGCTAGCCTCCTCAGTCGCGGGAAAGTAAATGCATCTGATTTTGTATAATAAAGGCGGTGGCATACCAAACATTTATTGCTTGTTATTCTCTTCCCTTATATGATCGTGGGACACGCACCGCGCAGACATGGCGGCAACATGCTCTCAAGCCAGCAACTAGCAGGAACTTCAGGATAACCAACATATCGGTACCAGCAGGCATGGGAAGGATTCCATGTCCCCTGCGGTAATTGGTGCGTATGGTATAGGCAATTGGGCTCAAGGGTAAATATAGCCTGGCCTGTGCGGAGCAATGCAGTCCCTCTCCGTGCACTGTAATGAGGCGGAAACACAACAGGCATTCTTGCTAATTTTACTTAAGTTCCTGTTCACTTGGGCGGGGTGTATATTGGGTCCTAATACTCTTGCCAGTGGCAATGGTGCTAATTGTCTCCAGGATAAGTAGGTCCGGCTACAGTCTTCTGGGTCAGTTCGTTACCAGCCTACATTCCTATGCTTACATCTAACCACATGGCTGGGGTGATAGCAAAGGGGGGAACTAATTCGCGGCATTCATAGGTACTCGCTCATGAGGTTCTCATAGCCCTTCGAATGAGTCTATAGAGCCAGTGCGAGATCCTTCTAAAGGCGATTGTCGCAAGAGGACCGCCTTCCACCCAAAGTTGGGACAATCAGCCCGGGACCATGCTGTTCTCATGGTAATTCGAATGAGTCTATGCAGCCTGTGCAAGATCCTTCTAAAGGCGCATTTATTCCTTTCGTAAAGGGCGGTTAGGACAACTTTCAGTGCCACCTTACTAGGGACAGTAGCTGTACGCAAGCGCAGTAGCGGGACCAATTACTGAGGACATAAGAAACATCATAGTATTAGATTGTTTGGCTGCACCGGTTACTATTTTTTGCATGGGTACATGATCTGACTAGTCATCAAGTTTAAAAAAAAAAATATATATATAAATAAAATAAAAGAAAAATAAATAAATTCTATAGATACCGCTTGCCTTGAACAAGGGCAACGCAATTTTTCTTATTGTTAGGCACTCACGTTAAATAAGAAGTAATAAGCACTTGGATTAAATAGAAGTAATAAGCTTTGGAGACTGAATGAGTGTCACCAGTTCAATAAAACTCACTAGTTGTACCAGGCAGACAAAAGAATTTAGCGAGACCTACGCTGAGCCACTTACCTGGGGACACTGTAACAGGAGGTTAATAATCAAATTCACTTTTTGCTGCCTAGTGGTGTTCGCAAGGCGCGTCAATGATGCCCCTCGTTCAACCCAGATGTTCATTATAAACATCTGTGCTTGTTCTTCAAGCTAAGTCCATGTGATAGAAAGTGCTTTAGATAAAATCGAATACATTGCAGTATCACAAACGCTGCACGCATGGGACAGACTGAGCACCAGATATGGTGTATCAGCTGGTTTAGACAACGGGTCCGACCTCTCTGGAGGCCGCTTGGTACAGGTGGTGCGGTGGGATTTCACATCATGCTGTATAATATCATAAGTACACCAGCGGTCACACCCTTGTGGGGACATCTTGCCCTGGGTCTTAACAGTATATGGACAAGCACCAACACATAGGGAGCAACCTCAGTCAGCAGGGGGAAGCTGTAGATCAACGGAAATATCTTCAACTCACGCAGAACACAAGATGGCAAGACGTGAGCAAGGGCTCCCAGCAGAAGGGACACATTGTGTAGCTCCCAAAAGGCATCAGTAAGGTGCACATTGGCTTATTGGGCTCCGGGCGGGCGAGAGAGGGGTCTCACCATGGCTGGGACAATGCGTTAGTCGGTTGGGTCGTTTCCTCCACGATGGAGGGTATTGGAAATGCAAAGGGCGGTCATACGGTTGCTGACATGTCTCTGGTTCGGGTCAGGTTGGCATGTATTCTAGTGGGAAAGAGATCATTGGAGTTGGTCTCCAGGACGACATACTTTGCCGCCAAAAAACCTTAAGGGACGTTTTTCAAGTAATGCAACTGTTTTGCTGTAGCGCGTTGGGTCCTGCTGGCACAATGTGCGCAGCCGAGTGGGACGGCCGAGTTGGCCAAATTTAAGGTGCGCTATCCGGGGCCCTGGTTTTCAAGTAATGCAACTGTTTGCTGTAGCGCGTTGGGGCCTGTTAGCACAATGTGCGCAGCTGAGTGGGACGGCTGAATAGGCCAAATTCAAGTTAAGGTGTACGGCCAAGCTGAAGATCAAGTGTAATGTCTGGCAAAAATTTGTCTTTGATGTGAATTAAGCCTGGGCGTAGTTCGCGTAGTTGCGCTACGCGAAGCTACGCGAAGACGTCGGAGCGCTACGCGAGCTACGCGTAGCTTTGCGACCGCGCGTAGCTGCTTGCCGCGCCCGTTCGCGATGCGTTTTTCTTGCTCGGGAACGCGTTGTGGTTGCTCGGGACGCTGTTTGCGTGCTCGGGGGTGCGAACTTACCCATGCGGTCGCCTATGGGCGCGGCCATTTTGTTTTTCACTTGTCCCGCCCGTTCGCGATCCCTTATTTCCTGTTTCGGGTCGCGTATAGCGTGCTCGCGATGCACATTCCTTGTTCGGGAACGCGTCGTACGTGTTCGCGACGTTTTTTGCGTGCTCGGGGACAAATATCGCGCAAACTTACCCACGCGGTCGCGATGGGCGCGGCCATCTTGTTTTACCACTCTATGCTATGGTTCTGGGCCTGCTGTTCTATCCTCCCTCAATCTTTGCAATCCTTAGTTTTTACACTGTTTTTCAATTTTTCTTTATTTCTTATCTATCTCACTCTCTGCTTAAGTCTATATTTTGCATTTTTTCTACTTTTTACTGTGTTTTTTTACTTTTCGACTGTTTTATATAACTTTCTTCTTTAAGCTCCTACTTCTTCCCCTAACTTTATTTTTCCCTTCTAACTTTTCTTTTTCACCTCCTCCCACCCCAGAACCATGGCGAAGGGTAGCAGCAGTGGCTGAAAGGGCAAGGCGCGTGCGCCCAATCACCGCCTGCCTTGCGGCAGACTGCGCCCTGCAGGGGTGCAAGCCCGCGAGCTGTTTAATGAGGCTGAGGTGGCCGCCCTTGTTTTTTTTATTCAGCGCCACCTCCCCTTGACCTTGGCAGCAGGCGGCAGGCCAGGCTCCGGGTACCCGACCCAGGAGCGTCACCGCCGGTGGGCGAAGGTGCGTCGGGCAGTGTTTCGCTGCTCCGAGGTCAGGCGCACCCATAACCAGCTGGCCCACCGGTGGTCAGACATCCTTGACCGGGAGCAGGACCTGTTGGACCTGCTAGGTGTCGAGGTCGTGGGGCTTGGTGAGTAGCCAATATATATATAGTAGTATAAGTATTGTGATTTGTGTATACATTTTTACAAATAACAAGAATACTGCTGCTTACATTGCAGGAAATTACGTTTCAAAATCTTCTGTGATTGTAGGACACAGGTGCTGGGCGGTACTCTTACTTTTTGCAACTTTGCGCTCGCTTGTCATTATGTAAGAGTTTACTTTAGAGAACTTCAGTTAGGTAATGCTATTGCTAGGGAGACTGTAGTCCTTCCTTTGTCCTCCTGTCAAATAGTGGTGGATGCATTTGATACTAGGTTTAGTTACTATTAGTTGATAATTTTTGAGCGGTCTGCGTGTCGCATCCTCTGTCACTGAGTGCTGCTTACCCCAGTCCTTAGAACCTTTTGTAGTTTGTTTAGTGAGTGGTACTGGTAAGCTTAGCTTAGCAGTGTCAGTCAGCTGCAGAACATCAGACGCAACCAACCAACAATTTGGTGTATGCATTATGCACTTTATGCATGTGTCCTCCTTCTCATCTATGCATTTTTGATGTCAATAAAAAATGGAAATGCAGGCTTAATGAACAATTGGCCCGCCTGGAATAGGTGGGCTAGGTCAGGTGGTACTTAGGCTTAGTTAGTGTTCTGGATTTTATTTGAATCAATCAGAATGGAACACTGAATTAGTGTTCCCAAATAAGTAGACTGCCCGTGAATCCCGCAAGGCAGTAGTCGATCGGATTAGATAGGTCAATTTTATTGCAATTTGTGTTTCCTAAAACGTTTTTGAGCGTTTTTTTAGATAATTTATTTGTTTCACAGCAATCATTAATGTTTGTGTCTTTCTTTTTCTTTATTATATCTTACATGATCACTGATGTGTAGCACCCAGGGGCAAGAAGACGGGGTCAGATTCGGCGGGACAACCACCAGAAGACCGCTCCTCTACCGAGGGCCCTGCTGCTGGTCCCAGTAAGTCCTCCAGTGGTTAATATTAACAATTATATTGCCCTAACTTTTACTGCACCTTATTTTTCAGAACTATTAATTCTGGCTCCACTCCCTAATTCTATTTTTTACAAAAGATTCTTTGATCTTGACTTGACTATCTGTTTCTAAATTCTGGTTATCCCTGCCTCTAAGTTCTAACTGCCTCTGCTATGAATGTCTGTACTCTGTACTACTAATATTAGTCTGTCGCTAAGCTTGCCCAGTTTGCATTGCCACTCTTTATTGTACGGTTTTGAATAAAACTCAGATTGACCAATACTAATAGCTCTAGCCACTGAGTCCAGTCCTTTCGGTTGTCCTCTTCTAGGCTTCTTAATCTTGAGGCTTTGACAATTACCACAAACAAAATGCCCAACCAGATATTTGACTATTTTTGATAGGATATAGTACATACTACTTGGATTATGCACAGCCCCATGCAGAACTATGCACAATGAAATAGGATGTTGGTGATGCGAGTTTGGAACTTGGACGTTCCTCACACCTCAGTCAGAAGTGAACCCACAATCCCTGAACGACTAGCTATAGTGTCTCATTAGGTCCCCGAACCCCCACCCGAAGATACCCAATGATTATGATTACACAACCCAGAACATAACACCCTTTCGCTCACTCACTCGTGTAAGTCCACCACCACCACCACACAAAATACCACAGAGTCTATGTGTAAGTTCAAAAGGTTTATTTTTCAACTAACAAGCTCTGTATGTATGTTCTATAAAATTCAGTGTACTCCAGCCAGCTCCAACAGCAAAATACATAAGATTAAAACAATAAACAGTGTTGCACTTGCAACAAGTGCATGATCATTGATGATATATAAGACAAAAGATCTGTGCGAATTCTGGGCGACTCCTCACCGTAGAACGTAGAATTACTGGTTACATGCATCATTCATAAGCTCTGCAAATCTCTGGTTCGTAGAAGGGAATCCTCTGCCTGAGAAAAATGGTGCGTGTTATTATAGTATAATGCAAGCATTTCTCAGTCCTGCCCAAAAAGTGTAACATGTTACCAATGGCTAAGCAATACGGACTAACCGAACTCCATAACAAAGTGGCTTGTTTTTCGACCTCTTGTACGCAACGCTCAGACAGTAGCTGTATGTGCTCATGTGGGCTCAAAAGGCGTCTTACTGTTACTGCGCAACAAGCTGCGAGGTAACATGCGCAAAAGACATGAAGCGGAAAATGGTTGCATGGCTCAGGCTAACTTTGCAAAGAGTAGAGTATAGTATAATAATGACCCTAGGGACCATAACACTACTAGTGTCTACTGACTGTACTCTAGTACCCGATTTGGACTATTGAATGTGATTTATAATAATATGTATGTATTAACTTTTTTTTCAATCTTGCTAATGAAAAAGAATAAATAGGGGGAGGTGTACAGGCATCTAAAAATGTGTCATGTTTTTATCTAGGCGGACTAGCAACCACCAGTGGCGGCAGGGCCACCGGCGATTCGAGCCTTCTGGAGGGGGCAGGAGAAGATGCAGCACCTGCAGGAGCTACAGGGGGGGAGCCAGCAGCGGTGGCGGGCGGTGGTAAGTTATATTCATGACTTATTGACATTGCACTAGCTGGAAGGGTGTGTGGACTTCACTCACTGTTGTTGAGACTTATTATTAGGTATGAAGTTGTAGTGAACATTATACAATGGTTAAAGAAGACACCCTTTACTTAGCATGAGCAATGCAGTAGCAATAGCATTACCAGCGTGACTTGATTAACCAATGGCCTCTTATATCTGACTCCAACTCAGCTGTGAAAGTTTTATGGAGGAGACTAAAAGTCAGATCACATGACCTTGATGGATGTGTTGAACAAAAATGGAAAGAAGGGTTGAAGGAGGAAGGGCGGGCGAGATTTAATATGATGACTGGCAGAGAAGGATACGTTGGAAGCATGGATAGGTGGCTGATAGGAATCAGATGCATGTGTTGTTGAAGGATGGGTGGAAGAAGGTGAAAGAAGAATGGATGCCTGCCTGGGTGGGCGACACAGTATGGGTGGATACTGTGGATAGCAAGAATCATCAGCGGTGTTTGGGTGAAACTCAAAGCCAAGGCAAGCAACGGAGTGAGTAGACGCATGCGTTGTTGTTGGTGAAACAAAGTAAGGTTGGTGGAGAGATTAAGAAGAATGATTGACATTTACTTAGAATGGATGGATTCCTGTATGTATTCATCATAGACAGCATAGGTGGAGACTGTCACGGGATGCACGGTTTTAGGGAATGTAAAAGAAACCGCGCCAGAGTAGCAAAGCCGATGTGGGGAGGGGCAGGGTGGGGGGTAGTAGTAAACAATGTATTACGCGGGCAAATACAGGTAACTTTACTGTAAACATACAAATAAATAAAGCGAATTTGATTGTGCGCACTGCACCGCCAAATGCGATGCAGTGTGCGCAACAAAATTAGTTTCATTTATTTATATGTTTACTTACCTGTAATTGGCCGTAATCCATAGTTTACTACCCCCATCCTGCCCCTACCCACGTCACCGCCCAGCCGAACTCCCCGAGTCCCACCACCGACCGCTACTGACCTTATGTCGTTGTCCCATATAAAAGCAACGATCATTGGATCAGATATATAATCTGCCTTTTTGTAGTAGCCAAGGCACTGTGAAATAATTGAGCAATTGCCCTCCTGGTAACAGAGAGAGTATGGCCAGTGCCACCCGTAATAGAAAAATACGAGCTTCCCCACCTGCAAACAGTAGTAAATCCAACTAACGTGAGTCTGCGTCATGACTCGTATGTTTGTCTTGGGTGCAAGCATAGATGACCGAGCTGGCAATGCCGGCTACAACCAGGTTATGTCATTTCGCTAAACTAGAGAAAAGAAGAACACTGGTGTACTGCGTACTGGTTGGAGTCCATAGTGCTAGAATAATGCCTGAAACTCCCACAAATGTTAGAGGCCGAGGAAGTGGGAGGATAGATAGATTATTACCACAAATGTTATGTACTGTGCTTCTTGCTAGTGCTACTGTGCCATTATGTGTTGAATTAATTTTGTGTTACTGTTTAGCTAAGAGTACTGGTTACAACAATATTTTTTTTCTTTCTTGATATAGATGGTACTCCTTCCCAAGACAAACCATCGCGGAAGGAGTTGGCAGCCAGGGCCCGGCACCGGAAACTGGAGGCCATATGCCAGGAGTACCGGCGGCTGGTGGCTCAGGCGGAGGAGGAGGAGGCGGCAGCAGCAGCTGCAGCCTCGTCCGATGCCCCGGGCCCCAGCCAGGCCACAACTCCAGCGGTACGGCGCCGCAGTCTGGTAGCCGCCCGCCGCCGCCGCAATTCACTAGCAGCAAGCACTGCTGTACCCCACCCTGGATGCCACTGCAGGGCATTTCGCAAGAAGATTCTCCTCCGGATGGCACGTCTAGAGGAGCAAATGGAGGAGCGGGTCAAAATCATGGTGGACAAACACCTCAAAGACCGCCGAATGTAACATCGAGGACACTGTTGATTTGCCCCTTTTTATTCCTTGTTTTGGTGGGTGGGAATTGGGCGTTGGGGTTTCGGGACATTCTTTGGACTTTTTCGTTTTGGACATTTGTTGGGGTTAGGGAGAAGGGTGGGTCAGGTGTGGGATAGTTTATTTTTGTTAGGGTAATAAATTATATTTATACTTAAACATACAATGTTAATGTTTTGTGGGGGTTACTGTTTTACGAATTAACGTCACATTGGTTTCCTTGCTGCTGCAGGGCCGCAGCCAGTGTTTGATTTAAATAATCTGCCAACGATGATGTAACACAAACAGATAGATGCGGTACCCCTCACTGAGTTATTTGTCCTACTAGTACTGTCAGTCTCTCCTCCTAGTCCATTTATACCTCCCACCAAACTTATCTTACCTGTGATTGATGATTACGTTCGGCACAGCGATGGCTGCATGGTTTCCAGAGAGAATGTAGAAGATGCCATGGTTGTGGTGGTAGTAGTAGAGTAGACACTGGCAGTAGCATTTGCTAAAAAATTAAAAAGAGACAGTCACTTTCCTGAGAGCGACTGTGGGAGGAGTAGTAGAACGAAGTAAAATACAGTACAGAAGAAGACTGCCAAACAAACAATATTGCAGTTGCAACTGCTAAAGTCAAATTAAACATAATAGTGGCGGGGACAGCCTAGTACAAGAAGTTACAAACTGTAGTTGTGTCGATTGAGTCACTTAACTTAACACAATCGTAATTCGTAACCTTTACTGCTGTGTGGTAGGAGTTTGATGATTAATCCAATCAATGACGGCAATTAATTATGATGTACTACTATTAGCCGGTGACGGCTTGCACATAGACTGAGCATGGGTGGGCAAGCAGAAGAAGCTCCTCGCCCTGCCTTGCAATTGAATTAGTGTTGCTTTCACCACATCTGCCCCAGCAAGCGTGTGATCAATTGGTGTACATTTTATGTAGTCACATCACACCTCAATATAAATCACAGCCCGGGGGAAGAGGGTTAGGGTTTGATGAATGGATGGGAAGGGGGTTTGGGGAAAGGTTTGAGAATGAAAAACAGTACGCATGGACAACAAAAGCAAAGCGCAATCTTGGCAGACGACCATGATCTTATATAAAAAATCTATAAAGGGAGAAAAGGGAAATGCATGCATGATGATGAAGATAACTTGATGGTTAATGAGTAGTACTTAATAACTCCTACTAGACAATTAGACAGTACAGGGCAGCAGTATATTCTATGCAATTTGCCTTGCCTGTAATATGCCCTCAGAGACCCAAATTCCATGTTGTAGTGGGCTTACTTGTAAAGATAGCAAAGACAATTAAAAGAAAACACAGTTGTAGGGATCAATTAGCAAACAAACACACAACACACAGTCCTAATGATTGAAGAGAAAAAGGATTCAAATTAATTAAAAGATGAATGATGAATGATACTAAAGTTACTGTATTATCATGCTCAAATTGTGGAGTGGAATCTCGTCCTTCCTCTTGGTCCTATCTTCCATGGACGCTCCGCACATCAATCTTGGTGGCCTTCCTGATGCCGATTGGTAAGGTAAATGTGAGTTGTGTCTCCCAGTATAGCAAGCACAGGGTAAAGGCCGGCCTGTAACGTCTAGATGGAAAAACAAAAGGGGTATTGAAAAATCAATGAATAAAAAAAACATCAATTACGGTGGAGTCCAAGAAGAGAAGAGAGAACACTTTCAGAGTGAGGCGGCTTGGATATATCGTGTAGATTCTGTTTACAGCATTAAGCTACAACAACAACAGGACAGAACAGGCCCACCACAGCACCAGCCCGTGACCCAACCTCCATTTACCTTAATTTTTGACATAGGCAGACAAAAGGCATACACAGCAACTTAGCATTTTCCTAATTAAGTGACAAAATCAATGCGCCGCTGTGAGTCATCACTACACTCGACTACATACCACTACATGGACATGTAGGTCTGCTGTGTTTACTTTCTTGTTGAATTGTTGTGTTTATGTTTACCTTATGCCACTTCATGAAATGCAGTTATTCCTTGAATCATCTCCGATCCAACTGAATGACTGCGTGCAAAGATAGTATGGTCATCATCATGGTGTGGTACGTGTTGTCCAACTACAACTCAGTCTGTAGTGACTCCGATTAAGTCCATATTCCATATTAAAAAATTGCAACAGATATTGGCCTGCACCTGCAGTAGTAGGAGTACAATTTGGTTATTAAACAACAAGAAGGGAAACATTGACTGTCACTGACTTGAGTCACTTTGTAGATTAACTAGTAGAGTAGAGTTCGACTTCATGCACAACATCAACAACAAACAACAGCAATTGCTCAGAGTCTGCAAGCATCCAATGCATTCCATCATTACCTGTCTTGCTCTTCTCTTTGGCTGTCAGATCATCAGATGCCTAGTTCTGACAGTTGTTATTTTTTTACGGGGCAGTGGCCTCATCATTACTCCAGTCCACATTCATTTTGAGTGTTAGTCGCTGTTTCGGTTTTCGTCTTATTCTTCTGTGGCACTTTGTCACAGTTTAAGTTGCTTCCCATGGTCAGCACTGTGATGATGGGCGCGGCCTGCGTAGCGCTCATTGATGGTCATTTGAGTTTGCACAAATGTCAGCAAGTTTCTTCGAAGAGTCTCTTGTCTTTCTCTGCCAAGTACCTTCTGTCCTGACAGTGAGGACCTTTGGATGCCTGCTGAGGCTGTAGCCTTCGGACACTGATGAGTTTCGGCTCGAAAACAAAACGGAGGATAGCTATAGTCACGTTTCACTTCTTATGGAGGCGGGACTGGTAAAGGCAACATTTCTTGTACTAATGTCTGGCTTGATGGAAATGTACTTGTGCGAGACAGGAAGATGAAGCAGGACTCTGAAGAGTGGACAGTTAAATGCACAGACATCCAACTCCAATAGGGAAATAAAAGAGAAGACGGTGGTGATGGATTTGTTGTGATTTGAACCAGAAAGACAGATACACAGACACATAAAGGAAGGAAGAAAGTAACAATTTGAAAGCCTAGTTGTCAGGGAAGAGGAGCTCGTCCTCAAACTCTGGTGGTTCGGACAGAAGTAGGTCCTGTAACGCACTATTTACGTCATCCAAGTCGCTCTCCTCTTCCTGCTGTGATTCACGTATTTTGTAATCCGGTGGTATAAAGTGCTGATTCATTTTGATCATGGTTAACCTCTCCATGCTTTGGGCCGAGAGACTGGTCCTTTTCGAAGTTACAATGGCACCAGCAGCACTGAAAACACGCTCAGAAGAGACACTTGCGACAAAGGAAGCCAGATACTTTATCGCCAGCCTGCTGAGCACTGTCCATTGGCTTCTTTTCCCATACCAATACACCAATGGGTTTCGATCCATGAAGACCTCTGTTGGGTCATCCAGATAGGCCTGGACCATCCGCTCAATGTTCAGGGGTGCTCCGATGTGCTCGGCCTGTTTTGCCTTTGCATCAGCACTGGACTTACCATACCCCTGCTGTAGAAACCAATCAGTTGCACATTGTGCTGTGGATGATCCTGTTCTTGATGTTATTGTTGGTGTAGGTGACTGCTGGGAGGCAAATGCACTGCCCTCAGGCTCCGAAGTAGAACTTGACTCTGGATGCCCTGTAGTACTGGTTATGGCCTGGGGTGGGGGCCTGTAATTAACAGCCGTTCTCTTTCGAAAATAGTGGCTTCCTTAGCTATCAAAGTTTTGTAGTTGGCAACATCCACTTCCGAAAAAGGAATTACTGCCTTGCTGTTCAGAAATACTTTGTACCGTGGATCCAAAATTGTGGCACTAATGTAATGTGGTTGTGACAAAATTTTATTTTTAATCCTTGTATTTTCCGATAAGCGAGCGGCTAAGGTCTCCGCCAAATGATATGTGTCTTGTTTGTCATCCACACCTGCGTACGTTTCAGACACATCCTTCAGCTGTTGCTCTAGCATGTGCAACAATGGGATAGCTTGGCCCATAGTACAGTCCTCCCTGCTGACTTCACGTGTGAAGATCTCAAAAGGAAGTAGCATCTCAGTCAGGCATTTAATGAGGTCCCATTGAGCCATCTCAACGGTCATGCCTTTCACAGTAGGTTCCCTAATCTTTGCATGACATAAGCATTGAGTGGTATGTACAGTTCAAACAGACGATCAAGCATGTAATAAGTTGAGTTACAACGTGTTGGCACCTCCTGGATGAGCGCTTTGACTGGCATTTTATGCTCACGTTGAATGACCCTCAGCTGCTTCCGGGCTTTAAAAGAATGGTTGAAATGTGTGCATATTCTTCTGCAGGTGACCAGTAAGTTGCTGACTTTGGATTCATTTTTCAAAAAGTCTTGAACAACAATGTTAATGCAGTGTGCCAAACACGGGACCCTGAAATAGCCACCATTGCGCATGGCCAAAACTACATTACTGCCGTTGTCCGTGGCAACAAAACCAATCGTAAGCCCTCTTGGGCGCAGCCACTCAAAGACCTTGGTGTTAAACTCTTCCAAAATGTTTGCAGCAGTATGAGATTTCTCCATGGCAAACATGGCTACAGTTGCATGTTTGCGAGTGGCATGAAAAATCTCTGCAGTATCAACACCAGCAGATATCTGTTCTCTAACTCCCGCAAAACAGATCCAGTGTGCAGTGATGCACATGTAATCTGTGACTTGGCAACTGGTCCACATGTCTGTAGTCAGGTGGATACTGTGAACAGCACTCTGCTTCAAGGCCTTTCTTAGCAATTCCAGCACGTCGTGATGTAGTGCTGGAACTGCAACTCTGGCAAAATAGTAGCGGCTGGGAACATGCCATGTTGGGCAGATGGTTGACACAAATTCCACAAAACCCACCCCTTCAACAAAAGAAAAAGGGAGAAGGTCCAGTGCTAACATTTTAGCCAGCTTCGTATTGTACAAACGTGCTATTGGGTGGTTGCGTTCGTACTGCCCCTCACCCCCAAACATGCTGATAATGGTAGGCTGCATGGTTTTCCTTTCTCTTAGGCTCAACGCACTTTTTGGTAGTGCGGACCTGGTACTTCTTGGTGTCTCTGGCTGACTCTTACTCTTGTGCCACTGAGATGTTGCTGAAGATGTGTGCAACGTTAAGACTGCACTGCTGGGGTCAGGGACACCTTGTGTACCACTACCAGAGAGAATGTCTCCCTGTCCTTCCTCTTCCACCGTGATCGGATCTTCTTCTTCTACTCCTTTATCCCCACCAACACCAATGGTTGCAGTTTTTTTGAGGCGCGAAGGTGGTCCTCCCAGCTGATCAAGTGGTGTTTTTTCAGATGGGTCATTTGGCCTCCGGTACCATAGTTTGTACCAAGCTTACCACGACTAACAGAGGTATTACAAATGGAGCAAATAGCAATGTTCTCCTCCTTTTTGCTAACCGTAAAGAAGTCCCAAACTTGGGAGCTTAACTTTGGCCTCCTGCTGGAGGTGCCACTTCCAATGCCGGATGATCTGTAGGGTGTGTGTTGAATTTGACTCTGTGCTGCTGTACCACTACCTACTCCTACAGAGGTGGTGGTTGTGCTGGATGTAGGTCGCTGCCGGGCCTTTGCTAATGCAAATATGGAAGCTGTAGGTCGTGTTGGTGTTACCTGTGGAGGTATGCGTGCTACATCCCTCGCAGCGATTTTGGATAGGGTAAGAATGTTGGTCTCCATCTCCTCGGGGCCGGGAGTGATGTTCGTGATGACTGGCTCGTCGTCATCATCATCATCTTGCTGTTCTACATCGACCTCCATAAGTGTAAGGCTTTCCGGAACCTTCCTTTTCCCTAGCTTGGTCTTGGAACGTGGCTCCCTCTCAGACTCAGTTTGTGGCTTCCAAGTGGCATCTAGATCATCAGAAGGGGGATTGGCGAAGAACTTGATGGACTACCCCTCCTTTTCCTTGCTGGGGATTTGGAAGACAATGGATCTTCTGAATGAGTGGCTTCTTCTTCTACCTCTGCATGAGGCTCAATTTCCTGAACTGCCCCTACTTCAGGAGGAACAACAACTACTATTGCGGGCGGTGGTTGCGGCTGTTGTTGTTGACCACTTATCTGCTGTGTTTCCTCCTTCGTTGATTGGGTACTACTTTGAGATAGCGATAAGTTTATCTCAGGCTCAGCATCACTGCTTTCCACCATTAGGCTGGCTACCTCTTCCACACTCATGTGCTTGGGCCTGGGTTGGTGGGTTGGGTCCACTGATGCGGAGGTGCTGCCCCCAGCTTGCCCCCGGACACCGCTGCTGCAGGCGCAATTTTTTTCTCCCAAAAGGTATTGGCCGGCACACCAGACTTCAGTGTCACTTGCTTCTTCTGTTCCTTCTTCTTCTCAATAGCAACTTTCTTGGTACTGGAGGACCTGGTACCTGCTTTCTTTGGGCCCATCTTCTTCAGATGTCAGCAGCACTCAGTTGCAGAGATGTCTGGTCAGGTCACACGTCACGTTGTGTTGTGTGTACAGCAGCAGGATGTCTGTCTGGAAGTGCAACAGGCAATGATGAGAGACACACCTCCTCCTCAGTCTTTGTGCACCTAAAAGCAAAAGCCAGAACATCAGTCAAACATAGCACAAATCAAACAAATAGAATATAGAACTTAGTGTGTGGTAGCCTCAATTATTAAATTTCAGAAACTCTGTGAACAACAACACACAGTCTAGCCATTTATGAGACGTTGACAACAAGGCCAGGGCTTTCCTGGCTACTGTGTAGTGCTAGTGCACACTCTGGAAGAATAAGAATAGTAAAGAACAAAAACTAAAATGTACTGGAGCATGTTTGGCCTAAATTTGTGCATCACGTGGGATGTATTATATAGCAGCATCAGGGAGCTGCAGCTGGCAATGGGGTTGGATTTGGAAGCAGTAAGACAAGAGGAACAATGGAAAGACACGGAGGCCTATGTGGCAAAAACAGCACACTAATAACTACCACAACAAAATGGCCCCCAGAAACATGGTGACTCACAGGCACAAGGCACGGCAAACAATGAACTCAAGCAGGCCTATATATGGGCAGACAAAGGATGCCTTATAAAACACACACAGCTTTAATGCAAAAACTAAAATCCACATGGCTAAAAACACTTTGGAAAGTTAGACAACCACTACAACAACACAATTATAATTACACAGTACACACGCAAAAAAGGCATTTATTTAACACACCCAAAAAGTGAAATAGTCAGACCCTCAAAAAAAAAACACATTTCGCAATTCAATTGAATCAATTCAATGCCACCCATGGCCTAAATGATGTCAAAATTCCACAGACTACACAGAAACAGTTTTATGCACCCATGATGACTACCTCTGGGCCTACTGGCATACTGGGCCGCAAGCTTGGAGGCCTATGGCAAAAGCACAGTGGCTGGCTTTACAAAATGGCCGCCACCCACATGGCCAGGCCACCCAAAATAACAAAAAGTGAAGACAAAGGACAGGACCAGGCAGTTGGAGACTCTGGGCAACTTGCTACCTCTTGGAAAAAATTGTAAAACAAAAAAAAAGTGACTCCTTGCTCACCAAACTACATCTAAATGACAACCTGAGGAGTTTTTGTGCAAAATGAACTAAATCAACATTTTCGAGAAGGTTTTATGATGCTCGAGAGATATTGTTCGCCAAATTGTAAATTCTGCGTGTTCGGCATCGCGATCGTCACAAAAAGTCGTTATCGCGCACGCGAAAACGTACATTGAGCGCGCGAAGAAGATAAAAAGTGTAAGTCCGCGTTGTCGCTGAGTGCGGACTTGCTCAAAGTCCGCGAGCTGAACGCCCAGGGTTACCTACTGGCTGAAAAGGCCTATTTATTTAACAAACACCCAAAAAAATAAAATACCACCCCAAAACCCACATTTTGCAAATCAATCCAATGCCATCCATGGCCTAAATTATGTTACAATTCAACAGACAACACAGAAACAGTTTTTATGCACCCATGAGGATGACTACCTCCGGGCCTACTGGCACACTAGGCCGCAAGCTTGGAGGCCTATGGCAAAAGCACAGTGGCTGTTCACACAAAATGGCCGCCAACACATGGCCAGGCCACCCAGAACAACAAGAAAAGGCACACAAGACAGACAATGCAAGCCTATGGCAAAAGCACAATGCCTGGCTTTACAAAATGGCCGCCACCCACATGGCCAGGCCACCCAAAATAACAAAAAAGTGAAGACAAAGGACAGGACCAGGCAGTTGGAGACTCTGGGCAACTTGCTACCTCTTGGAAAAAATTGTAAAACAAAAAAAAAGTGACTCCTTGCTCACCAAACTACATCTAAATGACAACCTGAGGAGTTTTTTGTGCAAAATGAACTAAATCAACATTTTCGAGAAGGTTTTATGATGCTCGAGAGATATTGTCCGCCAGATTGTAAATTCTGTGTGTTCGGCATCGCGATCGTCACAAAAAGTCGTTATCGCGCGCGCGAAAACGTACATTGAGCGCGCAAAGAAGATAAAAAGTGTAAGTCCGCGTTGTCGCGCAGTGCGGACTTGCCCAAAGTCCGCAAGCTGAACGCCCAGGGTTACCTACTGGCTGAAAAGGCCTATTTATTTAACAAACACCCAAAAAAATAAAATACGCCCCAAAAACCACTTTTACCAATTCAAACCAATGCCATCCATGGATGCCCGGCCTACATGATGTTTAAACTTTAAATTCAACAGACACCACAGAAACATGCACCCATGGGTACCTCTGGCTCTAGTCCAGGCCTACTGGCTGAAATTCCAATCAAAGAAAAACAACTAGGCCCCTGCCGAAACTACAGGCCACAACAATACATTTTAAAAACTATGGAAATCCCCCAAAAAAATGTAGGTACAAACAAGCCCCAATCAAACAAACAAGTACACCAATTCTCCAACTTACTTGTAAAATCTCAAATCCAAGAGTCCTCAAATCCAATCCAATGATATGATGCAGCAGACAGACACAAAAAGTGATCCTTCCAGCTCCAAATCCAAATGAAAGTGAACAGCACATGGACAAAACACTGGGAGGAGCCTGCTGGACAGGAACAGGAAGTTTGAGAATCAGGGGCACTTCCTTCCTCTTGGAAAAAAGAAAAAGGACTCCTTGCTCACCAAACTACATCTCTAAATGACAACCTGAGGAGTTTTTGTGCAAAATGAACTAATTCATCATTTTCGAGACGGTTTTATGATGCTCGAGATATATTCTTCGCCAGATTGTAGTTTCTTCGTGTTCGGGATCGCGATCTTACCAACACTGCCGCCGGAAGTCAGATCGCGCGTCCGAATGACGTGTTCGCGTTCGCACACTCTCGCGGGATCGTGCGGCCGGATTCCAAATCTCGTGGCGCCCGCGAACGGATAGGAAGTCGCGTCGGCAAACGCAGAATCACGGTAGGTCGTTACCGCGCGCGCGAGAACGTATATTGAGCGCGCGAAGAAGAAAAGCAGCTACACTACGCCGCAAATTGCGTAGTGCACGGTAACTTCGCGTTCTACGCGAATCGCGAAGTTACCGTAACTTCGCAAATTCCGCGAGCATAGCGTAGTTCACCGCCCAGGGTTAATGTGAATAAAAGTCTACGCCTTGGACAACATGGGTATCTTAGGGGGTTGTCAGGCTGCTACTGGGGCCAACCAGCTCTCCCAGAGGGGTTTCTAGTAAATAAAACAAGCAACAAGCAATAGAATTAAAGCACTTCCCCGCCCATTCAATTTAGTCATCCACGCTGGCGGGATCCATATGTTACCGCTGGACAGGCGAGGGGTTAGGGAGGCCTTGTTTGCAGCCATGTCCAGGTTTACACAATACTTAGCGGCAACATTTATATAGTGGTCGGAAGTAATACCACAGGCGGTAAAGGTTCCGGGGGCGCTAAAACTCCAGGAACGAACCTGTAAAAAAAAACTCAACCATTCGAGCAAAAACTCAGCCTGCGCCATGATGGGCTCAATTCGGCGCAACTGGCTACAGCCAGGAAAAGGTTGTTGTTCCATGTGGTTAGGGTGAAGCTAGTCCGCTAAAGGGCAGGAGATCTTTATCCAGACTATTCTGGGCAATTGTGGAGCACAGTCAGTGCCAGGGGGGAGGAGGGGGGCGAGTGCACCAGGGAGCTTCTCACCCTGTGGCGGAGCGCTGACAGATAACAGCAAAAGGGGCATGCACAGCGATGGAGGTTCAGCGACTAGATGAACCCCAGGAGAGGATAGGATGGAAGTGTGCAGAGGGTAGGCGTGGTGGGGACTGACCTGCTGGTGGTCCTGGACTCTACTGCCCTAACCCCCAACGTATGGACTGAGTAGAATCTTGGGGAGGCTGCCTGTGTACAGGTTCCCCAGTGGGCCGGTGCGCTATGCGGTGCCCAGGTTTTCAAGTAATGCAACTGTTTGCAGTAGCGCGTTGGGGCCTGCTGGCACAACGTGCGCAGATGAGTGGGACGGCCGAGTCGGCCAAATTCGAGGTGCGCTATCCAGTGCCCTGGTTTTTAGGTCTCGCCTAGCGTTGCTGCGCACATGCGCAGCTCGCTCGGCGAGATTTATTGCAGATGAGGACTTTGAGAAAAGGGCTTGAAGCTCCGCCCCTTATTCCTATTGGCTTGCGTCACCGTTTATGTTAAACGGTGGGCTGCCATTGGAAATAAGGTTTCTGGGGTGCCTCCTTTTCGCTTTTTTGTCCGGCCCATCCGGACTGGCTCGCCTGCATTATGGCTGTCGTGATGAAGTTTCTTATCAGAAGCTTTGTCACGCTGCCTTGCACGCGCCAGTCCGGCTCTCTGATTAGGCGCTGTGAGAACGCTCTTCATATGGTAACGGGCTTGTTTTAGTAGGATTTCCACATCTTTGGGCGTCCTTCCAAGGTGTGCATGGCTTGCGTAGCTGCTTTTTCTTACTTTGTTTTTCTAAACATCTTAACATTTATATAGCGCGAACTCGACCCGAAGCTTTCGGAGCGCTTCACATAAGCACCATATTCCAGCACTGTCATCACCAGTCGCCCTCATACACCCGCCAGGCTCCAACAGACATACACGAGCGCGGTCCTCTTTCACTTTCGGGACCGCGCTTGTTTTTTAATGCAGATTTCTATAGCGCGAACTCTGCCTGAAGGTATTGGAGCGCTTTACATGAGCTCCGGTTACGTTACACAAGGGCACATTCAGGCACGGGGAGATTATGTGATCGGCAGGCAGGGCTGCTCGGGAGGAGCGCTTGAGGCAGGCTGGCACAGTGTTTTTTTAATGCAGATTTCTATAGCGCGAACTCTAGCTGAAGGTATTGGAGCGCTTTACATGAGCTCCGGTTACGTTACACAAGGGCACATTCAGGCACGGGGAGATTATGTGATCGGCAGGCAGGGCTGCTCGGGAGGAGCGCTTGAGGCAGGCTGGCACAGTGTTTTTTTAATGCAGATTTCTATAGCGCGAACTCTAGCTGAAGGTATTGGAGCGCTTTACATGAGCTCCGGTTACGTTACACAAGGGCACATTCAGGCACGGGGAGATTATGTGATCGGCAGGCAGAGCTGCTCGGGAGGAGCGCTTGAGGCAGGCTGGCACAGTGTTTTTTAATGCAGATTTCTATAGCGCGCACACTCTAGCTGAAGGTATTGGAGCGCATTACATCAGCTCTGGTTACGTTACACAAGGGCACATTCAGGCACGGGGAGATTATGTGATCGGCAGGCAGGGCGGCTCGGGAGGAGCACTTGAGGCAGGCTGGCACGGTGTTTTTTTTAATGCAGATTTCTATAGCGCGAACTCTACCTGAAGGTATTGGAGCGCTTTACATGAGCTCCGGTTACGTTACACAAGGGCACATTCAGGCACGGGGAGATTATGTGATCGGCAGGCAGAGCTGCTCGGGAGGAGCGCTTGAGGCAGGCTGGCACAGTGTTTTTTTTAATGCAGATTTCTATAGCGCGAACTCTAGCTGAAGGTATTGGAGCGCTTTACATGAGCTCCGGTTACGTTACACAAGGGCACATTCAGGCACGGGGAGATTATGTGATCGGCAGGCAGAGCTGCTCGGGAGGAGCGCTTGAGGCAGGCTGGCACAGTGTTTTTGAATGCAGATTTCTATAGCGCGCACACTCTAGCTGAAGGTATTGGAGCGCGTTACATCAGCTCTGGTTACGTTACACAAGGGCACATTCAGGCACGGGGAGATTATGTGATCGGCAGGCAGGGCTGCTCGGGAGGAGCACTTGAGGCAGGCTGGCACGGTGTTTTTTTTAATGCAGATTTCTATAGCGCGAACTCTACCTGAAGGTATTGGAGCGCTTTACATGAGCTCCGGTTACGTTACGCAAGGGCACATTCAGGCACGGGGAGATTATGTGATCGGCAGGCAGGGCTGCTCGGGAGGAGCGCTTGAGCCAGGCTGGCACAGTGTTTTTCTTTTATGCAGATTTCTATAGCGCGAACTCTACCTGAAGGTATTGGAGCGCTTTACATGAGCTCCGGTTACGTTACACAAGCGCACATTCAGGCACGGGGAGATTATGTGATTGGCAGGCAGGGCTGCTCGGGAGGAGCGCTTGAGGCAGGCTGGCACAGTGTTTTTTTTTTATATGTATGTCGCCGCCCCTAACTCCTTTGGAGACCTCATCTCCAGACCTTCTTCGTGACAGTGGAATCCCCTCTAATTCTCAGACGTGAACAGCATGGGACTTGCCTCAATTTGGGACCTTCATGCCACAGCTTTAGATCATCAGCGCGCAACTTAGCCTCCCCAAGTTGATGCGCTTAAACTTTTTTAATTCATTGCTTCTCTTTTCGACCTCGTTGTTCGCGTCTCACGTTCCTGACTTATATTTGAAAACTAAGTTGTATGTCCCGTATATCGTGTAGAATCTGCGTTCAGGACCTGGACACTGTAACCGTGACCAATAGGAACAAGCATTAAAAATGCAATAGGTCTCACCTTTCATTAAGTTAAAGCCATTTGCTTTGCTATACAATACCATTAGCAAAGCAAATGGCTTTAACTTAATCAAAGGCGAGCTCTATTGCATTTTCAATGCTTGTTAAGTAATGCAACTGTTTTGCTGTAGCGCGTTGGGGCCTGCTGGCACAATGTGCGCAGCTGAGTGGGACCGCCGAGTCGGCCAAATTGAAGTTAAAGTGTACGGCCAAGCTGAAGATCAAGTGAAATGTCTGGCCTAATTTTCCTTACTGCTTTTGACATGTGGATGTCGCCAAAGTGTGATGCTGTGAATAATGATATATATACAAGTGGAATACTTTTACTCTCGTAATGGTTCGTGGTGATTATCTGATTTGATGTGAATAAAAGTCTACGCCTCGGACAACATAACCTGCTTCTGAGAGTTCTTGGGCCTCCGTGGGGGCGGAAAGGTGTTAGAAGTGGGGGAGGAGGGAGCGTTACGTTGTGCGCATACTATTTATTTTTGAAGTTCTTGTTCTGCGTGATGCTTATTAGTTCTTGCCTGCCATTTGCCATTTGATTTCTCTCTGTGGTGGCCCTTGGTACTACTTTTTTCTGTGGAATTGGCCTTGATACAGCAACTTCTTCTTCGATTGCCTAGTTTTTCCTTTAAAAAGTGGATGTTTACACTTTTGTATGATTTGTATGGAATTGGGAAAATTGATGCTGCTTGTAATCGAGTCTTGGGGCTCACACTTTTTTGTTATAGCTAAGAATATCTCTTTTTGGGCCTGCCTTTGTTTATGGCATATGCCAGGTTCAACTGTTTGTCCTTTTCTATCCGGGGTGTTGAGGAGGAGTTATTAAAGGTTCTGCTCGATGCATTTTCCTTGTTTTTCCTTTGCCCTTCCGCGGTGCAGACAATTTCTGCATTTGGAGCAATCAAACCCTTCTCGATTTGTTGTGTGGATCGAGTTTCCATGTTTTATGGCCAATATGTACCCTCTGCACTGATCACTCCCGTTTGTATTTGTGTTTCATAGTCATTGAAAGCCCATATTATCATTCCGGGGAGACTTCTGTTGCTGTCCACTTTTCTAGGCTTATTATTGATGTCAAATTATGCACATAATTCATCTCTGATTCCATGATGCACGCCATTAACTTTGTTTTTTATATTGATGTTGTTTTCATCTAGGATCTGATTCATTCTTGTGTTTTCAACGGTAATACAAGCATCAAAATCTTTTGTGTCCTTTCTGGGGTGATATGCAAAACACACAAGATGATGGACGGAATGTTGCACATTGGCAAACATTCACCCCCAGTCACAGATCTGGGTTTAATCCATCGTTATTTTGCTTCACCACGCCACCCCAGTTCAGACATAGCCATATGCAAATCAGTCTTGACCCTGTGCCTCATGGGAACAGTCCAGACCGAACTGCCAAGCCATGTCTTCCCTGGACCGGAATCAAGCATCCTAGGACCGGTTTCGGACTTTCAGCCCTCATCAGCCAGGATAGCTTGACTCCAGTGGCGTAGTGAGCACGGGACCCACGTCTGGGCATACCCTTCCCACTTAGGGCGAAATGCAAAACACACAAGATGATGGACGGAATGTTGCACATTGGCAAACATTCACCCCCAGTCACAGATCTGGGTTTAATCCATCGTTATTTTGCTTCACCACGCCACCCCAGTTCAGACATAGCCATATGCAAATCAGTCTTGACCCTGTGCCTCATGGGAACAGTCCAGACCGAACTGCCAAGCCATGTCTTACCTGGACCGGAATCAAGCATCCTAGGACAGGTTTCGGGCTTTCAGCTCTCATCAGCCAGGATAGCTTGACTCCAGTGGCGTAGTGAGCACGGGACCCACGTCTGGGCATACCCTTCCCACTTAGGGCGAAATGCAAAACACACAAGATGATGGACGGAATGTTGCACATTGGCAAACATTCACCCCCAGTCACAGATCTGGGTTTAATCCATTGTTATTTTGCTTCACCACGCCACCCCAGTTCAGACATAGCCATATGCAAATCAGTCTTGACCCTGTGCCTCATGGGAACAGTCCAGACCGAACTGCCAAGCCATGTCTTCCCTGGACCGGAATCAAGCATCCTAGGACCGGTTTCGGGCTTTCAGCCCTCATCAGCCAGGATAGCTTGACTGTTCCCATGGGCTGGACTGTTCCCATGAGGCACAGGGTCAAGACTGATTTGCATATAGCTGTGTCTGAACTGGGGTGGCAAAGTGAGCTAAAGAACGATGATGGATTCAACCCAGATCTGTGACTGGGGGTGAGTGTCTGAAAAGTTTCAGCGCTCCGTCCATCATCTCCTTGTACTAGCTTTGTTCGCCCTAAGTTGGCAGGGTATGCCCAGACGTGGGTCCCTTGCTCACTTTGCCACTGGATTCAAGCTAGCCTGGCTGATGAGGGCTGTTAGCCCGAAACCGGTCCCAGGATGCTTGTTTCCGGTCCAGGAAGACATGGCTTGGCAGTTCGGGCTGGACTGTTCCCATGAGGCACAGGGTCAAGACTGATTTGCATATAGCTGTGTCTGAACTGGGGTGGCAAAGTGAGCTAAAGAACGATGATGGATTCAACCCAGATCTGTGACTGGGGGTGAGTGTCTGAAAAGTTTCAGCGCTCCGTCCATCATCTCCTTGTGTTTGTTTTGTTTGCCCTAAGTTGCAGGGTATGCCCAGACTTGGGTCCCTTGCTCACTTTGCCACTGGATTCAAGCTAGCCTGGCTGATGAGGGCTGTTAGCCCAAAACCGGTCCCAGGATGCTTGTTTCCGGTCCAGGGAAGACATGGCTTGGCAGTTCGGGCTGGACTGTTCCCATGAGGCACAGGGTCAAGACTGATTTGCATATAGCTGTGTCTGAACTGGGGTGGCAAAGTGAGCTAAAGAACGATGATGGATTCAACCCAGATCTGTGACTGGGGGTGAGTGTCTGAAAAGTTTCAGCGCTCCGTCCATCATCTCCTTGTGTTTGCTTTGTTCGCCCTAAGTTGGTAGGGTATGCCCAGACGTGGGTCCCTTGCTCACTTTGCCACTGGATTCAAGCTAAACTGGCTGATGAGGGCTGTTAGCCTGAAACCAGTCCCAGGATGCTTGTTTCCGGTCCAGGGAAGACATGACTTGGCAGTTCGGGCTGGACTGTTCCCATGAGGCACAGGGTCAAGACTGATTTGCATATAGCTGTGTCTGAACTGGGGTGGCAAAGTGAGCTAAAGAACGATGATGGATTCAACCCAGATCTGTGACTGGGGGTGAGTGTCTGAAAAGTTTCAGCGCTCCGTCCATCATCTCCTTGTGTTTGCTTTGTTTGCCCTAAGTTGGCAGGGTATGCCCAGACGTGGGTCCCTTGCTCACTTTGCCACTGGATTCAAGCTAGCCTGGCTGATGAGGGCTGTTAGCCCGAAACCGGTCCCAGGATGCTTGTTTCCGGTCCAGGGAAGACATGGCTTGGCAGTTCGGGCTGGACTGTTCCCATGAGGCACAGGGTCAAGACTGATTTGCATATAGCTGTGTCTGAACTGGGGTGGCAAAGTGAGCTAAAGAACGATGATGGATTCAACCCAGATCTGTGACTGGGGGTGAGTGTCTGAAAAGTTTCAGCTCTCCGTCCATCATCTCCTTGTGTTTGCTTTGTTCGCCCTAAGTTGGCAGGGTATGCCCAGACGTGGGTCCCTTGCTCACTTTGCCACTGGATTCAAGCTAGCCTGGCTGATGAGGGCTGTTAGCCCGAAACCGGTCCCAGGATGCTTGTTTCCGGTCCAGGGAAGACATGGCTTGGCAGTTCGGGCTGGACTGTTCCCATGAGGCACAGGGTCAAGACTGATTTGCATATAGCTGTGTCTGAACTGGGGTGGCAAAGTGAGCTAAAGAACGATGATGGATTCAACCCAGATCTGTGACTGGGGGTGAGTGTCTGAAAAGTTTCAGCGCTCCGTCCATCATCTCCTTGTGTTTGCTTTGTTCGCCCTAAGTTGGCAGGGTATGCCCAGACGTGGGTCCCTTGCTCACTTTGCCACTGGATTCAAGCTAGCCTGGCTGATGAGGGCTGTTAGCCCGAAACCGGTCCCAGGATGCTTGTTTCCGATCCAGGGAAGACATGGCTTGGCAGTTCGGGCTGGACTGTTCCCATGAGGCACAGGGTCAAGACTGATTTGCATATAGCTGTGTCTGAACTGGGGTGTCAAAGTGAGCTAAAGAACGATGATGGATTCAACCCAGATCTGTGACTGGGGGTGAGTGTCTGAAAAGTTTCAGCGCTCCGTCCATCATCTCCTTGTGTTTGCTTTGTTCACCCTAAGTTGGCAGGGTATGCCCAGACGTGGGTCCCTTGCTCACTTTGCCACTGAATTCAAGCTAGCCTGGCTGATGAGGGCTGTTAGCCCGAAACCGGTCCCAGGATGCTTGTTTCCGGTCCAGGGAAGACATGGCTTGGCAGTTCGGGCTGGACTGTTCCCATGAGGCACAGGGTCAAGACTGATTTGCATATAGCTGTGTCTGAACTGGGGTGGCAAAGTGAGCTAAAGAACGATGATGGATTCAACCCAGATCTGTGACTGGGGGTGAGTGTCTGAAAAGTTTCAGCGCTCCGTCCATCATCTCCTTGTGTTTGCTTTGTTTGCCCTAAGTTGGCAGGGTATGCCCAGACGTGGGTCCCTTGCTCACTTTGCCACTGGATTCAAGCTAGCCTGGCTGATGAGGGCTGTTAGCCCGAAACCGGTCCCAGGATGCTTGTTTCCGGTCCAGGGAAGACATGGCTTGGCAGTTCGGGCTGGACTGTTCCCATGAGGCACAGGGTCAAGACTGATTTGCATATAGCTGTGTCTGAACTGGGGTGGCAAAGTGAGCTAAAGAACGATGATGGATTCAACCCAGATCTGTGACTGGGGGTGAGTGTCTGAAAAGTTTCAGCGCTCCGTCCATCATCTCCTTGTGTTTGCTTTGTTCGCCCTAAGTTGGCAGGGTATGCCCAGACGTGGGTCCCTTGCTCACTTTGCCACTGGATTCAAGCTAGCCTGGCTGATGAGGGCTGTTAGCCCGAAACCGGTCCCAGGATGCTTGTTTCCGGTCCAGGGAAGACATGGCTTGGCAGTTCGGGCTGGACTGTTCCCATGAGGCACAGGGTCAAGACTGATTTGCATATAGCTGTGTCTGAACTGGGGTGGCAAAGTGAGCTAAAGAACGATGATGGATTCAACCCAGATCTGTGACTGGGGGTGAGTGTCTGAAAAGTTTCAGCGCTCCGTCCATCATCTCCTTGTGTTTGCTTTGTTCGCCCTAAGTTGGCAGGGTATGCCCAGACGTGGGTCCCTTGCTCACTTTGCCACTGGATTCAAGCTAGCCTGGCTGATGAGGGCTGTTAGCCCAAAACCGGTCCCAGGATGCTTGTTTCCGGTCCAGGGAAGACATGGCTTGGCAGTTCGGGCTGGACTGTTCCCATGAGGCACAGGGTCAAGACTGATTTGCATATAGCTGTGTCTGAACTGGGGTGTCAAAGTGAGCTAAAGAACGATGATGGATTCAACCCAGATCTGTGAATGGGGGTGAGTGTCTGAAAAGTTTCAGCGCTCCATCCATCATCTCCTTGTGTTTGCTTTGTTCACCCTAAGTTGGCAGGGTATGCCCAGACGTGGGTCCCTTGCTCACTTTGCCACTGAATTCAAGCTAGCCTGGCTGATGAGGGCTGTTAGCCCGAAACCGGTCCCAGGATGCTTGTTTCCGGTCCAGGGAAGACATGGCTTGGCAGTTCGGGCTGGACTGTTCCCATGAGGCACAGGGTCAAGACTGATTTGCATATAGCTGTGTCTGAACTGGGGTGGCAAAGTGAGCTAAAGAACGATGATGGATTCAACCCAGATCTTTGACTGGGGGTAAGTGTCTGAAAAGTTTCAGCGCTCCGTCCATCATCTCCTTGTGTTTGCTTTGTTCTCCCTAAGTTGGCAGGGTATGCCCAGACGTGGGTCCCTTGCTCACTTTGTCACTGGATTCAAGCTAGCCTGGCTGATGAGGGCTGTTAGCCCGAAACCGGTCCCAGGATGCTTGTTTCCGGTCCAGGAAGACATGGCTTGGCAGTTCGGGCTGGACTGTTCCCATGAGGCACAGGGTCAAGACTGATTTGCATATAGCTGTGTCTGAACTGGGAGTGGCAAAGTGAGCTAAAGAACGATGATGGATTCAACCCAGATCTGTGACTGGGGGTGAGTGTCTGAAAAGTTTCAGCGCTCCGTCCATCATCTCCTTGTGTTTGCTTTGTTCGCCCTAAGTTGGCAGGGTATGCCCAGACGTGGGTCCCTTGCTCACTTTGCCACTGGATTCAAGCTAGCCTGGCTGATGAGGGCTGTTAGCCCGAAACCGGTCCCAGGATGCTTGTTTCCGGTCCAGGGAAGACATGGCTTGGCAGTTCGGGCTGGACTGTTCCCATGAGGCACAGGGTCAAGACTGATTTGCATATAGCTGTGTCTGAACTGGGGTGGCAAAGTGAGCTAAAGAACGATGATGGATTCAACCCAGATCTGTGACTGGGGGTGAGTGTCTGAAAAGTTTCAGCGCTCCGTCCATCATCTCCTTGTGTTTGCTTTGTTCGCCCTAAGTTGGCAGGGTATGCCCAGACGTGGGTCCCTTGCTCACTTTGCCACTGGATTCAAGCTAGCCTGGCTGATGAGGGCTGTTAGCCCAAAACCGGTCCCAGGATGCTTGTTTCCGGTCCAGGGAAGACATGGCTTGGCAGTTCGGGCTGGACTGTTCCCATGAGGCACAGGGTCAAGACTGATTTGCATATAGCTGTGTCTGAACTGGGGTGTCAAAGTAAGCTAAAGAACGATGATGGATTCAACCCAGATCTGTGAATGGGGGTGAGTGTCTGAAAAGTTTCAGCGCTCCGTCCATCATCTCCTTGTGTTTGCTTTGTTCACCCTAAGTTGGCAGGGTATGCCCAGACGTGGGTCCCTTGCTCACTTTGCCACTGAATTCAAGCTAGCCTGGCTGATGAGGGCTGTTAGCCCGAAACCGGTCCCAGGATGCTTGTTTCCGATCCAGGGAAGACATGGCTTGGCAGTTCGGGCTGGACTGTTCCCATGAGGCACAGGGTCAAGACTGATTTGCATATAGCTGTGTCTGAACTGGGGTGGCAAAGTGAGCTAAAGAACGATGATGGATTCAACCCAGATCTGTGACTGGGGGTGAGTGTCTGAAAAGTTTCAGCGCTCCGTCCATCTTCTCCTTGTGTTTGCTTTGTTCTCCCTAAGTTGGCAGGGTATGCCCAGACGTGGGTCCCTTGCTCACTTTGTCACTGGATTCAAGCTAGCCTGGCTGATGAGGGCTGTTAGCCCGAAACCGGTCCCAGGATGCTTGTTTCCGGTCCAGGGAAGACATGGCTTGGCAGTTCGGGCTGGACTGTTCCCATGAGGCACAGGGTCAAGACTGATTTGCATATAGCTGTGTCTGAACTGGGGTGGCAAAGTGAGCTAAAGAACGATGATGGATTCAACCCAGATCTGTGACTGGGGGTGAGTGTCTGAAAAGTTTCAGCGCTCCGTCCATCATCTCCTTGTGTTTGCTTTCTGGGGTGATAGCTGTTTTTTCTTTCTTTACAAACTTCCATAGTCCCTCTGTGTTTCACTGTCCTGCTTAATTGCCTTGCTTTGCCTTCCTCCCCCTTTGTCTTGCATGAACAGATTCACAGTGAGGGCTTTTACAAAGCAAACACTATCATATTCATCAGTCTCTCTGGCACATTTCTGACCTCCGATGCATGTCGAGACATGTCCAGCATGTGTCAGTATTTCATTTGCGCTTGGATGCGATATATATATTTTTTTTAAATTATTTTATTCAAACATACCACAGTAATACATTACATGATGGTGTGATGCAATACCATTTACCACAGCAGAGCAACCATGGGGTACAAGAGACATCAAAAGGAGCATTCTCAATTGACTAACTTGGAATAGTAGGAAGAAACAATATTAGCATAAAATGACTAGCGTCATACATCATAAAAGTCACATTCTAATTAAAAGGTGTGTTAGCCTGTACATTTGCATGAACCACCTACAGTACATCTCTCTTTTTTGCATCTGGGACCCTACCAACTATCAGCATGTAAGGAGACTTTAATGCACCTCCACAGTCCCTTCCTCGTCCCTTCCAGTGAGATATTGTTTATACAGTCCCCAAAAATTCTTAGGACGACTCTGAGGGGGCAACAGGTCATTATACAGCTCGGTCTGCGTATTACAATACAGCATGTCTTTAGACCACTCTTCAACCGTGGGTACAGGCCCTCGAGCGCATCGCATGGCTACCCTGCGTTTAGCAAGTAACAGCCCCATCGCCATGAATTTACGGACTTCTCCCTGTAACTCCCTAGTGTAGCCCAGCAGTGGATCCGGGGTGAGCGAGAGACCAGTGATCTCATTAAGCTTTCGGAATATTTGGCGCCAGAACTCAGCGACTTGTGGGCAATGCCAGGCCACATGGAGGAAGTCCGCAGGGTCCATAACACATCTATCGCATCTGGAGGAGTCTCTCAAGCCATATCGATTCAATTTCTCTGGTGTGTAATAAACTCTGTTTAAGAATTTAAAATGTATGAGTCTATGTCTACCATTTAATGAGACCTTCTGAGTGACCTCGCAGCAGTATCTCCATTTGTCATCATCTATTGTTACCCCTAAATCCCCCTGCCAGTCCAATCTGGGTTTACTGTACTGGGTTCGCCTAAATTCTTGTGATATACCATATGAATTAGATATTAAATTTTTGGGGGACTTGGAGCGAAGCAAGTATGAGAGGGATAGTAATTCTGGTGGATCTTGTAGATCGTCGCCCAAAAGAGCCTGCAGAGCATGTCGCACCCTGAAGAAATGAAATTGTGAGAGTGGTGTGGTGTCTTGACCTTCTACCGCTATCTCATCCCACGTACGGGCTCCACCATCCGTAAACAGATCACCCATATAAGACACAAAGCTCGCATCGTCTCTCTCTCCACGCTCATTGGAAGCCAATGGCACCATTCCACCTGCAGTAGCGGTGAGTATAGCAGAGCTAAAGCTTGCCTCTTAGATAAATCTTGCCAGGCGTGGACTGTCGAAATGACTGAGTCAAGTGTACTATGTCTTCTAATAGGATTCCGGCACAATCTCTGGGGGAGAGGATCCGGATCGACTGCCACCCGTTCAATATTCAGATGAGGGAGATCTGGTGGACCGTGCAACCAGAAATGCGCATGTGAACATTGAGCGATTCTATAATACAATTCTAGATCCGGGGCTCCTAGCCCGCCCATTGAATAGGGGAGTGTAAGAGTATCCCATTTGACTCGCAGCTGTTTACCCGCCCATGCTAATTTCACCACTAGCGAGCGTAAGATACCACCATCTTCATTAGCAAGATGCGACCTAGCAGAGACAGGGGAAGACGGATCCAGCAATCAATATCCTCTTCTAACTTAGCGATAGCCCAGCCATAATTTTCACTCATTACTAATTCTGAATTGGTATGAATTTGTATCCCCAGATAACGCACAGGGTCAGCCGAGCATTGCAGCGGGAAATCCTGTGTAACTTGCTTTGTAGACGGGTGGATGTGATAATTAATGCATAAAAAGTCAACATTTTCATAAGTCAAATGCTTCAATTGTCAAACCTGAACCAGTCAGGAACTCGCTGGTGGGCAATTCCTCATCTATTTTTAGCTTTCGCAAATTCCTTGATGCTTCAACTGGTCTTTGTGGCCCTTGTGTTGGTGCATAACCATCATCAATAAGAAGAAATGTTATGTCCACTCTTTCCCTGCTGGTCCTCTTTGCTCTTAGTTCTTTCCTATACATTGTTGCTGTTTACATCCCAAGAGACTTCTGTCTTCTGCATGCCTTCCTTCTCGGTGCATTGTTCCCTTACCAAGTTTTGGGGTCCTTTATTCAACTCACGTGTTTGTTATCTGGGCTACATAGCATCATTTTTTTCTGAATATACAGGTCAGGTATCTTATTCGAATTTCAGGCTCTCTTCAGCTGAGTCTGACTTAAATGCCTTGGGGGGTCTGAAGTTTCAGATTCCTCCTCTTCTAATTCTGCAATTCACTAATTTATAGTGAAGCTAGATATGCCAGGCAAATCCCACTGCCCTTCAAGTCTTTCTTTGAGGCATCCTTTAAAGTTGCTTGTCTCTATTGGTGAGACTCAATAGTTTCTAGTGATTTGGAGCCTGGTTGGTGGTTGAACTGTCCTCCGCCAGGGAGACGAAGTAAATAACTCTGTAGCCCTGGTGGAGGTACTGATGACCAAATTTTGAAATGTCCGTCAGCCCAGCAGACATTTCAAGCATTGGCAGGAACTGCTGTCAAGGCTGTTCCTGCCAATGCATTGTAACTTTGCCAGATGGCTTAATCAAACATGACGGATCCGTACGCAAAAGTTACAATTTTTTTTATTTTCCAAAAGAAAATCCCACAGTGGGATTTTCTTTTTGAAAATAAAATAAAATTCCCTCTTGCCGTGGGAGTTTTCTCCCGTGGCAAGGGAGGCATTGAGCACTTTTTAATGCCCCTTACTTCCAAGTTTTTCCTGGAAGTGATGGGCTTTGAAAAACAGCTATATGTCTGTCCATCTAAATTAGGTGGTTGGATATATAGCCAAACCTCAGACAGCTCTAACTCTATCGGGCCATCAGAGGCGTTTGAACACGATTGAGACAGAGCAATCTCTGCCGCCATCAAGCTATGGTCCACCCACATTTATATCGGGTGGGTGGATCATAGTCTTGCCACAGAAGGAACTCAGTCAACGTTGCGATGGAGTTCTCTCTTCGCAAATAATTAAATTGGACCCTTAGTAAGGGTCGCAGACGGGAGGGAGATGCGTCAACTTTGCCTGCTGCAATAAAAAACAATCCAGCTCTCCCCCTTTGGTGTGTCTCTCTGCATTTTCTAAGAAAGTGGTTTCAACGTGAAAATATCCAATGCCTTTGTCTGATTGCCTTTATGCTGCTGGATCTGTATGTTACTCAAACTGCCACAGAATATACATATAAATATAGACTGCTGCTTCCTGTTCACTATTGATAGTCAATGGAAGGGTTAAATTGTATTAGTGTCACAAATGGCAAGGTAAATATTGTAGCAAATGTGTCTGTTTAATACAGTAATACAAGTATCTTAGAGTAGTGTGTGTGTGTGTGTGTGTGTGCTTGTGTGCATGTGCGTGTGTGTGTGCATACATGTGCGTGTAACCCACACTGTAGGAACTGGAACAGACTTTGCAGGGCTAGCACACCCTAAGAAAGCCAGAAAACACCATTTCTCTTTCTAAAATTACATGAATCGCTGTGTGCTGTATCAGTGCTGCAACTTTTGTGATTATGTAGGAAAGTGCCTCTTTTTGCATGGTTAGTCCCCACTTTTTACCTGATGCCTGATGTGATTTTGAACTGCAAGTGCACTGGTTCCCTGCTAAAACGATTCCCAGTGCCAGATCTCTTTCACAAACACTGTACCACGATTGGCACTACTTCAGCTACCCCGGTAAGTCCCTAGTAAAAGGTACCTCTGGTACCTAGGGCATGGGTACTGACGAGAGTACTCTGGGGCTTTAGCATTGGTTGTGCCACCCCCGGAACCCCTCACCAAGGTGATCCACTCTGCCATTGCAGACTGCCTGTCTTGGTGCAAGAAAATCCAAAAAGTCGACATAGCACACAGCCCTGTGTAAAATGCCTCCCACATACTGCATAAGATATAGGTAAGTCACCCCTACAGCAGGCCTTTAGCCCTAAGGCCAGGCGCACTATATCCTATGTGTGGGCATATCAGCACGAACATTTATGCCCCTACAATGTCCCGTTTATTCTGGAATGTTGTAAGTGAACAAGGAAGCCATAAATAGTACATGGGCTGGATATTTGTGAATACGAGTTTCCTAACTCAATGATGGCTTCACTGATTTCTAAGACGTTTGGTACCAAACATCTTGTCTTAATGAATCCTCACTGATTCCAGTGTTGGATTTATTCATAAATTCACAAAGGAGACTGTTTTAGAGGATCCCCAGAAAATCTACCAAGCACTGGTGTGGTTCCTGACTTGTTTTCAGCAGCCTGTCACTGCCAGACATTTCTGACCTCATGGGTTGAGAGCCAGCGCTCTAAGGGAACAGAAATGAAGCCTGCTCTGGGCAGAGATGCTTCACACCTCCTCCAGCACAGGATTGCCTTCCTGAGCAGGAAGCTTGAAAGGTGATGCCACCGTTGAAATCCAAACCAGAAACCTCCATATAGTGGGGAGGCCAAGCCCCCTTTCCAGCTCCAGTTATGTCAGGAGGAAGGGCGGGAAAATTGGTTAGATGAGGAGGAGGGTCCCCACTTAGCCTACAACATCCCCAGTGCATGGCAGGCGATGTGAACCCCTCTCCTGAAATTCCACTATCTTGGGTTGGTGGAAAAATAACCTATCAGGGCTAGGGTAGTGACCCTTTTCACAGGAAGTGGACAGTAAAGGGTATAGACACCCTAAAGGTAAGAAGCCAATTGGCTACTGCCTGTCTTCCCTTGTACCGCCCCTTAATTCAGTATTAGGTGGCATCCTGAGACCTGAACAACAGATTTGATGGAAAAGAGAAGACCAGGACAAAAAAGACCCGCTGCTCAGGAACTGAAGCCCTTCTGCAGAAGAAAAAGGCATCAAACCTTGCCTGCTGCTCTCAGGACTCAACATTCGCTGCTGCTGTGTCATCCTGAAACCTTTCGAGCCTTGGGCACCACCTACCTTCAAGAAACCATCAAGAAGTTCCCTTGGAGTAAAGGTATCACCACCCTGCACACCCCAGGCACCAATCCCATTAAGTCCGGTTTCTCAATTTGCTGCTCCTCGATGATCTTGACACAGCACCAAACCAAGAAGAGGTACAACAGCTCCAGAGGATCACACCTGTCTCCTCACCAAGTTTGTAAAGACCAGGACCTATTGGTGCCGTGGCGTACCAATACCCGGGGTACAGGACCACCAATAGCAAACACAGAGAAGAAGAGTGCACTCCAGACTTCCAAAGCACCAGAAGCAAGCACTTATCAAGGGACATTGAGACACCCAAGACCCACTTCCTGAGTAGCCCAGCGGTCCCAAAATTACTTCTGAAAGTTGCCTGCTCCTGATCATGAGACCCTAAAGACCCATGATGCCTGGCTGACCTGTTGGCTCTGCACCCAGCCCCACCACCCCTGGCATCGACTAACCTAATGTGCTTCCATGGTCCCCAGACCCTTGCACCCTCCTCCCTCAAAGGAGCCCCCTCAGACTTACCTGTAAGTCCACCTGTGCAGTGCATTTTCAAGTGGCCAATTTCGTCTTCACACACCAGTTCCAAGACCCTCAGCACTCTGCTCCTGCCTCATCTGGGACGCTCCTGATCTTCTCCTGTTGGAACTTTGCACTTGGCCCCAACATCAACCTAAAACGAGAAGGTGAACTTCGTGAAAGCATTGCCTGATTCTCTATGCATTTTTCAGCTTTTTCCCCCATTACTTCCTATGGTGAGTAATTTCACATAAATGTGATATAATTTCCAAACTTTGAAAAATCGTAACTCAGAATTTCCTTACCTTAGAACTGTGTTCTTGGGCTTAAAAAATCTATAAAAATTAATATTATTTTTATAAATTGGTCTTGGATTTATTCTTGAGTATGTCTCCTTTATTGTCTCAGTGGAGTACAAGAAATGCTTAAACTACCCTCTGACAAGCTGTTAGATTTGAAAATCCCATTCTCGTTATATACTCGTTTTACAATATATTAGGTTAGCAGTGTGCGGCTAAATGAGACACCATTCGTATTCATGTCATGTAACCCACTTGTGTTATCCATGCAATGTGCGGGCTTTAGTTAGCAAGTGTGACTCCATTTTGTATTTCGTAATCCCAATTAGGCTATGTCTGTACCAGGCCTCATTGCTCGTATTGCTTGCCTCAGCAGAACGCTGTACGCAGTTATTATTTTTCTCTTTTGCTCAAGGTCGCCTTCTGCCTTACTAATGAATAGGCCATTTTGCCCTCGCATACCTATCTTTGTGTGTAGCTCGGCTCCCACGTTAGGAGCCGCCGAAACCCAGCACGGCAACCTTGAGCTGGTGATAACATGTACCCATCTGGCAGGTGGTAGTCCATCCCTCTGTGCCTCCTTTGTTCATGTTTGGCCTAAGCCGGTAACTTTCCATTGTGGGCGTGGTTAAGAGACCTTTGGGAGGAATGATTATGCGTTGCCGACTGTTGGGGGGCCAGTCCCTCGGCAGACATCTTAGGGTGCAGGTCAGATTGGACTCCTCTGCAGAGTACTGGTAATAAACGATTGTTTTGTATTCTCTACTGTCTGACCGACTCTTCATTTTGGGGAAGGCTATAAGGTGGTTGCAGGAAACCCGGGTGACCCTTTTCAGGTCACTTCCTTCAGATGGCGCCCGAACAAGGACTCTGCAAGGTGACCCGACTCGCCCGTAATCGGGTTGTAGGGTCGGGGTGGTGTCCGGTCGGTCGGGCGGATCGGGGATCCCCACATGATAAGAGCCTGGTTCTCTTGGCTGCCCCGCCCGGCTGATCGGGCGACTCCTCGTCTAGTGGTCACCGGCCGGAGTCCTGAGAAGGCGGAACCTAGGATTTGACTGTTTGGTCCGAAGAGTCGGCAGTGGAGAATAATATTGCTCGACCTGAGTGCACCAGGTGAGTGACTTGAATTCTTGGAAAATGTGGCGCCATGGTTGAACGGCACGAGCCTACGGGCTGTGTCTGGTACAGTCTCCAGACTGTCTTGTCTTGAACTTGGTGGGTTTGCGGACCCTTGAAAAGACACAGAATGTTTGTGAACGGTCTACCAGGCCAAGTGGAAATTCGGCCCATTCTTGAAAAGGTTTGGGGCTGTTTGCGCACAATCTGCCAGGCCAACTGGAAATTCGGCTTACTCTTGAAAAGGTCTGGGGCTAGAGCCTGTCTTCCTGTCTTGGTACAGTCTGCGGACTGTCTTGTGCGGTTTTGGACCTCTTGGATTTGGTTCTTGGATCAGTTGTTGGTTGGTGTTCTGTTCGTCCGTTGGGGACGGTGTATGTGTCTTATATTAAGATGCCTTGTCTAAGTAAGTTAGAGTGTTTCGGATGTCGGTGTTGTTCCACTGAAGCTCAATTGGAAGAGAGGCAGCCGGCGCCTCCAGAGGGTACCTCAAATTTTGATGTATACGTTAAGCATGGCATTGGCCCTATTATGTTTAGCACGTTGTGGAATAAATATGCGAGGGACAATGTCGATCTACAGTGGCCGCTTACTGGCACATTTGATGAGCAAAAATTGAATTACTTGCAGGACAAATTGTTCGCCAAAAAGAGCAGACAGTCGATGTTTGATTCTCTGAGAACATGGCAGAAGGAAGCGAAGCAACGACGTATGAGAGCAGAGAAGCAAGCTCGGAGGGGACAGACGCAAACGATAACGCAGAAAGCAGTGGCGCATGAAAGAGAAAAGATCGAGAAAGGCATAGAGTGTGCGGACAGGAAGTTTCGCTTGCAGAGTGATAAGTGTTATGTGGCTAGGGAGGAAGGTGATGTCTTCGTTGAGGAGTTGTTGGATTCCCAACCCCCACCTCCCTATGCCCCCGAACGACTATATCCCGTAACTCCAAAACCTCAGTCTTCGGCCTCTGGTTCTGTTATTTCTACTCTTTCTGTATCTAGCTCTACTGCTTCAGCCTCGGCCCCGCCCGCTTCTTCCCCACTCTCGCCATTTACAGGTACGGGTGCTGTCTGTTCCTTCATTCTGTCTCCCGACCCCATGCCCGTGGTCATGACTCCTCTTACTCCTGCGGCACAGTCTTTGAGCGCGATGGTACCTGTTTCTTCATCTGCTCTTTCCCCTTTGGGTGTGTTACCTCAGGCATCGCAAAATACAGAGACGCCTGTGCGTGGAGTGCATGAAGTGAATTGGGCGGCGGCACGTGAATGCATGGATAAAGTGTTGGTACGCTCTGCTGTGGGTGATGAGGAAAAGAGAATGGTGGCTGACCAGGCTGCACAGTGGGCCCGGAATTCGATTTATAGTGTGGAAGATGTGTGGAGTGTGATGAAAGATTACGAGCCGTTTATACAGCAACATGCTCTTAAGCATATGTCGGCCACGCTGATAGGATTGTGGGAACAGTGTTTTAAGGGTATTGCACCACAGATAATTTATGACATTCGGGACAGGGTGTATACTACAGATATGGCACCAAATTAGGTTTTCAGTAATGTGACGACATTGGTGGGTTATCGGGGTAGATTGCTTCAGAAGGTCCCGACAACAGTGTCACAGTTCCCCATGAGGGAAGTGCATCCCATTTACCACCCCAAAATACCAGAGTTGCGAGATGGGAAGAATATCGGCACTCGCCCACGGGTGGCGGCCCATTTCCAGGAACAGTGGATCTACACTCCTTGGAAGAGGAGTGAGGTAATATCCCTAAAAGGGCAATTACCGGACCCTCGGAAAAATCAGACAGCGTACTATAAAGAATTGACGGAGGCGTCCTCCTCCACAGTGATGACATTAGCTGATATAGAGTTGTTTTTCGGTCTGTTGGTACCGGTGGATATATGGAGGTAGGTGCATATGCAGGATCATGTGGTGGAATTGGGTGGAACATGGGATGAGATTAGGGCATGGGATAAGGAGCGCAAGCCCGGCGAGAAGCCAAAAGCGGAGCTATTGGCATTGCCGGGACGTATTATCACTTACATGCACTCCCTTATCCCGCCCAGACGAGTGTATTGGGACAAGTTGATTGCATGTCGTCAGAAGAAGGATGAAAGTGTGTCCGATTTCTTTAATAGGTTCGAAGGGGTGTTTCTGGATTTTAGTGGTCAGGATCTATCGCTGGAGGGTGGTGTTCGTCTGTTCATCAACAGGTTTGTCACTAATTTGCTTCCTGAGATTGCGACTAGATTGCAGGCAGCGGAAAGTACTTGGACCACCTCCTCCCCATCAGTAATACTGAGTATGGCACAGTACTAAGAGCATAGGGAAAATGAGGACAAAGAGAAGGTGGAGAAAAAGTCAAAGGAGTTGAAGACGAGGGTGTTGATGCAGCAGGTGGCAAGGGGGAACGGTAGAGGAAGGGGTTTGGGTCCCGCTCAATGGGGATCCCGGTCTGATCGGAACAGTACATCGGGTGCGCCCGTGGGGTGCAACCAATGTGCGTACTGTAAAAAGGAGGGACATTGGGAAGTGAGTGTCCGGAGTTGCTGCAGAAAGTTGAGGCCCCGAGAGGTAGGGGTTCTAGGGGACGTGGTAGAGGAGGAGGTGGCCGCAGAGAGGGTCAGTTTGAGGATACATCGTATGATCAGCTGAGCAAGAACTATTTCGACGACCACCGGGGAAGGCAGTACTATCATGACGACTATGACATGGACGAGGTGACGGGGATGTCCCACAGCTAGGACAGCCAGGGACAGGGTAAGGGACCGGTTCCAGTGCCTGTAGATCAACGGGGACCTTATGTCACTGCAGATTTACAGGGCATGCCCAAGACGTTCTTACTTGACACGGGTGCTATGAATAGCTCTATTTCTCGTTCGCTGGTCCCAGGCGCAGCTCTGTCTGGCCAAAACAATGTTTTGGTAGGTTTTTCAGGCATGCCAGTTGTTAGCCCCATTTCCAAACCTCTTACTTTGACTATAGGTCCCTTTACGGTGGACTCGCCATTTCTGTTAACAACAAATTGTGGGGAAAATTTGATGGGATTGGATTTGTTGAAGAGATTACATGCCACCATCTTTTGTTCTCCGGATGGTGTTTACATGACGATTGGGCCACAAGTGGCTCGCGCAAAACAATGCTTTGCAAAAGATGCACCCCTCCCCGCAGAGTTCCAGGACGTGCCCCGTAGTTTATGGGCAGCAGGAGACACGGATGTAGGGTTACTCCAGATCCAGACAGTCTCTATTACGGTTAAGGATAATGCTATATTGCCACGTACCCCCCAGTATAAGATTTCGCAAGCAGGAGAAAGGGCTTTGTTGCAAATAATTCAGGATTTGATTAAGACTGGTGGGGTCGAGGAGACAGTAGCGAATGTGTGTAACAGCCCTATCCTTCCGATTCTTAAGAGGGCCCCCTTGGACTCTTCTGATGCTCAACCGGATGTTTACCGCTTTGTAATTGACCTCAGAGAGGTCAATAAAATAGTTGTGCTCCAATATCCTGTAGTCCCAGACATTACCACGATAATGACAATGATTCCAGTCAGCAAAGTTCTTTTCTGTTATTGATTTGAAGAATGCTTTCTTTAGCATTCCAATTCATTCAGATAGCAGATATCTGTTTGGATTCGCATTAGCCGGCAGGAGTTTTAGATTCTGTTGTGCTCCCCAAGGCTATACAGAGAGTCCTAGAATCTATAGTCAAGTTCTAAAAAGTCAATTGGATTCTTTGGTGCTTCCCACTGGTAATGTGTTATTGCAGTACGTGGACGATCTCCTTGTGGCCTCTGATACTGAGGATGGTTGCAGAGACGCCACTCTTAAATTGCTGTTGCATTTGGCACATCATGGCCATAAGGTGTCCCTTTCTAAATTTCAATATTGTCGACAGGAGGTCACCTACTTAGGTCAACTACTGTCGAAGGAGGGTCACAAGCTAACACCTGAACGCATAGCTGCTATTACTAATATGCCTGTTCCCAAGACTCAACGTGAAGTGCGCGCATTTATTGGCATTACCTCGTATTTTCGACACTGGATCCCCAATTATTCCTTACTAACAAAACCCCTCCTTTACCTGACCACTAAAGAAGTGCATGAACCCCTGCCTTCGACATCTGCATGCCAGCAAGCTTTTGAGCAATTAAAGGCTGCGCTTTTCTCCGCTCCTGTGCTTGGTACTCCTGATTACCAGAAGCCTTTTGTGCTTTACGTACATGAGGCGGATGGTTGCGCGCTTTCTGTTTTAACACAGGGCTTTGGTGGTAAGCAAAGGCCCTGCGCTTATTTTTCCGCAATGCTGGATAACGTAGCCAGAGCACTCCCGAGCTGCCTGAGAGCTGCCATGGCGGTGGCAGTTTTTATCAGACAATCGGCGGGGCTCGTTCTTGATACTGAACTCACAGTAATGGTACCCCATGCTGTGGATACGCTTTTGAATAAGACAAAGACACAGCACCTTACTAGTGCACGTCTGACCGGATATGAATTAACCTTGTTTGCTCCGCACATTACCATCAAAAGATGTGCCACTCTGAACCCAGCCACGTTACTACCCCTCCCTTCGGCGGGCAATGACACAGATGCACATGATTGTGTATACAGAACAGAAGAGGAAACAAAGGGATGGGTAGACCTGACTGATGTTCCCTTCTCTGAACCCCAAGGGGAACTATATGTCGATGGCTCTTGCTTCAAACTGCCAGACGGCACCACCACTGCAGCATATGCAATTACAACATTACACACTATAGTTGACATCCCGTGTTCCATACCAATCAGCCCAAGCTGCGGAGCTGGTTGCGCTTCTGAGGGCGTGTGAGTTGAGTGAGGGACTGGCTGTCAATATTTATACTGACAGCCAGTATGCTTTTGGGGTCGCCCATAATTTTGGACGCCTCTGGGTGGAGAGAGGATTTTTAACATCACATGGATTACGGATACAGAATGGCCCATTGATACATAGACTCTTGTCAGCTCTAACATTTCCCAAAAGGTTAGCGATAATAAAATGTAGTGCCCACAAAGCAATAACAGATGATATTGGTAGAGGAAACGCGTTCGCAGATCAAATAGCTAAGGAAACAGCGAGATCAAAGAAGAAAAAGATGTTTGTGGCTGGTCCGGCTAGGTGGGTCCCAGACAATGGAATGTTCGAGGATACAGTAGAGAGTGTCAAAGAGATACAAAGTGAGGCAACCCTAGACGGATTGGCAATATGGCAGGAGAGTACAGGGCGTCTGGATGAGGATGGGTGTTGGACTGATAAGTCAGAGAAACAGCGATGGATGTTACCTAATTCCTATGTACTTCCTGAGGTTACCATGGCCAGCCCACATTAGTGCCAAGGGAATATGTAAGGTGTTGGACCCAGTGTGGCAGAATGACAATATTTCCAAGGTAGCCACTCATTTAGTGAAACACTGTATGATTTGTATGACACATAATCCTGGGAAAGGTACTCCTACACCCTCTGGTAATTTTGCACCGCCTTTCTTCTCTTTCGAGGTTCTCCAGATGGATTTCATCGAAATGGAACGAGTCAACAATTTGAAGTATGTGCTGGTAGTGATTTGTGCATTCAGTAAATGGTTTGAAGCTTACCCCACTAAAGAGAATACAGCTATGGCGACGGCGAAGGCACTCCTAAAAGAGTTCTTCCCACGCTTCGGATTGCCACATGTGATTTGGAGTGATAACGGAAGTCACTTCAATTCCAAGGTCATCCAACAGGTGTGCGAAGGTTTGCACATCAAGCAGAAGTTTCATGCAGCCAACCACCCCCAGTCAGCAGGTCTGGTTGAGAAGTACAAAGGTACTCTGAAACTGAAGTTAGCAAAGATACAGGAAAGCACAGGATTGCGATGGCCAGATGCGTTGCCCCTGGCCTTGTTATCCACCAGGGCAACGGCACATTCTAGGACAGGGTTGTCACCATATGAAGTAGTGTTTGGTCGCCCTACCAATATCTGGGGCGTTCCAAGACCAAATCGCTTTTCTGAGATTGAGCACCCTTTACTTACAGAATATCTGTATGAGTTAACTAAAGATCTTCGTTCTCTCCACAAACAGATTCAAGAAACACTACAGCCGGTACCAGAGGGGCACGGGCATCAGCTACAGCCCGGACAGTATGTGCTAGTCAAGAACTTCCAGAGGAAGAACTGCCTGGAGCCCCGTTGGAGGGGCCCCCTTTTGGTCCTGCTTGCCACTCGAACAGCGGTGAAACTCGATGGCCGGAAACATTGGGTGCATGCCACCCACTGTAATAGAGTACCTCTCCCACTCCCCTTTGACGCGTGGGTGCGAGACGGTATCGCTGATCAAGAAGGGGAAAGGGTGCCCCGCTTTGTTCCTTTCTCTGACGCCCAGCTAAGGGGGGTGCAGACGGAAGCAGAGAGTGACACCGCCTTGCTTGAGGCGGTCCCTCCGGAGACAAGGGCAGCCCCAGTTTCGCCCCCATCTGATTTACAGGCACCTGAGTCCTCCTGCCTTTCTGAGCCTGAGTTTCAACCCCTTTTTGTTGATGAGACAGTGCCTGGAGCTGACAGGTACAATCTGCGCCCACGAAAGAAGGTCAGTGCGCCAGAGGGACAGTCCAGGAGTGAGTAAAGGACTTGAGATTAGGGTATAGGTACTACGTCTGCGGTACCTGCGTCAGCTTAGGGTGAACGACACTGGTGCACTGCCTGAGACACTGGACAGGATCGTTGAGGGTACTTGCCCAGGAGGGCGGGTGTCCTATCCTGCGAGAAGAAGGACTTGTTTCCACCAAGGGCAGCGACCCCCACGAGGGAGTGCTTCAAAGAATCATTGTTGATGAACGATAGGAGCTTGCCAGCGAGGCTCTAAAAGGACAATGGGTAACTTGTGCCCCTCTGGTCGGTTGTATTTTTGTAGCTCTAGTTCTTAAGGTTCTTCTCATGTTTCTATTTGGCTGTACTGTCATGGAAGAAGAACAGCCCCTAGTGGCACCACCACCAAGACAGGGTGGTCCTGTGTGGTCTAGTTGGTCCATTAAGAGTAAGATAGTAGTGGTAGTGTTCATCCTCATAGTAATGATAACACTGTTTGGAGTAGTATGGTATTTAGAAGAGCAGCATCCTGTGCACACCTTAATAGGGACTACCCCGGCTTCACCTGAGCATCTGTTCATTACGTTGCCCCCACATAAACAGAGACATAGACAGACATATGTTGAAAAAGCCTTCCTCCAAATGCTCTACGAGGTACACAATACGACAAATGCCACGAATTGTTGGGTGTGTGGGTTACTCCCCTCAGTCATGCACAACAATGATTTGCTGGTGTCTTTATCACTGTCCTACCTAAGTAGCTGTGAGGCATGGTTCCGGTTGCTTTCTATGGTATATATACATTATCATGCTGACGCCATGAATATGACCGAGTCTGATTATGAGGCAGCGTTGGAATACATAGTAGTACACCAGGGTTATACACCTGGGACAGAAGGAAAGGAGGGTACCTTACATCCACATGCCTGCATGAATGTTTATGAGGATAACAAAAATGCCACATGGCTGCAAAATGAAATGTTGGATTTTCAGGGGTTCAATGTTACCGAATATTTTAAATGTTTCCATGCACAAAATATCACCAAAGATAAAGCCCTGCCCGTACCTGTGGTTCATACAGCAGCTAGTTTCTGTGTCGAAGGATCTGGGAATATTCCAGTGGGTCACAGCAATTGCAACTATACCTATCGACTAAACACTACTAGAGGTAGCCCACCTTTGCTCATTCCCCCTAATGTATATTTTGTTTGTGGAGTGCAGGCTTACACCTGGCTTCCTAGGGGATGGTCTGACCGGTGTTATGTCTCTTTCCTTCTACCTCCTGTCTACATTGCACTGTCCAACTATCACAAAGACCACAGGCTGCAGCAGAGAAGTGTATACTTGTCCCGAGTCAGGAGACTTATTGACACAGCAGATATTGATCAAACAGATACTACTCTACAGCAATTCATGGATGCCATGAAGGGTATCGTGCCCTTCTGGGGACCTATGTATAATAGTGTTAGCATTCGTCGCCTCACCAGGGTTGTTGAAGGGGTCATCAACACTACAGCAGGTATACTCACCAACATCACAGCTGAGCTTCAGGCTATAAGACTTGTTGCTCTTCAGAATCGTATGGTTTTAGATGTCATCCTTGCAGATAGGGGTGGAGCTTGTCGTGTCATAGGCAGCAGTTGCTGCGTTTACATCCCAGATCATGCCCCTAACGTATGCTCCGTTATTCAGAAGTTACACAGGCTTGCATCCGATATTCATCAGGAGAATGGTTCATGGTCCTTGACAGGGAGGTTCTGGGGTCTGATGTCCTCCTGGGGATGGAAGATACTTCTTTTCCTAGTAGCTATCGCAGGTGTCATCTTTACGTGTTGCCTATGTGTCAACTGTCTTCCAGCATGCTGTACCTATTGTGTGAGTAAACTCACCCCTGCCCCTAAATTGTCAGGCCGTACTGATAAAGTGTCTAACATGATGATGCTGCAGGAACTACAGGATATAATGCAGATTGATGAGGGTATTTTTGAATATTAGAAATATCTTGCAATGCGTATGTTGCTTATTTCTTTTGGATATTACTGTCCTTATGCATTTCCCTCCATCCCCTGCTTAGAATTGTAAAGACCCTACCTGCTAGTCAATAAAGCATTTAGCCGGAGGGTCTGTTAGATTTGAAAATCCCATTCTCGTTATATACTTGTTTTACAATATATTAGGTTAGCAGTGTGCGGCTAAATGAGACACCATTCGTATTCATGTCATGTAACCCACTCGTGTTATCCATGCAATGTGCGGGCTTTAGTTAACAAGTGTGACTCCATTTTGTAATTCGTAATCCCAATTAGGCTATGTCTGTACCAGGCCTCATTGGTCGTATTGCTTGCCTCAGCAGTTATTATTTTTCTCTTTTGCTCAAGGTCGCCTTCTGCCTTACTAATGAATAGGCCATTTTGCCCTCGCATACCTATCTTTGTGTGTAGCTCGGCTCCCACGTTAGGAGCCGCCGAAACCCAGCACGGCAACCTTGAGCTGGTGATAACATGTACCCATCTGGCAGGTGGTAGTCCATCCCTCTGTGCCTCCTTTGTTCATGTTCGGCCTAAGCTGGTAACTTTTCATTGTGGGCGTGGTTAAGAGACCTTTGGGAGGAATGATTATGCGTTGCCGACTGTTGGGGGGCCAGTCCCTCGGCAGACATCTTAGGGTGCAGGTCAGATTGGACTCCTCTGCAGAGTACTGGTAATAAACGATTGTTTTGTATTCTCTACTGTCTGACCGACTCTTCATTTTGGGGAAGGCTATAAGGTGGTTGCAGGAAACCCGGGTGACCCTTTTCGGGTCACTTCCTTCAAAGCCTCACTGCTCACCCACACTGCCACAAAAAGAGCATTAGAACTATCTGCTTTTACCTTTGTGTACCATATGGGGAGTCACTGGACTCTCTGTACAGTGTACTTCTTTTTAGTACGCTATGTAGAGAGCCAGCTTCCTACATTTGGTGGTTCAGTGATGGGATATAAGACTGCATTTGCTGGAACCAGTTTGTCAATGAGTGTCCACACGAGTAAATAAAAAAAACTGTCTTTAGTTAGTCAGTTTATCGATTAGCGCATTTTTTCAAAATTTCTAAAATTAACTGCTAGGGCCTTGGTTAAGTCCTTTAAACTAACTGATTAGAAATGTAAAAGTCTGTACTTTAGCTATGACAAAGTATTTGGTGTGTAGTTATTTTTTGTAAATTCATAGAAAACGGTCCCAGCTTTTGTACAAATAATGCCTGAAAACAGTAGTTAGGATCAGAAGCTTGACCTGACCCTTTACATGGACTTGAGCCATGATCAGTGTAGGGCCCTCTGTAAGGGCAGCAGTATCAAACCAGGCAAAAGTCCCAAGAGAGAATATCTCCAAAAACTGATAGCTCAGTTTGGCAGAGATCACCCAGAACTGGTAGCCCAGTATGAGGATGATGAAAATACCAATGAAGATGACGCTGAGAATGGATGCGAGTTAATCCCCTCAGACACAGCTGAGGCCCCCTCGTGTGAGGACCTAGAAAGATTGACCAGGAGACTGAACTTAGGAGCCCAGGTCCTGGAAATAGAAAGACAAAGGAAAGAGATGGGCCTAGGACCTATCTCTGGTGAAAGCATACAAATAAATAGGGAGGGTGAAGGTTTTTATGACTCAAAACTCCCAACAGGGATTGCCCCTAAATATTCAGATGGTGATGACATCCCCACATGGTTCACTGCATTTGAGAGAGCCTGTATAGGAAGAAAAGTAGCCAGAAAGAATTGGGCTCCTCTCTTGTGGGAACTAGTTTCAGGAAAATGCAGAGATAGACTCATGACATTGCCTGAAAATGAAGCTGAGTCTTATGACCTCATGAAGGGTACCCTGATCGAGGGCTTTGGACTCACCACTGAAGAGTATGGGATGAGATTCAGGGAGACTCGAAAAACCCAGATTCAGTCCTGGGTGGAATTCATTGACTTTTCAGTAAAAACACTAGGTGGTTGGTTAACAGGTAACAATGTGAATAACTTTGAAGGGCTTTACTATTTAATTATGAAGGAGCACATTTTGAGTAATTATTACAATGAGAAGTTACATCAGCATCTGATAGACCTATGTCAACTTTGTCCTCTAGAGTTGGGGAAGAAGGCAGACCACTGGGTCAAAATAAGTGTGACTAAAACTACCATTGGTGGGGGGAGGGGGCGGCAAAAGAAAGAGGCCAAAAAGACCCCCTAAGGGAAAGATGGTGACCAAAAAGAGAAAAACAAAAATGAATCTTCTCCAGGCCCTCAAAAACCTTCTCAGGATGGTGGCCCTGAAACTCATCTCAGCATGATGGTGGGTACCAGGGTAAGAACTGGGATCCCAAGAAGGATTGGTGTTTTGATTGCAAGGCAACTGGACACCGAACTGGAGACTCTGTCAATACAACCAAAAAGAATGCCTCTAGTCGACCTGCAACAAATGCAGTTGTGAGTCTCCAGATGGAATCACAGCTGAGCCCTGAAAAGGTCCAGGTGCTCACTGAGACAACTCTATTCTCAGAGGAGAGGTGGATGCAGCTACCGTGGCTGTCTGGCCCAGTATCTTGGAGAGATACAGACAAGAGCCAAAAATCAATGGGATTAGAGTAGAAGCCCTTACGTACACTGGTGCCAGTATCACCTTAATGGCTCAGCCTATAAAATCCCTTCAAATTTATTTGAGATTTATTACATTTTCAACAACCATTGTGGCTGCAGTACAAAAATGCCTTTCCTTGCAGCAATGTAGACCAGAATACCAAACGGCTGTGCAATGTGCACCAGCCTCTAAAATTTGGCATACTCTGACGACACTGCTAAACACTGTGCATGGGCACACATATACGGTCACGATGGCACCACTAACCCTGCAGCTCGGCTCCAAATAGATGTGGGCCCCCTCCACGCTGAATTTAAAGTCACGAAAAGCAGGGATATAAACATTGAAATGTTTCAAGACTTGTGGCTTCCACAGAATGGGATCTCTTGTATCCTGGCCAACTGAAGAGGTCCTGGCAGCTCCTTCTTGCTCCCGCTCATCGCCAACAAAGATGTGATGAATGAAATGATGAGAAACACCACGCTTGAAGAAGAAGGTAGGTTAAATACTTAGGAGCCACCAGGCATGTCGTAACCGCCTTAGTCCATGCACCAACTACCCCCACCAGTATTACAAAAACTCGATTTGATCATCTGAAGATTCTTTGTCAGACACTAGAACATTCTATGTTCAGGCATAACTTAAACTGTTACGTCTGAACATCACAGTTTCCTCTTCCATAAAGGATGACTTTCCTCATAAGCTTTGCAAAAGTCCTGTGGAATCCAAACGTTGGACTCTCAATTGTTTCTGTTGGATTGCACACAATCTATCTTCTGTCTCTCTTTTCTCGTTCTTTGTGCTGTCGTATTGATTTTTTTTTATTACATCAAGCTAGTATCTCTCTTGTCCTATCCAAACTGGATTCTGCTAATAGTCTATAGTTGAATGACGGAAGCCTGCATCAATTTACCATGCATGCATTTATAACATAGTCACTACCTCGACTGCGACGTTACCACACATTCCTTTAGCATGCAAACTGGACTTTGGAATAGTACAATTTACTATTCCAACTCCAGTCTACGCAAAAGTAGGGACAGTGTTAGACTTGAAATCAAACACCAGTCCAACAATGCCCCCCTAAACAAGTCGCTGTAATGGCTTGCGTGGTAAAGGAGCATGTGGTAAGGTCACAGTCTGAGTAGTGACTGCGTTGTGAAGGGAGGCCATAGTATTGAATGCATGGTAAAGGATGTTTCACGTGGTCTACATCACATCATATTCAGTTCCACAGACTTACTATTAATATATCAGTCTATATAATGAAAATGTGTACATGAGGGTGCACAAAAACATACACAATATGGTTTTTGTACACTCGAGGCCACAGAGAGGTGTATGCGGCAAGTAAATGTTCCCTGCACAGCACTAAGTGGTTTCACTAGACAACACTGAATGCTTTCCATAGGACTGCAATGTGCTGTAGACTGAAGTATGCACAGAACTCTGTGTACATCAATAAATAATTGGTTAAAGGACTTTTTTATTATTATTATCAATAATAATAAGAATAATACTTGGAAATAGCAGTGGCCATTACCCTTCACACATTCAAAAGCAGACATATATACTTTTGACAAATGTGCTGTTTTACACTTTTAAACTTCATTTCGGTTACTCAGCTCTGCTTCAGAAGATGTGTGCAAACATTTCCATTTTCTGAGTCAAATGCGGCGTAGGCTTGCTAAGAGAGCGGGAAGGGTTAGGAGAGGGATAATGTACCTGAAGGGCGTTCAGCTCAGATTCACCAATGGAAAGTGCTAGGTGAGGAATTGGCTTGAAATGAGAGGCAGGCAGCTATCCCTTTGTGCCTGTTTCGTTTGATTGTAGAAAGCAAGATTGGTTAATGAAAACAGCGGCGTTTTTCAACAGCAATAAGAGAGAAGCTACTCAACCACTAGCAAAGTCAGTCTCCTATTCTTGCTTTAATATGCTGGCACTTTCAAACACAGGCATGCACAAATGCAGACATGTTAGCTCATTAAAGCCAGAGCTATTGGCAGGGTCAGACTGGGACAATAAATAGACCCAGGCACCAAAATAAATGTGGCCCCCCCCATTAGCAAACCAGATGGCTCAAAAGGTGTCCCACATTTACAAACCAGGCCAATTTACAACTTGTAAAGGCACCACGTATGTGAAACTGCATGCACTTGGTTCTGCTGCAGCCAATGCTTGTTGCAATATTAGAGAAATCAACAGCTAGACTCGTCCATCTGGCCATGAAACAGGCCTACATAAAAACGGCTCCACGCACTGACCTGACAGGGCAGACCATCATGCACTGCCTGGTTGCCCTATAGGCCAGTCCAATCCTGACTACTGGCTTTTCCGATGCTTGTGTTATTAGGGAGACATTCTAACAGCAGTTTCTTTTGCTGCAATGAATTCGCTCTTCAGAAAGAATCCCTGAATCATGGGGCACCCCCGTGTCCTATATAGAAAGTCAGCCGAGCCCTTGCGGAATTGCCAGCTTTTGGGCGCGAGTTCTTGGTAGATTCTACTCAGTTTAAGTAGCCTTAGGTAAGTCGTGTCAAGAGAGTTCTACAGTACGAGTTTGGGTCAGCCATTAATAAATATCATTTTATCCAATTGGCTTGCTTTGTCCTATTCACCTGAGTGGCTCATCAGTGCTTGCCATCCATCTTCTGTGAGCTATTGCAGTGACCCCCTAAACCCCAAACAAATCTCAGCTTTTCAGAATATCTTTTAAGCTGGTATTTACTGCAAAATGGTTCAAGCAAGGAAAAATAGAGAAAATGAGGGCTCCTGGGGGTGGCATTCATAGAATGTCCACACCCGGGCAGCTTCGGGCTGATAGCACAGTCCAGGATGGTAAGCAGTCCTGATTGGCTGGCGGCTAGCGCGAGCTATCAGGAGCTCGAAATTACCGTTGCGCACACAGTTGAAGTGCGGTGTGAGGTAGGGACATTGTTTTGGTGGCGTCGCTTGTAAATTATTTATTATATTTAGCGCGTTAGCGCGAGGGTAGCAGCAGCTTCTGTCAGGGAAGCCCTGTGCTTGCTGTGTGAAGCCGGGAGGGATGATTTAATTGTCCCCGGCGTTTTGTTTGAGACGTGGGTGGGCTTTGAGAGGCAGAAGAGAAAGGCAGCAAGCGGTGTGGCAGCAGCTGTTACTGCTTTGGAGGCTAGTGAAGGCTCCCCTGTCACCTCCCACAGAGTGTGTGAAGATTTAGTGATTTAGGCTCTAAATACCTCTGCCACTTCTAGTTTCCTCGGCTCTTCAAAGAGAAGGAGGGGCAGGCCTCGCACACTGCAGTGCCAAGCTCTCCCCACTCAAAGAGAAGAGTAATTAAAGGAGCCAAACTGATTAAAAAGGAGAGTGCTAATTTTAAAGATAGCTCAAGTTCTCCCCCTAGTGGCCGGTTGGAACAAAAGAAAGTTTTCCATAGCCTGCAAAACAAAGAAGTGTAAAAAAAAAAATATATATATATTATTTTTGGCAGAAAACGACAAACACAGCAAATTCAAATATGGCAATTTCTGCAGAAAGGTGCGTGTCAGCTATGGTCTCGAGTGAAACAGGTGATATAGTTTGGCAGACAGGTCATACACCAATTAATTAGGAAAATTCAAGTAAAGTATTTAAACCGAATGCTGCCTTTTTAACTAATAATTCAGGGCGTGCAGAGCTAGATAAGGACAAAGAAGTTTCAGTTAAGATACTCAAAAATAAAAGCACCGGTCCTGTTAACATTGTTAATGACTCAGAATCAGAAGGGCAGTAGGTCGGGATAACTAAAGAAATTAACAACGAATAAGATTAGTTAATTTGAGGAGCAAAAAGGTTCCTGCGGCTACAAGTTCAAGCGTTTTGCGGTCCACCGAGGGAGAGATGCTGCCAAGCAAAATAAAGGGCAGTAAAGAAGTTTTGAACAGGCATCTAACGTCCTGCACCATAAGAAGCAAAGAAGGGGAGAATTTTCAGGCGAATTTTCCCACACCGATGGATCAAAAAAGAGCGTCACTCTATGCTAGAGCGATAAATAGGAAAGTGTACGATGGTGGAATAGGTGACGGGGAATGTCCGAGTGGAAGTAGGAGGGGAGGAAGGGAGCAAGGTATTGGGGTGGTAGGCAAATTTCAGGGTGATGATGATTGAGTCTTTGGAAGAAGGGGAAATTGAGGATGACGGAACATTTGAAGTCACACAAGAATGGTCTGCGGGTAAAGGGGGGGTTTACTAAAAATGTCTCTAGAGGTTATTTTTCACAGGATAAAGAAAATGAAAGTTTTCATGGCAGACCAGGCGACAAACATCAATAATCGGTGAAGAAGAAGAGGCCAAAACTTGAGGCGGACGCTTCAATAGGAACAGGTACGGTCCAAAAAAGGATATCTAATAATAAGTTGTGTGTTGACAAGAATGTGGGAACAGAAAGTGGACATAAAAGTGTAAACACTGTTAACGATACAGCTAAGCAGGTGGTTAATGAAGGTGAGAATGGTGATGCTAAAGTTAAGGTTATAGGGAGCGCTGACAAGGTTGATAAAACAAATGGTGACACTACAATTAAATCGAATCTAAGACGTTTGCTCTACATGGGGTTATCAATGCCCTTGGGTTCGCATTCAAATAAGGCACCAAAGAAAAGATTTGGAAGGGAGAATTTATAGATGTTTTTCAAGCTCTTTCATAGAGAAATACAGTCAAAGGAAGGCTCAAGGTGAGGAAGCTTGGGAGTTGGCAAGAAGCCCAAGGGTGCCAAATAACATCGATTCATGGACATCGGTTTTCCTCATTTTTGCAAGTGTGTATTGCGGAAAGTTCCCTGAAATATCAGTGGCGATATTCGGCCCTGTCAGAACAGACGGGAGAGGCTATGCTTTTCAACCTGGGAACAAGGGGTTTTTACACCAATTATTGTTGAAGCTTTGTGCCATTGTTTAAAGTTTTATCCTGAAACAAACGAAGCAACAATGTTGGAATGGGGGTTCAGAGAGGGGTTTAGGCCAGGTTATCAGGGGCCTAGATATCGTAGATTTGCTAAGAACTTAAAATCGGCAATGAATTTCCTCAAATTGTGAGAAAGAAGCTTTTCACAGAAGTAGGTGAAGGGAGGATGGCGGGTCCGTTTTGTGTCATGGCCACTACAAGATCTCATTGTTTCCCCTTTAGGCGTAATTCCCAAGAAAGCAGAAGGTGAATTCAGAATGATTCAGCACTTATCATGGCCTCAAGGTCTCTCCGTTAACGACTTTATAGCCAGAGAGGGTACCATGGTCAAATTTGCTTCGGTAGATACAGCATTAGGCATGATAAGAAAGATGGGTGCAAAAACAGAACTGGCTAAATGTGATATACAGTCGGCCTTTTGGCTTTTACCGGTACACCCATCAGATTTCTCCTTGCTGGGTATCTATTTTGAAAGAAATTTCTTCGTGGATAAAGCTCTTCCATGGGTTGCGCAATATCTTGCAAGCTATTTGAATCTTTTAGCAATTTTTTACAGTGGTGTTTCTCTTTTCGAACTGGACACACAGCAGTGACAAATTATCTAGATGATTTTTTATTTATGGGAACTGAGGGCTCTCAGCAGTGTGAGTTGGCATTAAGAGAATTTGAAGTGGTAGCGAAAGAGTTGGGAGTACCACTAGCCGAGGGGAAAAACTGAAGGTCCTAGTTGTCGTCTAACATACCTAGGCATTGAAATAGATACAGAAAAATGGAAGCGAAACTTCCGCACAAGAAATACTAGAACTGACAAGATTTCTAGAGTACGCAAAGAAAGCTCATAAGTTGACATTGTCTGAGGTTCAATGCTTATGGGGCCATCTAAATTTCACTTGCAGAGTAGTGAAGGCGGGCAGAATATTTTGTAGACGTCTTGGTTTTTCCATGTCAGGTGTTAGGCTGCCACACCACAGAATCAGGATCACTGCTAGCATGAGAGCGGACTTTGAAGTGTGGCTAATGTTCTTTAAAAAATTTAATTGGGACGGGAAATGGTGCACAGAACAATGGCCAGCCAATTGGATTTCAGAGAAGAAAAGCATTGCATTCCTTGAATTTTTCCAAGAATAGTTGCATTGGCTGTTGGGGTAAGCAGTTAGCGAACAGGTCAGTGTTATTTCATGTTGATAATAGAACAGTAGTGGACTTGGTAAATGGTCAGAGAGCCAAGGACAAACAGTTACTGAAGCTATTACAAAGATTCATGTTAGATTGCTTAATGCTAACATTGTTTTCAAAGTCAGACATATACCGGGAGGTAAATAACATTGCAGATGCTCTATCTCGTTTTCGGTGGCAGAGATTCCGTGGTTTGGTGCCCGGAGCGGATCTGCAGAAGACTTGGGTGCCCAGTGAGGTATGGGATTTTGCACACTGAAAATGCAGCAACTTATTGAAAACTCTCTGGCAAAAAGCACCAAATTAGCCTACAGGAGAGCATGGCTAGAGTTTTTAGATTCAGGTGCTTCTTATAGAGCTCACACCACTGAAGGTTTAATGAAACGTAGGAATTACATAATTAAATTCATCATGAACAACATAGAAAGGAACATTTATTCTACAACAGTAGCAGGGAAATTAGCATGAGTGTCCTTTTACAGGAAGTTCTTTTGGGGATACGAACCCTCAGCAGGGAAAATGGGTAGGAGAATTCTTCAAGGATGGGCAAAAATGAAAAAGAGAGGACAATTTTAACGAGAACCAATCTCTTTAAAATTACTGTATAGCATAACAAAAGGTTTGCATGTCATTTGTTTTTCTGAATTCGAATATCATTTATTCAAGTTATGCATGATTTGGCTCTCTTTGGTGCTTTAAGAATTACTGAATTGTTAAGTAAAGCACTCAATGATGACCTCAAAGTTAAAAATGTTTCTCTTGTTAAAGATTTTATATGTATGTTTCTCGAACGTTCCAAAACGGATCAAGTTGGTAAGGGTGTCAGAGTATTTTTGCAACGTAGTAAGGGCAAATATGCCCTATAAGAACTTGGTCAGGGAGGCGCTACTTCACAATTTGTGTTCAGACATAAAGATGGCTCACCACTCAATGCTTCACAATTACTGTCAATCTTAAGGAAGACTTTCAACAGTTTGGGGGAAAACCCTTTCAATTTTGGTACCCACTCATTTCGAATTGGTGGGGCCTCAGAAGCTGCCAGGTGGGGGTTTTCTCTCAGCGATGTAAAGAAATTGGGGCGTTGGTCTTCGGTCTGTTGCCTAAGAGATATTAGAGATTTAGATACCGACATACACGACCAAGTATATTAATTGTTATTTCTTTTCAGGCTCGGCGGCAAGTTTCTCATTGTCGCATAAACAAGTTTGGATAATTGGACATTCATTCGTTAAGTGGGCTGCAAAGCAAGCTGAGAAGAGTCATTTTGGAAAGAATTACGGTTTTCGTTCAGATGAGGTTTCTTTGGTTTGGGGAAAGCGGCATGAAGTGGGGCCAATTAATGCCTTTGATGAGTGAATTGTCTTTTAAGAATAAACCTGAAGCCATTTTGATTCACCTCGGAGAAAATTACTTAGTGCAGCTCTCAAGTTTAGGGTTGGTTATGGAAATGAAAACTGATTTAGAAATATTAGCAAAAAGTTGGGGCAAATCAAAAATCATTTTGACAGCGTTGATGCGACGCTGAGTCTGGAGAGGGGCTGAGAGATTCACGGCAGTAGAAAGAATGAGAAGAAAAGCGAATAGGGATTTACACCGTTTTTGTTCAATTAATAGTTTTATTGGTTAGCACATAGTGAAATTACAAAAGAAGACTATCAATTTTTCCGGTATGATGGTGTACATCTATCTTTTATTGGCAATAAGATTTAAATTTTGAATAGAAAAGAAATGATTACAAAAATTATACAGGGAAAAAGCCTGGTGTTGATGATAAGCTGTTGGGCGACAGCTTCAAAATTCATTAGTGGTCAGGAATAAGTTTTTTCGTTTCCCTCCTACCTCCATTCTCCCCCCTTTTTGCTATCCTCTCATTCCTCCTCCCTCCCCCCTCCACCACCCCTCCTACCCTAATCAATAAAACTTTATCACTTAGCAAATAGAATTCTACTGGTTTCATTTCACTCTGGCTAAGTCCATTGTTTTCATCATAAGTTCAGGATATTTGGTATATTTGAAAGAAATAAGTATTTCACCTGTTTGGCGACAGCGTGTGTTTGTATATAACAAAGATATCAGAACAAAAGTTGAGGATATTTTGTATATTTGAATGAAATAAGTATTTCACCTGTTTGGCGACAGCGTGTGTTTGTATATAACAAAGATATCAGAACAAAAGTTGAGGATGTTTTGAATATTTGAATGAATAAAGTATTTCACCTGTTTGGCGACAGTGTGTGTTGGATATAACAGGATATCAGAACAAAAGTTTTCGTTATTAGTAAGTAACGGGGGACAGGAAAAACTCCTGGGTCAGGGTTTTTCCTGGTGGCAGAATTGGAGGAGATCAAGACAGGCAGGAAGGGTTGGGGGCCATTCTGAACAGCTTCGGACAGAGGGAAACAGGGGAGCGAGGTAGGAGGCAAGAGGTAGGCAGGAGACGTAGATAGGGGTTGGGGAGGAGGATTAGTCAGAACAATGTTGGGGAAGTTTGTGTGGGGAATTGTTTTACGGGTGGGGGTGATAGAATTGAATATGTATTAGTGAGGCCTGATTATGATATATGTACTATATGAGGATGCTTACCTGTCCAATAAAGCGGCCTTTTACCCCACATTGGCCTGAGGATGTGCTTATTGCCCGATGAGGGCTCCTGGGGGTGGCATTCATAGAATGTCCACCCCCCGGGCAGCTTCGGGCTGATAGCACAGTCCAGGACGGTAAGCAGTCCTGATTGGCTGGCGGCTAGCGCGAGCTATCAGGAGCTCGAAATTACCGTTGCGCACACAGTTGAAGTGCGGTGTGAGGTAGGGACATTGTTTTGGTCCTGCCCACCCACCCTTAGAAGAGGTATCGTTCAGCGAGGGCAGTATATTCACAAGACTAGCGAATTCTTGGTGGTTGTCGCTTGGACAGGTGGCAGAATTGGAGGAGATCAAGACAGGCAGGAAGGGTTGGGGGCCATTCTGAACAGCTTCGGACAGAGGGAAACAGGGGAGCGAGGTAGGAGGCAAGAGGTAGGCAGGAGACGTAGATAGGGGTTGGGGAGGAGGATTAGTCAGAACAATGTTGGGGAAGTTTGTGTGGGGAATTGTTTTACGGGTGGGGGTGATAGAATTGAATATGTATTAGTGAGGCCTGTTTATGATATATGTACTATATGAGAATGCTTACCTGTCCAATAAAGCAGCCTTTTACCCCACATTGGCCTGAGGATGTGCTTATTGCCCGATTGCCCAGCGCTACTTGTAAGTCCTCGGTTTTCCTTTCAGGGAAATATGTACAATAGATCATGTACTGAGAAAGCTGCAAATTACAACTGAAGTTGTTGTCCATTCGACAAGCTTGGCTGTGTTTCCTTGGTTCTGTTAAAGAAGATTTGTATCAAGTTGATGATTGAAAATAATGAAGATGAATTCCGTTGAATGTTTTGAATACAGAATAAACAACATGAACAATTAAATGTCGAATGGACAACTTCAGTTGTAATTTGAATCTTTCTCATTTACTGCAAAATGCTTGCAGAGGTCGGGCGTCCTATTGCTGGTTTTGATTGCTAGGTCTCACTTATTTACTGTTATATCCATTTCATGACCTGTGTGATGGTATCTTATCATCCATGCTGGAAACTCGTTCTATGATATCACCAGTGTGATCTGGAGACAAAACGTGCAAGACTTGTTTAACCTGTCTGATCCTGTTTGCCTAATGAAAATTGTTTGCCTGCCATGCATTTTTAAAGTGATTGTTCTGAAGAATCTAGTGTTTTGTCATCATTTTTCAAAGTCTTGTCAAGGCTTGCCTGACACTTCAAAATGAATTGATTATTTAAGTGGCGAACCTACAGAACATCGGTATTTTTAGTCAAACTATGTGAAAATTGTGATGTGAAGTTTACTCTTTAATACCCGTTTAAAACGTTTCACAGAGAGAAAAGCCCCTCACACATCAAACTTGCTTAAATAAAATGTTAGGGACGCTCCCTTTGCTTGGTCGCAATGTCGGGTTCAAGTAGAGCTTTTACGCCTCATCACTTAAAATGTTCACATCTGTCGTTGATGTCAGGCAGTGCCAGTGCGGGCACTGAAGCGTGTGGGCGATACCCGCCGTGGCAACGGGCAGTGCAAGTGTTGAAACCGAGAAGCACCAAAGGTGAGCACGTCACCCTCCTGAAAAAAATTGTTGGACCCCCACATCATTTTTATTTAACCTTTTTCTTTTTTTACGAATCAGGCACTGATTACAGATAATAGACAGGAAGAGTCAGTTAGCTGAAAAATTCACCGCCGACGTATGATATATAATGGGGGTCATGTGTACTATATAAAAAGCAAGATGTTAAATTATGGTGAACAGTATCCTTCTAGACTATTGATGGAGCAGGGTTTCAAAAGTGAAACTTGCTTGTATGCAATCTTCCTCATAGTATTAATTTATTAAACTTGTACTGTCAAATACTAATACTTGCATACACGAATACAAAAGGGATAGAGGCTTGCCTATGTGTTTTACTAATGAATAACGCTTGTCCATAACTTAAAATGGCCGCTTAAGCGCGGGAACTTCTCTGCGCATGTCGCAACCTGATCACATGGTGTGACGTCTTTCTTTGCTTGGTGGGAAACTTCTGCTTCTGCGCAGTGTGCATTAAAATGGCCGCTCAATGTTCTCACATGCTTAAGCTTGCTCTCATGTCATTATTAAATTGTCGTTTTCTTAACGCTACTAAAGCAGGGTAGTATTATGATTAAATGGGAATAGAGTTAGAGAAAGTGGGTATACAGTGAAACGTTTTATTTGTGATTTTAATATTTTCCTCTTGCACTTTTAGTAATTCGTAAACTTGGGCCTGGGTTGGTGACTTGAAACTCGAGAGACAGACGATTCTGCGCATGTGTCCTGTATGACTGCCAAAATGAAGTCAACTTGGACGTCTCACAAGGCCATGACCTATTGGCCGAAGATGATGTACCCAATGTATCCGGCGGATAAAATGTTGCTCTTATCCTGTAAAATGTATAACATTTGTCATGAGAACGGTTGGGAAATAAAGTGAATGTATTAATTTGAAGGGGCGGGAACATAAATACAATAGGCTTCACAAATTAAGCCAAATTTGTCATGGTACGAGAATCCACCCCCTGTCCCTGCCCAATCAGAAGTAGTGGTCCCATATTTTAGCAACATTAAGGGGAGGTACATGGGCGTAGAAGGGTATAATAGAATATAGCATTAGTAATTAGTTAGCACAGACTCTCAGAACATACAGAAGAGCTCCAGGCTGCCATGCTGATCGGTTGCTGACTGAATTCCTGTCCGGAAGAGGTCCTGAGGAGGGGGCGGCGGAGTCCATTAGACGGGAGAATCGAGGAGAAGTCGAGTGCCAGAGAGGGGAACGGCGCAGGCGTCGTTGTAGAGAGGTCACCAGTCCTGTCCTGATCTTGAAGGCGGTCCTTGCTTTTCATCCTTCCAGGGTCCTATTCTTTCAAACTCCTTGGCTAAGGGGCTTGGTTCTCGCATCTAGGTAACTATAATGCAACCTTTAGTTGCGCTGCTGTCTCTATCCTCTCATATTTCTTTAAAAACTGTCATTTATTAGAAAAATCGTTCCTATGCTTCCTCTTGGGTATTCTGATCAAATACCGTGTTTTTCTGTATTTTACTCTGCAAAATCTTTAGATAAACATTTTAAAACTTCCTGACTCAGTGATTATTTCAGTAGTATGTATTATAGTGAATGTCTCTCATTTTAAACTTCCCAATTAGCAAAGGATCCATTGGTAAGTTATTACTCTTCAATCAGAAGGTAATTGGTAGCAGGGATTTTTGATAAAAGAGTATATCTGACAACCAGCGTAAGTATTAGCGTAGTGTGAATGTATGGGCCTAAGTGAGTATATAGTGTATGTATGCTGTTTGCTAATATCGCGCTGGATCAGTTTTCTGCTAAGCAGAGGACGGTTAGTGTTACTCTTTGTTAATTGGGTAATGAGAATTTTATTTGTATTTTTATGAACTAACATCCGCTTATTTTGAGTTATGTTTTATGTTGTCTAGAAATCCCCGGGGAAAAGAATAGTGGGTGGCAAGTGGAAGCCATACTGCAGTGAGGTTATCTGTCAGGCAGAATAGTACTGAGAAGTTAAGCAGGACTTCAAGTATTTGTTAGGGACTCTATGCGTGTGAGTAATAGCAAAAAGGGTACGCTGATAAAAATTTGATGTTATATCACCTAGTAAGGGTAACATTGGAGAAGTAACAGGTACTTCTGGAGCTTGTGTGAAGAGTAGACGGAAGTGTTTTACTCGTAGTGTATGTATTAGTAAACGGAAAGGTTTTACTAAGTGTGGAAGAAACTATCTTTTTCGAAATTAGTGGAAACTGGCACGATAGCGAATGTTTTATGTTGTTACTGAAATTTAATTAAGATTTATAGAGAAAATAAGTTTGCGTAAATTTTTGTAAAGGGAGAGTCAGTTACCAGAGAGGGAGCTGATGTCACAAAACGCCGCGCTGTGGTAGGTTGAAGCAGCGGGTGTGGAGAGACTCTTGTAAAGGAGGGGTCAGTAGTCAGGAGTAGTGCTGACGTCACAGATGCCGCGCTGGGATTGGTTAAACCAGCGAGAACAGAAAAGGAGCAGATTGTAAAGGAGGGGTTGACAGAGACACGTCACCAAAAGGCCGCGCAAGGATTGGCTTAGAAATAAAAGTTAGCAGACATCTGATTGGTTGAGAATTTAGAAGCAAAATTTTGAGTGGATAAGGATTGCATGTTAAAACGCGATCCGACTTTAATAGGAAATCGTCCAGATAGGAGATTCCTAGGTTTCGCAGAATATAATTTTATACACAGAAAATTAAATAGAATGTACGGAGAAAGAAGGAAAATGTCATTCTTACAAAAGATTAAGAATTATTTTAAAAAGGACAAACCAATCAAAACTAGAGAAGGAATTATTATTCCACCAGCTAAGACACCCGCATCATTTATGATGATGGAGAGAGGTTATCATACTTGTGTATGGATAGAGAATTGGATAGAATATACCAAAAATGATGGAGTATTAGCATTTCCTGAAAATGGCACGTTCAATGGGCGAATTCTTCAAAATTTGAGATTAAGGATGAATGACTTAGAACCCAGACCTAGATTAACTCAGTACGAAGCTTTAGAGGAATGGGAAACCGAGGCATTTGAACGTGACCGATCTAGAAGTAATAGGAGTTACCCAGGATTTTATCCCAGATATTTACGTGAGTCGAGAGAAGGTCAGATGAAACAATGGAGAAGGGCAATGATTACAGAGGGACTGTATCCATTATTCACGGAAGGAGAGAAATCAGGAGGCAAGTGTACAGAAAAGACAAAACATTTAATGAGAAATGAGGATTCAGAAGATGAATTTATGGAAGAAATGTTAAGAAATCCCCCACCATATCAGGAAGGGACAAGTGGATGCCCTCCTAGTGCACCACCACAAACTCCAATGGTACCAAAGGTAATACATGAATTTACGCCGACTAGAATATTTCATGACAAAGAAAAAGAAGCCTTAGAAAAGACTAGAGCAGAATTAGTACGGAAAATAACTCAGATAAAAGTACATCCTGATTCATTGACTATTCCGGTAACAATTGGTCCAGTAGTTCCATTATATGGTACTCAAGGAAACTGCCCTCCATTAATACCTGTACCAACTCCTATGAATACTCCTGTAAATCCTTCCCAACATGAAACTCCAGTAATAATTGAAGATCAATTTAGTGATTGTGATTCCACAATATCACTCATGGACTTGCCTATCAGAGGTCCAGTAAAGGGCACTCCTAGGAAAGAGGTACCTGAAGGTTCAAAAGATGTGAGTTTAATAACTTCATCAGGGGCAAAGAGTGCCACCATAGTAACACCTGAAGACTTAGAGAGATGGGTACAAGGGTCAGTCAAACAGTGCACACCTCTAAAAGTACTGGATATCCATAAATTAAAAGTTGAATTAGAAGAAATAATAGCAGGAAATGTAGGAGTAGAACGCTTAAATTCCTATGATGAAGAAGAATTATTGTTCCTGTGTAGGAGTATCACTAGAAATGTGAGGATATTTCATGAAAAACTGTCCAATCTAGCACTACAGATGGGAATCGAAATAGGGAGATCCAAAGTGCTACAGAAACCCTATAGAGCAGAATTTTCAGACAAAGATTTAGAAAATATGAATGCATCTGGAAGAAGACTGCAAATAAGAGAATTAATGCTAGTTTTGCAAAAAGGGAGATCTAGATAAATGGAAATCTAGGTGGGCCAAGAAAAAGGAAGAAGCGCGAACAAGTAGAACAGCATCTGAATATGTGATGAAAGAAGTAGGAAAAGCAGATCAAATGTATCCCATGCGAGAAGTAGCGGGAGGAGGATATGTACATGTCCCATGGAGCAGACAGGATATTTTATCATTTACAAATGATTTTCCAAAGCTGAGGGAAAAGCCAATTGAATGGTACAAGCAGGTTGAAAGGTTTGTAAAAGTGTCAAAGGTATTGTTGAAGGATTTGGATGGTCTGTTCGACATAGTGGTACCTGCCGATTTATGGACAGATTGTAAGATCACAGTGGATTGGCCAAGTGATGAGTATCCCAGAGATCCAAAGACAGGTGCCCCGGCAAGTGAGGTGATGAAAAAGTATCAGCAGGTGATAACATACCTGAAAGGGAAAATACCTCCGAAAGAAACAGATTGGGTAAAAATAGATCGAACTACCCAAGAAGCCAGTGAAACAGTACATTCTTACTATGAGCGCCTTTTACAGGTGTTTAAACAGTATAGTGGATTTGAGGACATTGGAGAAAAAAACATGAGTCAGTTTGTGTATTGGTTTGTTTACGGTTTGAAGCCAGAGATTTGCCAGATGATTAAACAACATATGCTGTGCTGGCAAGGGAAACCTATTGACGAGATTTTGAAATATGCAAAATATTGTGGAGATGATATTGAGGATAGACACAAGAAATTGCAGGAAAAGGTGATGTGGGCACAAGTGAAAATGGCAGAAAAGCAGGGAATTAATTTGGAAAATCCGAGTGAAAATCAAGGAAAAGAGTCGGGAACGAGTGGTGATACTGGGAATGGTGGAAAATTTAGAGGACGAATGAGTAGAGAAGAAGCTAAAAAAATTTCCTTGTCATGGATGCGGAAAATTGGGGCATTGGAAGGACGAGTGTAAAAAGGTTCGAAATAATAATGGCCCAAGTCAAAACTTAAATCAAGAGACACAGAATGATTTACAGCAGGGTGTAAATCCCCAGAGTCAGTTGCCACCTCCACCTGTTCAGGGTAATGTAAGCAGAACAAAACATGGTACAGACATCGGATACCCAGGAGGAAGTGGTAAGAATGATTATATGACATCGCATATATATATATATATGATTTCTTTTGCAGGAAAATTACAGCGAAAACTACTCATGACGGTGCCAGGGAGAGGGGAAGAGGGAGTGCGTACTTGGCGCATCCTTACAGGTAGATCAGTCTGGTCCATTTATTGAAGGAAATGTGAAAGGTAATGATATTACTTTCCTTTTGGACACTGGTGCTACCAGGTCTACTGTGAGATCAGCAGACATCCCAGACCTTCCTCTCTCGGGTGAAGATATCCAAGTAGTAGGGGTAGCTAATCAAAGAATTAGAACACCTCTTACCGAACCAATGGAAGTCAAAATTGGAAACTTCAAAGAAATGCACCAATTTGTAGCGTGCGATTCTAGCCCCGTGAATTTGTTAGGTAGGGATTTATTGTGCAAGATGAATTGTACAATTTTCTGCACACCGGATGGTGTGACAGTTCAAACACCAGATGAAGACAATGTATATAAAATTATGGTTGCAAAACAATGGACAGAAATATACGAAATGTTCTCTTTGATAACAAAAGATGAGTTGCCAGATGAATTAAAAGGTACAGTAAACCAAATAGTATGGGATTTTACCGTAAAAGAAGCAGGACTTATGGCAAAAATAGATCCAGTCAAATTACTGTAAAAGAAGGTGCGATTTTTCCAAATACCAAACAATACAAAATGAGTGCAGAAGTAAAAGCAGGAGTCATTGAAGAAATAAACCGAATGGTAAAACAAAACATTCTAAAAGAAGTAATGAGTAGTCCATGCAATTCACCGATCATGGGACTAAAGAAACCTAGTGGGAAATATAGGATTGTTCAGGACCTGAGGAAAATAAATAAAATTGTAGAACCATGTTGTCCTATAGTACCAAATCCTGCAGTAATTCTATACCAGATTCCTTGGAATGCAGGATGGTTCACAGTAATTGACTTGTGTCAAGCATTCTTTTCAATACCATTGCATCCAGACAGCCAGTATCTTTTCTCATTTAAATTTGAGAATAAAGTATATGTGTGGAATCGTGTTAATCAAGGGGACACAGAAAGTCCTTCCATCTTCAACCAGATATTGAAAAAGTGCCTTGAAAAATTAGTGATGCCAGGAAGTTCAGTTTTAGTTCAATATATCGACGACCTATTAGTGGCGTCGACCACCAGAGAAGACTGTGTTGTTGATTCCATAGCATTATTAAATCTTTTGGCTGAGGAAGGGTATAAAGTCTCACCTGAAAAGTTACAGTTTTGCAGAACAGCTGTTAAATATCTGAGACATCAAATTGAGAGGGGAAAAAGAAGAATAACCTCTGAAAGAGTAGAATTAATAAAAAGAATGCAAATGCCTGTAACCCAAAGACAAGTACGAATGTTCCTAGGAATAGTGGGATACTGTCGACAATGGATAGCAAATTTTTCCATGTTAGCTAAACCCCTAATTAACATGACCAAAAGAAAGCAAAAGACCCTGTTGAGTGGGAGGATGAAAGTGTAGAAGCTTTTGTAAAATTGAGAAACGCTCTTTGTTCAGCACCTGCCTTAGGCATGCCTGATTATAAAAGAGAATTCGCATTATTCTGTCAAGAAAGAGAAAATTGTGCACTTTCTGTCCTAACTCAGAGACATGGACTAGACAGACGTCCTATAGCGTACTTTTCTGCTACATTGGACCCAGTAGCAGCTGCGTTGCCAGGGTGCTTAAAAGCAGTGGCAGCGACTTGTTTGAGCATTGAACAAAGTGAGTCAATTGTAATGGGACACCCTGTAAAAGTGTATGTTCCACATGCAGTCGTGATTTTGTTGACCAGAACCCGAACTCAGCATCTTACTCCTAGTCGGCTGACTAAATATGAGAGAATAATAATGGGTGCTGAAAATGTGACCATGGTAAGGTGTACGATAATAAATCCAGCAACCTTACTGCCAGACCCATATCACGAAACAAATAAAGATGATGAAGAAGATGAACATGATTGTGTACAGATTACAGAATTATGTACAAAACCACGCCCAGACATTGAGGAACAGCCTCTTAAAAAGCCAGACAGGGAGCTATTTGTCGATGGTTCATGCCAAAGACATGAAGATGGTAAACTAACTGCAGCATATGCAGTATGTGAATTAACTGGAATAGTCGAAGCATCATATTTACCAGGAGTCAAATCTGCACAAGTAGCTGAATTGATTGCATTAATAAAAGCTTGCAAAATTGTGAGGAAGCAGAGAGTAACTATATTTACTGATAGTCAATATGGTTATGGGGTCGTGCATGATTTTGGCCAACTGTGGATGCAGAGGGATTTCATGACTTCTTCAGGATCCCCCATTAAAAATGGCCAATTTGTAAGGGAATTGCTAGAAGCAATACAATCACCAAAAGAATTGGCTGTGGTGAAATGTGCCGCACACCAGTCAGGAGATGACTGGGTGGTAGTCGGCAACAGATATGCTGATCTGGTGGCTCAATATTGTGCCAAAACCAGAACGTCAGTCAATAAGAGGGTGGAAAGAATGGGAATCAGCTGCCAACTCATGCTGTATATGCCACCAGAAACGTGGAATGAGGTGAAGAAATTGCAAGATGAAGTTGAGGAAAGTGAGAAGAATCGGTGGATAAAAATAGGTTGTTCACAAAGAGGAGATGATGAAGTGTGGATCAGTGCAGATGGCAGATCAGTCATGCCAGACTGTTTACTCTCACAAATGGCTAGAATGCATCATGGAGACACAAACATAGGGAGAGATGCAATGATTAGGCTGTTCAGACAAAATTGGTACAATCCCAAATTCAGAGCTGTCGCAGAGAGTCTTTGCCAGAGATGTCTAACTTGCCAAATGCACAATCCAGGCAGGAAAACGATAATTGGGTTTGGAAAAATTGGGAAGGCAGAAGGCCCATTTATAAGACTCCAGTTTGACTTCATACAGTTACCACCATTCAGAGGGTTGAAATACATACTAGTTATAGTATGTCTGTTTTCAAAGTGGGTGGAGGCTTATCCAACTAGGAGAAATGACAGCATTACAGTTGCAAAACTGTTACTACGAGAGCTCATACCTAGATTTGGTTTCCCAGTATCTTTGGAATCAGATAGAGGAAAACACTTTAACAGCAAAGTGATCCAGATAATCTGTGAAGCATTCCAAATCAAACAGAAATTTCACTGTGCATATCGCCCAGAGGCTTCTGGAGTGGTTGAACAATTGAATGGCACTATAAAGTCAAGACTGGGAAAAATGTGTGCATCAACATCTTTAGAGTGGCCAGACGCACTGCCACTTGTTTTGATGGGAATAAGGAGTATTCCTGATAGAACGACAGGATTAAGCCCACATGAAATTATGATGGGAAGAGCAATGAGACAAACACATGTTCCCACAAACAGATTGGTAAATATTTCTGATGATATGGTTCTGGATTATTGCAAAGGATTGGCTGACCTCGTGCGTTCTGTCTCTCATCAGGTTGGAGAAGACGCAGTTTCCAGGCAGCCTGAACTAGAACATGATCTGAATCCTGGTGATTGGGTGGTAGTGAAGAATCACACCAGAGAAACGTGTCTATCACCCAGGTGGAGCAGACCTTGTCAAATCATATTGACCACCAATACAGCAGTGAAGTGTGCAAGATTTCCTAATTGGATTCACGTAAGCCACACAAAGAGAGTACCAGAACCTGAAGAAGAGAATCTATACACAGCGCCAGTCACTGAAGAAGCTGAAGGTTGCCCAGCTGAGGAATCTCAAGCTAGAGGTTCGAGAGAAGCTGACGGAGAACAACCGAGCACAAGTCAGGATTGGATACCAGTGGTAGAAGGGCCTGAAGTATACTACAGAACAAGAAATCAAACAAAATTGAAAGAAATTGAAGAAGATCAAATAGGTGAAGAAGAAACAGTTCAAGATCAAGAAGACAAGACAGTGAAAGATCTTGAACTAAATCAGATAGGGAAAGAAAATTGGACTCAAAACAGTGAAGATTTGATAAACTTTGAAGAGGGACAGACAGGTCTAGAAGAAGCAGGTCAGGCTGCAGAAGTTCACAGTGCAATAAGCCCTGATCAGAAGCAGTTAGATCAAGAAAAGTACACAGAAGAAGAAAACGTTGAAAAACATGAACTTGAAGAAATAAACAAAGAACAAAGTCAACTGTTGGAAACTCACAGTGGTGCTGTTACAGAGAAACCAATCAGACCTGAAAAAGAACAAACAAAAGAAGCAGTAAACAAAGAAAATAAAGCAGTACTAAGCAGTGAAAATAACGAGACCACTGAAGACGAAAACAGAGAAACAGTGCCAACAAAGAAAACAAGAAAAGGAGATCATTGGCCGAGTGTCATTAAAAGGGTAAAGTACCACATAACAACCAGAAGTGAAGATCCAGATCAAGTACCTGAAGTGAAAGTCAAACTGAACAAGAGAAAAAGTCAGGAAAAAGTAAAAGACTGAGACTTGTGAATAACAAATTCAAGGGTCCTGACTGGACTTATATTATTCTTGAAGATTTCGAAAGTTCAGAATCAAGTGACAGTGGTGGTGAAGGAACAAGTGCAGAACTAACTTACGAAGAAGAAACAAGACCACCCTGACTAAGCAAAAGAATCCTCTAAAGAAAAGAAGAAGAGATAAGAAGAGCAATCTTCCTTGTCGAAAAAAATGCCTGATAATAGAGTTACTGGGAGACCAAAACGAAATTGTTGTAGAAGATGCTGTGCAATTTGCATATGTAGTCTAGTATTGGTGCTTATAGTATGGTTAGTCCTGATTGTAGCAGTTCCTTACCTGATGATAATAGATAAGAAGATTAATAATGAAACTAAAGGGAGGACAGCAAACATGAAGGGCAATAGAGTAGAACTAATGGCAGAAGATGAGGCAGAAATTCATCATGAAATAACTGATAACAACACTAGTTTGAATGTTTTCACAAAATTATTATTTCAATATGTAGATACCATGGAAGTTAGCAATTGTTATGTCTGTATGAAATTACCTGAATCAGTAGCAGAAGGATTAACATACCATCACTTACCACTGACATATGGCATCTCATGTAGTGTATTAACAAGTTTATTTTATAGAACAGGTAGACTACAGTATTATTATTCAAACTTAGATGTGATATTTTCTGAGGTTCCGATTCGCAAGAGTATGAACCCCGTGCTTAGTAGTCAAGACGCACAGTTTATGGGAGAGTTTTTCTTAACAATGAAATCAATAGACATAACACATGCACATAGACACAATCTAACATGTTCTTTATTAGAAGAAGAAAAGATATTTTTGAATTTAGTAGAAGATAGAAGACAAGATTTCCAAAAGAAAGCTTCGGAGCATAAGGCTCATTTACCACCTTGGGCAGAAAAAGAAGGGAGTTACACTCCTGGCAAGGCTCAAGCTGCTATGGCTCTGGATTTCGAAAAGAAAGGGAAAATTTGTCTACATAGGTTAAAGACTGACTATAACAATGTTTTCATCGGTACCAGTGAATGTGAACACAATTTTTTAATTCTGGGAGGTTGGGGACTCAAAGGAGGAACAGATTCAGTTTTTCCGGGAATCTATTATGTATGTGGGAATAAGGCTTACTTTAGGCTTCCTGCACGGTGGTATGGAAGTTGTTATTTTGGAATAGTTTTTCCAAAAATATATCATGTAAAAAGAAACACTGGAAGCAATGAAAACAATAGTGAATTAATACGTAGTAAAAGAGCTAGTTTTTCTGAAATTGTAGGTGATATATTTGGTGCATTGATACCTTCAGTGGGAATAATTCTGAACTCAAGGAAAATATGCAAATTGTCTACAGTGGTTGATCGTTTATCAACGGATACTGCTGGAGGTTTTCTAATGATTAATGCGGAAATGGTTGCGATTAGATCTATGGTGATGCAAAATCGACTTGCTCTTGACATTATATTAGCAAAAGAGGGCGGAGTCTGTAAATTATTGAGAACGAAACATTGTTGCACTTATATTCCTGATAAGAGTGCAGAAATTGGAACGTATATACAGAATATAACAAAACTTGAGAATGAACTTAAACCACTGGAAGTTGATAGTGTATGGGAAAGATTGACAAATAGTATTTCGTCAATTGGAACTTGGTTTGCTAATGTAGGTAAAGGACTTATAGGTCAAATATTAGTACCATTAGCAGGGATAGCAATGATAATTTTAGCAATAACAATATGGTGCAAATGTTGTAGAAAGAATGGAACATATAAAGTGACAGGAAAAGGAAAGAAGAGAAAACTAGATGAATTAGAATTAGAAGAATGAAGAAGTGAATTATATAAAAAGTTGAAAGGGGAGGTGAAAAATAGAAAAAGTAAAAATGAGAATGAAACGAATTGCTAGAAGTTGGCATCTGATTGAGGGTAGTATTTTGATGGCTCAGAAACGCCATCAGAGAGGGGATTGATGGAGCAAGGTTTCAAAAGTGAAACTTGCTTGTATGCAATCTTCCTCATAGTATTAATTTATTAAACTTGTACTGTCAAATACTAATACTTGCATACACGAATACAAAAGGGATAGATGCTTGCCTGTGTGTTTTACTAATGAATAACGCTTGTCCATAACTTAAAATGGCCGCTTAAGCGCGGGAACTTCTCTGCGCATGTCGCAACCTGATCACATGGTGTGACGTCTTTCTTTGCTTGGTGGGAAACTTCTGCTTCTGCGCAGTGTGCATTAAAATGGCCGCTCAATGTTCTCACATGCTTAAGCTTGCTCTCATGTCATTATTAAATTGTCGTTTTCTTAACGATACTAAAGCAGGGTAGTATTATGATTAAATGGGAATAGAGTTAGAGAAAGTGGGTATACAGTGAAACGTTTTATTTGTGATTTTAATATTTTCCTCTTGCACTTTTAGTAATTCGTAAACTTGGGCCTGGGTTGGTGACTTGAAACTCGAGAGACAGACGATTCTGCGCATGTGTCCTGTATGACTGCCAAAATGAAGTCAACTTGGACGTCTCACAAGGCCATGACCTATTGGCCGAAGATGATGTACCCAATGTATCCGGCGGATAAAATGTTGCTCTTATCCTGTAAAATGTATAACATTTGTCGTGAGAACGGGTGGGAAATAAAGTGAATGTATTAATTTGAAGGGGCGGGAACATAAATACAATAGGCTTCACAAATTAAGCCAAATTTGTCATGGTACCAGAATCCACCCCCTGTCCCTGCCCAATCAGAAGTAGTGGTCCCATATTTTAGCAACATTAAGGGGAGGTACATGGGCGTAGAAGGGTATAATAGAATATAGCATTAGTAATTAGTTAGCACAGACTCTCAGAACATACAGAAGAGCTCCAGGCTGCCATGCTGATCGGTTGCTGACTGAATTCCTGTCCGGAAGAGGTCCTGAGGAGGGGGCGGCGGAGTCCATTAGACGGGAGAATCGAGGAGAAGTCGAGGCCAGAGAGGAGAACGGCGCAGGCGTCATTGTAGAGAGGTCACCAGTCCTGTCCTGATCTTGAAGGAGGTCCTTGCTTTTCATCCTTCCAGGGTCCTATTCTTTCAAACTCCTTGGCTAAGGGGCTTGGTTCTCGCATCTAGGTAACTATAATGCAACCTTTAGTTGCGCTGCTGTCTCTATCCTCTCATATTTCTTTAAAAACTGTCATTATTAGAAAAATCGTTCCTATGCTTCCTCTTGGGTATTCTGATCAAATACCGTGTTTTTCTGTATTTTACTCTGCAAAATCTTTAGATAAACATTTTAAAACTTCCTGACTCAGTGATTATTTCAGGAGTATGTATTATAGTGAATGTCACTCATTTTAAACTTCCCAATTAGCAAAGGATCCATTGGTAAGTTATTACTCTTCAATCAGAAGGTAATTGGTAGCAGGGATTTTTGATAAAGAGTATATCTGACACCCAGCGTAAGTATTAGCGTAGTGTGAATGTATGGGCCTAAGTGAGTATATAGTGTATGTATGCTGTTTGCTAATATCGCGCTGGATCACTATGTAACAAATGCCCATGGGGAAGCGACTTATAGAAAAATAACATAGACACGTTTTTCAGGAAGAGGCGAAACGATTGAGAAGGAAGAAAGGGCAGAGAAGAGTAAAGAAGTTAGGTTAAAGGGAGAAGATAAGAACGTTAAAGAGGAGAGAAAAAGGTATTTTTAAGGGGTTCAGGTTTTGGCGACTCTATAGAACCCTTCATTCATGTATCTAAGAGTGTTCTTTTTTTTCCTTTGACCGTTTTGTTATTTTTCCATTCCTTTATTTTTCAAGTTCTTGTTCTGAGTGACGCTTATTAGTTCTTGCCTGTCATGTGCCATTCGATTACTCTCTGTTGTGGCCCTTTGTACTTCTTTTTAGGTCTCGCCTACGCAGCGCGCATGCGCTGCATAGGAGACCTTTAGTAATCGATTCCCTTTTTCTAACAAAAACGTGCACGCTTTGCAGTGCTTTCAATGCCAACGTGTGCACGTTTGGCGATTCCCTTGCGGGAGCGAGCTTTGAAACCATCTGTTTGTAATTAACAGATGGTTCCTGCTTGCTCCCACAAGGGAAACAGGCGCAGGCCCCCTCCTCTCTCCCCTCCCCTGCTGCCTCCTCCTCTCCTCGTCAAACTTTTTTTTTTTTTTACTTTCGCGCGCGCTTGTTTTACTTGTAAGGAGACCAAATCCATTCGGCAAGTATGTGACCTACAAACCCATACCCTTCATTGAAAGACAGTCGGCCAGTGTCCGGGCTGAGTAGCTGCGTTTGCTCTTGGTATCACCTCCACCGAGCGGTATTAAACATTCCAGTGCATTCATTGACTTACAGCAGCCTTTCGAGAGCGGTGTTTTTGCTCTCCGAGATGTGTAGATTTTCCAATAGCAGCGGGCGCTTTGATTGATATGAGATAATAAGTGTTGTTTGTGATGTGCTCCCACAAGGCTTCTTGGATTGCAGTACCCTGTTTTTTCTCCTTATCAGTGCTGTAATCAGGACGGTGGCTCCCTCGGTGATGTTAGACTTGCAATGCTGCTGCAGCAGTTTGGCTTGATGGATTTCACTTTGCATTAGGGCTCGTGTCTTACACAGTCTGTAAATAGAGTGCACGAGGCAAGCGGCGCGGTCCAGGGGGACGGATATCGCACTTTCCTTAAATGGGAAACACACTTGCAGCATTTCAAGGTAAAACGCCTAATCCTTTTTTTAAAAATATTCTCATCTGTAAACAAGAGCTGGATTTATTCGGCACCTTCCGTGTGAATGAACGCGCCAAGCCTTGCTGACCTGCCCGTTTTAGAGACGGTTCGGCAGAATGTGTCCGCTGCAGCAGTTGCCCTGCTTGTACCTTAGAATCAGCAGAGATTCCACTCCAGAATGTAGTTTTCATTTTAGGGAGAATGTTTTTATGCTCCCATTGTGTGTCTTGACAAAGCAAGCCAGGGTTGTAATTTACTGCTGCCATTTCCCTGGTAACAGATCACGACACTGCGTGACTGCATAAAAAAAACACGGAATTAATTGTTCCAGCTGCCGAAATAGGCCATGCGAGACTCTCCGCTACCGGGGTCACCTATGGCAAGGTCGAGCCATCGAAGGACGTCTAATGCTGGATGTATGCGCTCGTCGAAATAGGATTTTATATATAAAGCTCTATCCACACTTAACAAACTCTGCAAGTCTGTGCATTATAGGCAGTTTAGCAGGAAAAAAAATACTTTGTATTTTTTGTGAACAGTTTTAAAAAGTGACACGTTTCTGCTTAAAGTGAAGGGTTCTGTTTATTTTGTAAAATCAGAATAGGGCATTGTTTGTATCGAAAACAAACTGCTTAGAATAGTGGGCGCATGCCCTGAGGGTTGAATTGTCTGTACTTTTCTAGACGTTGCATCGATATGCAATGCCTCCACTGAAGCTCGTCCGTAGTGTCAGTTAAGTAATGGGTAAAGAGTGGATCTTTCCACAGTCATCCTGGAATTTTCATGTGTCAAACGGTGGAGAATGATGACAGCGAGTAGTCAACTATTTGCAGCCATAGACCCCTTTCCAGCAGCTGGAAGGACTGAGGGTGACAGTAGGTGACAAGTGCTGATGTTTGAAAACCTGGGAGGACTCAGCAGTAGGATGGAATGGGTGAAGTGATGGGAGCCACTGGGAATTATGAGAATTGTAGGCAGATGGGAATTAATAATATTGCTCTGGTATTAGAAATATCTTCTATTGAATTCATGCCAGCCACGGGTGTATTTGGGGACGGCATTCCATTCCATCTTTATCCTCGGTATGCCACTCCAGGGAGAAACCAGCCATATGCAACCCAGGCCTGGCTCTCATCCAGTAGGAACACTCCAGCCTCATATGTCAGACCAGGTTTGCTTCAGATGGGAACACAAGCAACACAGTCTGGCTTAGGTATATCTGGGGCGCATTAATGAAATGTTTAGGGTCATCCCATGGTACTACGTCAATGAGGCCACCATCCAATCATACCCTTATATTGAGCCTAGAGCAAACAGGATTCTGGTAAATCAACAGAGATGCAATTATCATTCAGAATCCAGTGTTCTGCCATGTAACAAAAGTCCAGATCGAGATTCAAAGAGAGAATCAAAACAGTAAAAACCATAGAGCCTCAGTAAGCAGAGTAATCTGTTGCAAAGACGTTGTGTTGCAGAATTAAGTTTGTTTTATAGGTTCTTTCATGACTGCATCACTAAAATGGTCTTAGTCCATTTAATGCATCTGCCATGTTGCATTGGCGTAACATCCATTTTGTTCTGTGGCTGGACAGCCATCTTGTATTGTTTTGGTCTGAGGGTTCTTGTGGCACACCGGAGTGGGTATGGTACTAGTCTATGATTTTCCAATAACTGTCAAAAATAATTTCTCAGTATTCCACTTGGAGTATTAGTTAATGAAACAGATGCACATATGCAGCGTTTATTGTCCAGTTTGACTTTCAGGGCAAATTAGTTCATTCCACCAATCTAACTCGTGCTTTGATTGAGGCCATCATTCATTTTCTAGTTGTTGGAAAATACAAGGATATTCACTCAAAATGCAGAATCGGTGTTAGGCCTACAACATATTTATTTGAAAGTACTTGGGAGTCAGTTTTCATATAACAGTACTTTTAGTTTGTTATAATCACTATTGCCTCACAAAAACTCCAAGCGCCAGGGCCTTTTTTTAACGTTCAATTTATGTGTTCAGGCACAAGTGCAGTGCAGTGCAGAAATAACATGTAAAATTGTTGAGCAAAGTTTGTATACATCTTTTAATCTGATGAGCATTTGCTCCTGTTAGAAAACAGTGGCACATGACACCCTTAAGTGTTTGCTTGGCTGTCTTGTTGGTTATCTCTTTTCTCTGTAGTTGACTTATGCAAATATTTGAGGATTGTGTTCTGCCATGTTATGTGACGTGGAGACTTGCGATGCACTTCATTAGCCTACTTACATAAACACTCACTGGATCATTTAGTTTGCCCATGTGGAGAGAAAATGCTGCAATCCAGTAAATTATTGACCTGAGAAAACGGAAGGAAAATGAGCCACTTCAGCTTCATCAAGACTGCTTTTTAGCTCTCATCGTCAGTGCACCCCATCACATCATTAACAATTGCAGACCTTCACATCGCCAACACCTTGGCATTGGTTTGATAGTTAAAATGATTGGACAGTGTAATGGTTATAATAATAATTATGGGTATCTCAAAATAAAGGCTTTGTCAATGTGAAGGGCATGTCTTTGAAATTGGATGGCTTGTTCTCCGTATTTATTTTGGGACCTTATAAGTGTTTAGTTATCCAGTACAATATCCTTGGTGCAACAACATCAAGTGTTGCATGGCTAAACACTTATAAGGTCCCAAAGGCGAGACCTATTGGCTATGCCAATGCTTGTTTACTGTAGAATTGGCCTTGATACAGAAACTGTTACCCACCTTTTCTTGGTTTGCCTTCTTTTTCCTTTAAAAAGTGGATGTTTGATACCTTTGTATGATGTGTATAGAATTACAAAAGTTTGATGCTGCTTGTTGTAATAGCATCTTAGGGCTCCCACATTTTTAGGTCTCGCCTACGGAGCGCGCATGCGCTGTATAGGAGGACCTTTAGCCGTCGCTCTGCTCTTTTTGGAAGCACACACTTGTGCTTGTGGTGGCATCCAGCTTGCGGGAGCAAGCAGGGGCGTGCCACAAGCACGAGTGCAGTGCTTCCAAAAAGAGCAGAGTGACGGCTAAAGGTCCTTGGGCTTCTTTTGGTAGGACGTGCACATTTTTGGGCTTCTTTCCAAGGCTAATCCTGCTTGTTTTTGATTCGATGGCTGGTGGTGCATATAAATCGGTAAACTTGTTATGTTTGCAGTTATGTACATTTTTATATGCTACCAAGCACTTCTACCCCGGCAAACCGCACTTCAGAGGGTCCATACTGCCACCCGCTTTCATATTTAAAACACGGGCAACACGCTTTATTTTTGATCACGGCACCCGCGTTCCTGTATTTTCTTTTTAAATGCCTGCACATAACTATTTTTATGTACGGGCGCCGTGCTTTGTTTGAGCACGGCGCCCGCTTTTATATTTATAAAAGTGTGGTTTACACACTAAGCAAGTTTCGTTTTGCTTGTTTTTTGCTTGCGCTTCTCCCGCGCTTCTTGTTGTTGTTTGTTAACTCTTTTGTGCTCAGCTGTCCTCCACACAAGTCCGCCTTTGTGTACGCAGGGAGCAGATTTGTTGTTGTTTGTAAAGCACATTTCTGGGCTGGTGAACACAGATGCTTTCATACATCTGGACTGCTCCTGTCCCCTCCGCCTCGGCACTTCACCTGGAGCTTGTCTGGGTTTCTTGAGATGCCCGGCCGTGTATTCTGGGAGATTACAGTGCTAATGCCAGGTGGTACCATTTTCATCCGATAACCACGAGCATGCAGCACAGTTGTGTGTTGTGGTAGATTCCTAGGGTTTATCGGTAGCAGAGTCTCTCGCACGTTAATAGAGCTGGGACCGGACTTGTGCTTACTCCCCTCAGGGGCTCCCATTGTAAACACTGCCACCGAAGTTTCCACTTCCGGGTTTTCTCTGCTCTCCGCTTTGACTTCCTGGATGTATGACGTAGATTATCCATACCTGCGTCAGTAGAAGTTCAAAAGTAGGCTTCTATGCTCTGTAATCCTCTGTGGCTCTCCAATGGATGCTTCAGCCCTTTAAGCTCAGGAGTGCTCCTCAGACCAGGCTTAGCGAGCTGTGACGTCGCAGAATGCTTAGCGAGCTGTGACGTGGCAGAATGCTTGGTGAGTTGTGACGTGGCAGAATGCTTGGCGAGCTGTGACGTGGAAGAATGCTTAGCGAGTTGTGACGTGGCAGAATGTTTGGTGCGCTGTGACGTGGCAGAATGCTTGGTGAGCAGTGACGTGGCAGAATGCTTGGCGAGTTGTGACGTGGCAGAATGCTTGGTGAGCTGTGACGTGGCAGTGACGTGGCAGAATGCTTGGCGAGTTGTGACGTGGCAGAATGCTTGGCGAGCTGTGACGTGGCAGAATGCTTTGTGAGCTGTGACGTGGAAGGCACAAGCACTGTGGTAAATGCCCAGCACAGCAGTCTTGTTGCTTTTCTGGAGTTTTGTAGAAGGTCCCCACGCTGCATTAGAGCAGTCACTCTCTTTTTCTGAGCAATGTTGCAGAATCTGTCATTGAATCTGTCATTGTTTTTAAATATCACATTATCGAGTTTTTAAAAAAAGAAGCTGAAACAATTGTAGTTCCGGTCACTGTTGGTGCACGCTGATACTATCCTGACACGCCCCAGCGGCTGCGGTATCCAAAGGGGTTAGCATTCTAGTTGCCTATCCCCGCGCCACGGCCTATAAAGCATTGCGCTGGAGCGATCGCGCAGCGTGGAAACACTTGAGACGTGATAATCTCTTGCCCGTGTAAGGACGCGGACGCATACTGGCGTATATTGCAAAATCATGCATTTAGCGTGTATGTGAACTCCGTTTTTTCTTTTTAATAAGTAATTGTGAAATTGTGAACTTGAATCTGTCATTGTTTTTAAATATCACATTATCGAGTTTTTTAAAAAAGAAGCTGAAACAATTGTAGTTCCGGTCACTGTTGGTGCACGCTGATACTATCCTGACACGCCCCAGCGGGCTGCGGTATCCAAAGGGGTTAGCATTCTAGTTGCCTATCCCCGCGCCACGGCCTATAAAGCATTGCGCTGGAGCGATCGCGCAGCGGGCGCGCCGCCGGCGCACCAAAGGCGCGCCAAAGGCAAGCCCGTCTGCGCCCGTCTGCGCACCGGCAACGCACAGCGCCAGCCATTATGCTGAAGGTAGGAGAAATCTACCAGATGATATTGCCTATAAGTACTCGAGTGCCTCATTACGGGCAATAGGGGTGCAGGGTGGTGCCCATGGGGAGTTCATACTGAGAGACACGGCTGGGCCAGTGGCTGACTTCATGAAAGGGGACTCTCTAAGATGTGGACTGCTCAATGTTAGATCCCTGTGTAAGCACTACATGGAGATACAGCTGTTATTAGAGCTACATGATCTAGATGCCCTGGTGATGACCGAGACTTGGACTCATCCCGGGTCTGACCTAGAGTTGGGTTTGGCCTGTCCTCAGGGCTATAAAGCTTTTCATAAGCCACGCCCAAGCGGTAGAGGTGGAGGGCTTGGGATCATATTTAAGGAGGCATGGAATTTTTCCCCTATAGATATTGATGAGGTTGAAGGGGCTGAACTATTGGGCTTTGCGCTAAAGGATCAGGGGAGACATGTACTGACTGGTATTATTTGTTATAGGCCTCCAGGAACGGCCAGTCTCCTGCAACAAAAAAATATGATTGATGTTTTTAGTAACATGGCTCTTTCACATGCCAGATTGTTAATACTAGGAGATTTTAACCTATGGGCCAATGGGAGCATGGACCCTGGGTATAATAATCTCTTACAATCCTGTATGGATTTGCAGCTCCCTCAAAGGGTGATAGAACCTACTCATATAGGAGGACATGTGTTAAACCTTGTTTTTGCGGGGAAAGACTCAGTGGAAGTGGTAAATGTTCTGCCGATGGGCTGGTCCGATCATCATTTAGTTCAATTTGATGAACTTAACGTTAAGCAGAACAGCCTGGCAATTGTGAAGGAGACTAGATGTCTCCTTAGTAGGGATTGGAAAGGTCTCCTGAGGAAAGCTAGTACCACCCCTGTATTCCATCTAGTAGAATCTTTCGACCCCGGGAAACAGGTGGATGAAAATTATACCACCTTTTGTCTTTTGATCAATGATCAACTTGATCAGCTTGTTCCACAAAAGCTAGTGAAAAAAGTAGGCAAACCCTCTGCTCCTTGGTATAATGCTGAACTACAAAAGCTAAAACTTGGCTGTAAGCAAGCAGAACGGCGATGGAGGAGGGGATACTCTGATATAACTAAAGCTGAGTGGAAGGAGAAAATTCTCCACTATAAGAAATATACTGCCTCCGCTAAAGCGGAATTTTTCGCAAATGCAATCTTGAAGGCACCTAATAGCTTCAAAAGTGTTTTTAAAATAATGAATGACATCACCACCCCCGATTGTACAAAAAATAAGACTCCCCCAACACAGGAACTCTGTGACAGTTTGGCTGGTTTTTTGAAGAAAAGATCTGTAAGATTATTAAAGGGATGGAAGGGGATAGTACAGTTGATGGGGCTAGTAGTCTGCTACCTGACAGGAAGGAGGACTGGAAGGGAACGAATGAAGTTTCAGATCAGAGACCTTTTTTAGATCACTTTGAAATTCCCACGCTGGAGGATTTCACTCGGTTAGCCTTAGGAATTTCCTCTGGCTCATCACTGGACCCTCTTCCCCACAGAATTTGGAAGGCATTAGGCTCTGAGCTGTTCCCTATACTAAAGCAGCTGTGTGATCAGTCCCTGGGTAGTGGAATGGTCCCCCCCTGCTGGAAGCAAGCAGTTGTAACCCCTTTATTAAAAAAACCGTCGCTTGACCCAGCCTGTCTAAAAAACTACAGGCCTATCTCGCTCCTCCCATATCCGGTTAAGATCATGGAGCGCCTTGTAAGCAGGGCACTCTCCCGGTTTCTGGAGGTAAATAATTTACTGGATGCCGGACAATTCTGCTTCCGCCCAGGACACGGAACTGAGACTGCCTTGCTGACTGTGTTGGATGATCTTCATTTGCGTGCGGACATGGGTCAATCTACTATACTGATCCTGTTGGATCTGTCCGCCGCATTCGACACAGTCAATCACAAGGTTCTCCTGGAACGATTGGAAGGAGTGGGGGTAGTGGGCTTGGCCCAGAAATGGCTGCATTCATATCTGTCTGACAGATGTCAGGCTGTGGCCCTCCCCCCTTTTCAATCCAAGTTTATTAAGATACATCATGGTGTACCGCGAGGCTCTGCTATCAGCCCTATTCTTTTCAACACCTATATGCGTCCCTTGGTGGATGTCATTAAATCTTACGGTATAGGTCTTGTAAATTATGCGGATGACACCCAGCTTATTCTCTCTTGGGATAGAGAACAGTCATTTTCTGTGGAAAACTTTCATGCATGTATGCAGAGTGTGGTATATTGGCTGCGAAATAACTCCCTGCAATTTAATGCAGATAAAACAGAGTTTCTTTATATTGCAGGTGGGAGAGTACCACATCCTCTCCCAGCCAATATGTGGCCGACTACTGCTGATGCCCCGCTGGTACCCTCTAAATCTGTTCGTAACTTGGGAATTTGCTTTAATGATGAGTTGACTTTGGAAAATCAAGTCAACAAGACGGTTGGGAGTTGCTACTCCCTTATTAGAGTTCTTAAAAAGTACTCCCCATGCTCCCGGTACATACTCGTGCTCTGGTAGTAAGGAGCGTCATCCTGAGTAGGCTAGATTATTGTAATGCCTTGCTACTGGAGTCCCCTAAATACCTAATGGGGAGACTGCAGAGAATCCAGAATATAGCAGCTAAGTTGGCCTTGACGAGACCTCGTCAGTCCTCTTCCTCTCAGGCTCTGATGGACCTTCATTGGCTCCCAATCCTGCAGAGGGTTCATTTTAAATCCCTTTGTGTTGTGTTCAAGGCATTGCACGGTCGTGGGCCATTACCTTTGCAGAGGAAATTTAGTTGGTATGTTCCCACCCGTTGCCTCAGATCTTCCTCTGCTAACTGGGTGAAAGTGCCTAGGGTCAAAAGAGCTAAATTGGGGGGGCAAGCTTTCAGCGTTGCTGCTGCAAGGCTTTGGAATAGCCTACCCACGGAGTTGCGACAGATGACGGATTTTATGCCTTTCAGAAAGAAATTGAAGACTTGGCTCTTCCCCAGAGTATGATGCCTCCTGCTCTTTATCACAGGCTCTCTTCCGTCTCTCAGCGCCAGGATACCCGGCGGGTCACAGTGCGCTCTATAAATAGCCCTTACATTACATTACATTACAGAATGCTTAGCTATCTGCATTGTTATATCGTCTCCCTTTTTGAAGAGTGTGTAAGAATACTGGAACACAGCACGCGCGCTCCCTTCCTGAGGACTGTTGTGGGATGCTCACCAAGAGAATTTTGACAGAACGGCGACGGGCGTGATGTTCCAAGCGAACTACGTTTCATATCAATGCGACGCATAGTTTGGCCAGCTGTGACATAGTAGGCCTGCTCAATTTGTCTAAGCATATTAGATGTTCAACAAACATTGGCATAGCCAATAGGTCTCGCTTTTGGGACCTTATAAGTATTTAGTTATGCAGCACAATATCCTTGGTGCAACAACAACTGTTGCATGGCTAAACACTTATAAGGTCCCAAAGACGAGACCTATTGGCTATGCCAATGCTTGTTGTTATAGCTAACAATATATCTCGTTTCGGGCCTACGTTTGCTTATGGCACATGCCTGGTTGAACGGTTTGTCCTTTTCTATCTGGGGTGTTGCGGAGGAGTTATTAAAGGTTCTGCTGGATGCATTTTCCTTGTTTTTCCTTTGCCCTTCTGTGGTGCAGACAATTTCTGCATCTGGAGCAATCAAAGCCTTCTCGATTTGTTGTGAGGATCAAGTTTCCATGTTTTCTGGCCACATATACCCTCTGTACTGATCACTCCCGTTTGTATTTGTGTTTCATTGTTATTGAAAGCCCATATTATCACTCCTATGCCACTGTGCACTTTAGGGTGACTTCTGTTGATGCTCTTTTGATGTCCACTTTTCTAGACTTATTGTTGATGTCACGTTATGTTCATAATTTGTCTCTGATTCCATGTGCGTGTCATTAACAATCGTTTTATATTGATGTTTTTTTCATCTAGGATCTGTTTCATTCTTGTGTTTTCCAAGATGATACAAGCATCAAAATCTTTTTTGTGTCCCATCTGGGGTGATAGCTGTTTTTTCTTTCTTTACAAACTCCAATAGTCCCTCTGTGTTTCACTGTCCTGTTTAATTGCCTTGCTTCACCTTCCTTCCCCTTCGTTTTGCATGAAAAGACTCCCAATGAGTGTGTAGGAGAGTAGGATCTGCCTCTTATGTTGCCCCCACTTTTTTTAGGTCTCGCCTACGCAGCGCGCATGCGCTGCATAGGCAAAAAGACCTTTTGCGATGGATTCGGCTTTTCAGCCAAAAACGTGCACGCGTTCCATTGCCTTCAATGGCAACGCGTGCACGTTTGGCGATTCACTTGCGGGAGCGAGCGGCGCCATATGGTAGCAATTATCGCTCCTGGTGCCGCTCGCTCCCGCAAGTGAATCGCGCAGGCTCCCTCCTCTCCCCCTCCCCTGCTGCCGTGCGAGGCGCGTGCGCTTGTTTAAGGTGCTGTTATTAAACGTTTAAGTGACATTGTAGCTGCCTGCAATATGAGTGCTTCAATAATAATTTGTTTTGGTTACTTTCATAAAGGTAAAGGTAAAATGCATGGCACACATTGAAAGCTTGTTAAAAAAACAGTCCGCGACATCAGTTAATTCTTTTTTGAAAGTAACATTTGTATGATACTTTTATTTGGCGGTCTCTTTTCTTTAGTTTTCGTGGCACCTATATGCGCTGCCTCTTTTCTTTACTGCATTAGCTGCATTCCTCGCATCCCACGGCGTTTTGCCTGTGGGAGCGAGCAGCTGTAGTGCCTCCTTGTTCTTGGTGTGATCGGGCGCACTGACTGTATGGAGGTGTTTGAAGCAGTTATCTGGCGTGGGGCCTTATAGCAGCTTTATGAAGCGCCTGGAAGTGAAAGAGACCCGTTTAAGGCGCTGTTTATAAGGACACCCCAGGGGTTCCGTGCCGTGGGTGATCACCAAGCCCAGTGTGTGAGTTGCCCTCTTAGGAGCAAGGGCGCTGTAGCGGTTTTTCTTCTTCACTGTATTGTATGTTACCCGCGTTCTCTCCTCCTATCTGATCTCTTACCTGGAAAACGTTAGAAAGGTCCAATCACCAGAATCCAGCGCTGTATAAAATATCAATTTATTTCAATTTACATATCTCGATAGGGCCACTCCTCCTTCAGTGGTTAATTAAAAGAATGCCTTTGAGTTGGGTGTAACTGCCTGTAATTAGCACGTTACAAGACAGATGGTTTAACTCGTCTGCTATGACGTAAATGCTTATTTGTATTCCCTCCTGGGTCAGGTAGGGTGAGCCGGGGCCTCCACTTGGATTTATTTACGGTTCCGGAAGAGTTACTGAGGCCTGCCCACCCACACCCCTGCGGCCCGCACAGCTGAGTGCACTTATTTACACACCACCAGAGCGCCCGCCTTTGCACCCTGCTTCTGACCCCCCTGGTGCCCTGGTGGGAGGCGGGCCGCCCCAACCTAATGTTCCACTCCCAGCGCCCATCTGCATCCGTTCATCGCAGATCTGATCCTCTGCAGCTGCCCGGCACAGAGGCATGCAGTGCACATCCGCTGTAAGAAGCGCCGTCGGAGGGTTCATGCGCCTGCTGCAGGGCACAGGTCCGAATCAAGAGAGTGCGCCAACCTGGGGGTAGATTCAGTAAGTGTCCTTTCTATATGAACTCTTTCAAACTTGGCCTTTTCGAGGACAGACATGTATGGATCCTGGGTGTCTGACCCACCATTTTCTGTTGTCCCTACAAGTTTCACAGTTTTTTTAATTTATTTTTATTTTTGCCATAGTCAAGCGGCTCAGAATCCAAGCCGCCACGTGAATACTGACCCCAGTCGACCTTCCTGCATTTGCTGTCGACAGGCAAGGCAACCCCCACCCCTATTCGGCTCTCTTGCGATCAGGTGGTCCCAGGGCTTTAAGTGGGATGAAAAACTGGAGGGTCTCTCAAAGGGCGTGTCCAATGTAATTAAGGGCGTGGCTTAAAACACGTAAGCTAAAAATCTGTGCTTAGCATAGTGTGCCGCCCGACTTGTATTTTGCTGTTTTTGTCTTTGCATCCAGATATGATACAACAAGTAACATCATACCTACAACAAGTCGTGACTATTGGCTTTGTCAATGGTTGTTAGCTACATAAGATAAATAAGCAGCAACTATGGCTTGTTGTATATAATATTGAAAAAGCTTCCACTTAAAGCCCTAGTGACACCACGACAATGTTGCTGCTCCTTAGTTTCAACAATCATTGGCATAGCCAATAGGTCTCGCCTTTGGGACCTTATAAGTGTTTAGTTATCCAGCACAATATCCTTGGTGCAACAACATCAACTGTTGCATGGCTAAACACTTATAAGGTCCCAAAGGCGAGACCTATTGGCTATGCCAATGCTTGTTTCTGATGTTTACACTGGTTTCTGGCTATAGTCGGGCTGGGTCCCTGCCAATCAGGGCCCCAGCCTCTCTGTTCTCTCTAAACGACTTGGAGTGCACTCTAGGTGCACTAGTGATTGGATACTGTGGTACCTTATGAGTCCCTAGTATATGGTACCTTAAGTACCAAGGGCATAGGTACTTCACAGGCCTACCAGGGGCTGCAGCAGGTATTATGCCACCCCTGGGAAGCAGACTAAATCTGACACCACAGGCCTGCTACTGCAGCCTGGGTGAGGTGGTGCTAGCACTCCTCACTGAGATATAGGTTCCCTATATCTCTCCAACACACACATATAAACCTATCAGTCACCCCTAAGGCAGGCCCTATCAATCCTGAGGGCAGGGTGCTTGGCTTCTATGTGAGGGGGTGCCTCTGCCTGAGCAGGGCCCTCTGCAGCTCTCAGAGTCCATTCTCTGGTGCTGTTTGTGGATGCGGTTAAACCATATACTCTTAAAGTGCATTATATCCTCGCGGTAGAATGCTAACTTTGGTATGGCTGCATCAAAACATGTCGTGTTTGGTGTCAAACATCTTGGAATACTACCCCCCCCCTGCCAGTCCTGGCGGCGGGGGTAGCATTCCACCCTTCTAGAGGGATAGACATGTACCTACTGTGGAAACACGGTACAATCCTGAAGAGCCCTGGCATCACAAAATGGATGCCACCAGTCACAGACACTGGGCTGCCCTCCTGCTGATGACCGAAACTCGCAGTGGAGGAAGCCCAACAAAAGGTATCCTGTCACAGGGAGGTGTAACCACCTCCCAGACAGGGTTTAGTGTATTGGGGCTGGGCGGGTGCACTCTTAGAGTGCTTTGAAGTCCTGCACTGGGGGAGCAGAAGGCTCCTCTGTGCATATGCCAGTTCAAACCGGCTCAGGGGCTACCTGCCCCTGCTCTGGCGCGAAACTGGACAAAGGGAAGTGGGTGTAGCCACCCACTCCCCTGACCCTCCCATAGGTGGGGTCATAGAGCTAGTCCCTCCCTTCTTTACAGTATAAGATAGGGAACCCTTGAACTTGTAAGTTAGATATCCCTGGACGACGCTCAAAAGAAGAATCCTGGCCCTTCGACGTTCCACAACCTTTGGAAGACAGAAGAATCTCCCTTGGAGTCAAGGAGTGACTCCCCTGCTTGGCAGGCACCAAAAACTACAAACAACGGTCGCAAACTACGCCGCTCCTGCCGGAGTCCGAAGTCCCTGCAGCCCAAGAAGTGGATTTCCTGACTTCTCCAAGGCCATCGTGAGTCCCCAGCGAAGCTGAGGCAAGTGGACCCCACGAGTGACGAGGAACCGCGACCCCGGGGTACCGTGCACTATTGTCGAGTGCAACCCCTACACAACGTTCTCAGAACCTGTGCTTTGGACCACGTGTGGTCCCAGCCTCCAGCAGGAATCCCTTCGAAGATCAGCGGCCTACACCATCCCGAGTGACCGTGGGCCCTTGTTGAGTGAATCCGACCGAGGCGTCTTTGCGATCCCTTGCCAGCCGGCTCGTGGGTCCCCTGAAGACTTTTCCTAGAAACCAAAGGGCTCCCCTGGTTGCTCCAGGCCTGCCCTGACTTACCCTTGCTGGGTGAGTCCCTCAGACCTTGCTGGTCTGCGCCATTGCCTTTTCACACTTTCCACAAAACTTGCTGTTACCAAGGCCTGTTGGCTCCAACTGAGTTGCCGACACCACCGTAAGCTGCAGACTTCATGGGACACGCCGAATCCAGCTCCTGGTCATCGTTGACGCTTCCTGGACCTCGTGGCTGAAGAGTCAAGGCAACCGTGAACGACCTGAATCCTGCGACGACGGTGGGCATTCATCTTCCTTGCCCCGAGTCACTGCCAAGTGACTTTGAACACTGTCCCCTCTGCTTTCAGGTCATCCTTCTACCGAATCCAGGCTTGGATTCCACCGGACACTTCTTCAGTCATCACAAGCAGCAAGTCTTCTTTGTTCGCCATTGAAAACGACGCTGCGACCCGACACCAAAGGACACCTGTGCACCCGGCTTCCCTGGGTGAGGTAACTCCAGCACTACGGTGCTCCTGTGGGTGTGGGCCCGAGAACTACTTACCCTGTAAGTGACTTGCTTTTAGGTTCACCAGAAGTATCCTAAAACTCTTATTTTCCCCGTGCGATTCTCGCACTGACTCGTACAGGGTTCGCGGCTGTGTTAGACACACCGCGTCCAACTCCCTTGCAAATCTACCAGTAACCGCGTCCTTCGACTCGTACTGACCGATCGGTGTGTTCGCCTCGAACACGCCAGGGGCCTGTAACATTGATAACTCAATCGCGTCCGCTTACATAGACTCGTACAGGACTCGCACTAGTGTCTGAACACCGCGTCCGTCCCCTGTGGGTCTCCTACAACTACCTGGGTGGTTCTCTGGGGGTCCCTCGATTCTATGTGCTCTAGACCCCGGTCTAGCCAAGATAAGATTGTGATATTTACTGTGCTAACTTATTCTGATAACAATTGACTTGTACATATGTTCCTGACTTCTAATCTCATAAAGAGATTAGTAGAGAGTTGTTTAATAATAAATACATATATATTTGATATATATACCTGTGTGGTGTCTTTTCATTTGGTGATTCAAGAGATTGTGTGGTAAAACAGGCTGCTTTACATTCCTTCAAGACTTAGCCTGAAGGCTGCTCTCCACAGCTACCACTAGGATAGCTTTCTATAAAGGTTGTCTTAAACCTATCTACCATAAGAGTCGAATTGTACTGGTGCAAGGTGTCCACTTTAATTAGTGAACAGCATATACCAGGCCAACTTCTCACATTGGTGGGCAGCGTGTGGGATTCCAGCTTGCTATTGTTTTACCAGAAAATCTCTATTTGAATTACTAACTGAAAACCACTATAGGTACTTAAGGTACATATAAAGTCAAGCTTAGTATCAATAAGTTCTACTGAACTTAGAGCTGTGTGCCAAGGGATAGCACACCCTTTCTACAGCTCAAGCTAGGATCAGTAGGCCACAAACTAGTGTAGGTAGTACAACACTGCACAACACTAGAATGTCCTTAAAAGGTGGAGCCAGTGGGTCCACCCAGCCTCAGTATAAGGACTTGGCTTTCTCTGACTTGAGAGCCATGTGTGTTGAAAGACACCTGAAGCTAGGACAGAGTCCCTCCACACTACACCTGATAGATCTGCTGACAGCAGATGATCTTAGATTGGCTCTAGGAGCTAATGGGTCTGAATCAGGGGTGGGTCAATTACAGTGTCTGGGTCAGATGATGAAAATCAGAATGACCAGGACTCTGTGATTGAAGGGCCAGGCTCCAAAGGGCCTGAAAAGGACAGAGGAATTCTCCCTAAGAGAACTGACAGAGTGGATGAGAGGCACAGGTCCCCTTCCAGGGAATCTGACCACTCCTATCACTCTGGCAGAGAATTTGTCCATCAGAGGAACTCATACTTTCCCATAAGAGAGACCTCCTCTGAAAGAATGTGCAAACTACTACAGTATGAGGAAGCACGAGTTGCCCTCAGAACCAAGCAGTTGGCACTGGATAGGGAAGCCCTGGAGATCCAGAGAGCTTCTAGAAGAGAGGGGTTAGAACCCCTTGGTGGCAGCAACAGTGTCCCTAGAGGCAGGGAATATATTCCAGACCATAGGAACCTGAGCAAGGTTGTTCCTCCCTACCAGAGTGGGGATGATATCCACAAGTGGATAACTGCTATGGAGAGGGCCTGTAGAGTACAGCAGGTCCCCCAAAAGCAGTGGGCAGCAATCTTGTGGCTCTCCTTTTCAGATAAAGGTAGAGACAAGCTCCTCACTGTTAGAGAAGAGGATGCTGATGATTATGAAGTCCTGAAGAGTGCACTAATAGATGGGTTTGGCTTAACCACTGAGCAGTACAGGTTGAAGTTCAGAGACACCCAGAAGGCACAGACTCAGGACTGGACTGACTTTGTTGATTGTGCAACCAAGGCTCTGGAGGGTTGGCTAGTTGGCAGTAGGGTTACTGATTTCAAGGCATTGTATAATCTGATAATGAGAGAACAGATCCTTAATAATTGCCAGAACCAGTTGTTGCATCAGTACCTGGTGGACTCTGATCTGACCTCTCCCCAAGAATTGGGAAAGAAGGCAGACAAATGGGTCAGAACCAGGGTGAGGCAGAAACCCCAGAACCAAGGGGGTGACACCAAGAAGCAAGATCCTAAGGGCTCTGAGAAAGGTGGGGATAAGTCAAAAGACCAGAAGTCTTCACAAGGGCCCCAAAAATCTGCATCTGGTGGGGAGTCACAATCCAACAAGGGAAAAGGCCAAAAGAAGCCCTGGTGCAAATTCTGTAAACAGAAAGGGCACTGGACTTCTGATTGTAACAAGTCCAAAGACCAAACCACCCCCACTCCTGCCCCTAAGGCAACTGTTCCCCCTAGCTCAGCTACTGGTGGAGGTGGTACACAGACTAAGGGTTTAATAGGGTTGACCTGGGTTCTGAAGTGGACTCTGACCTAGTCAGAGTACCCACTCAGGCAATGCTGATTTGTGATGGAGACATTGACATGTCCTTCCTAGTAAGCCCCAGTAATCTGGGCAAATACAAACAGCAGCCTGTAATAAATGGCAAACAGGCTTTGGCATTTAGGGACACAGGTGCTAGTGTCACCATGGTGGCAGAGGATCTTGTGGACCCTGGACAGATCATCCTGGGCGAAATGTACCAGGTGACCAATGCGAGCAATGTCAGGACCAACCATAGTCTGGCAGTTGTGAATTTCTCCTGGGGAGGGGTAACTGGCCTCAAGAAGGTTGTAGTCAGTGCAGACCTCCCTGTAGAATGTCTGTTGGGCAATGATCTAGAGACTTCAGCCTGGTCTGAAGTAGAGTTATGGACTCATGCTGAGATGTTGGGCATCCCTGCAGAGGTATTTGCTGTGACCAGGTCACAAGCAAGAAAGCATAACACTGAACCAGCTCTGGATACTTGAACAATGGACCAGATGCTTCCCAAGAGGAGGAGCAGTAGGGTAAAGGCAATGCCTTCCCCTCTGTCTCAGATCACAGATTCCCCTCCAGAGGGAGGTGAAGCAGATCCTGAAGAAGGAACTGCCCCAGAGGGACTTGAGCCTGATCAGGTTGAGTTCTTGGGGGCAGGGGGCCCTTCTAGGGAAGATCTGAGTAAGGAGCAACAGTGCTGCCCCTCTCTTGAATCCCTCAGACAGCAGGCTGCTGCTGAGGCTGCTGGGAGTGCTAGTGGGTCCCATAAAGTTTATTGGGATGAGGGACTCCTCTATTCTGAGGGTAGAGACCCAGCCCCTGGAGCCACCAGGAGGTTGGTAATACCTCAGAAGTTTAGGGGGTTCCTCTTGACCTTAGCACACGATATCCCTTTAGCAGGTCACTTGGGCCAGAACAAGACCTGGGACAGGCTTGTTCCACATTTTCATTGGCCACATATGTCAGAGGACACAAAGGAGTTTTGTTGCTCCTGTGTCACTTGCCAAGCCAGTGGTAAGGCAGGTGGCACAACAAAGGCCCCCCTGATACCACTACCTGTGGTGGGGGTACCCTTTGAAAGGGTAGGATTGACATTGTTGGTCCCCTTGACCCTCAAACTGCATCTGGGCACAGATTTATCCTGGTGGTAGTGGATCATGCCACCAGGTACCCAGAAGCAATTCCCCTGAGGACCACCACAGCCCCTGTGGTAGCAAGAGCCCTCATTGGAGTTTTCTCCAGAGTGGGTTTCCCAAAGGAGGTCATCTCTGACAGAGGTACTAACTTCATGTCAGGATATCTAAAAGCAATGTGGAAGGAGTGTGGTGTAACTTATAAGTTCACCACTCCCTATCACCCACAATGCAATGGGTTGGTTGAACGTTTCAACAAAACCCTGAAGGGAATGATTAAAGGACTCCCAGAGAAGCTTAGGCGGAAATGGGACCTTCTTCTTCCTTGCCTGCTATTTGCATACAGAGAAGTTCCACAGAAGGGGGTTGGTTACAGCCCATTTGAGCTTCTGTTTGGGCATCCTGTGAGAGGTCCACTGTGTTTGGTAAAAGAGGGCTGGGAGTTACCTCTCAAGCCCCCCAAACAAGATATGATGGACTATGTACTTGGTCTCCGCTACCGGATGGCTGAGTACATGAAAAAGGCAACCAAAAACCTGGACGCCAGCCAAGAATTACAAAAAGCTTGGCATGACCAAAAGGCTGTACTGACTGTATACCAGCCAGGACAGAAAGTGTGGGTGTTGGAGCCTGTGGCTCCAGCAGCCCTCCAGGACAAGTGGAGTGGCCCCCATACAATAGTTGAACAGAAGGGAGAAGTCACCTATCTGGTGAATCTTGGAACTCCCAGGAGCCCCCTGAGGGTGCTCCATGTCAACAGATTAAAGCCATATGTTGACAGGGCTGACATGGGCTTGCTCATGTCAACTGATGAGGACCAGGAGGAGGAGAGTGACCCTCTCCCTGACCTGCTCTCTCAGAACCCTGATGATGGGTCAGTAGATGGTGTTGCTTTGGCAAGCAGCCTCACTGACCATCAGCAAACTGAGTGCAGACAGGTTCTGCAACAGTTTAGACATATGTTTAGCCTAACCCCTAGTCAGACTACCTGGTGCACCCATGAGGTGGACACTGGAGACAGTCTGCCTGTCAAGAGTAAAATCTACACGCAACCTGACCATGTCAGGGACTGTATCAGGACTGAAGTCCAGAAAATGTTGGAGCTAGGTGTAATTGAGCCTACAGATAGCCCTTGGGCTAGCCCAGTAGTCCTGGTACCCAAGCCTCATACCCAGGGTGGTAAGAAAGAAATGAGGTTTTGTGTAGACTACAGAGGCCTCAATGCAGTCACTAGGACTGATGCCTACCCCATACCAAGGGCAGATGAGCTGATTGATACTTTGGCCTCAGCCAAGTATCTAAGCACATTTGACCTAACAGCTGGCTACTGGCAGATCAGATTAGCTGATGATGCAAAAGCCAAAACAGCATTTTCGACCCCTGGTGGGCACTACCACTTTGAGGTGATGCCCTTTGGATTGAAAAATGCACCTGCCACTTTTCAGAGATTGGTGAATAAAGTTCTGGCAGGGATGGAAACTTATTGCTCAGCTTATCTAGATGATATTGCTGTCTTTAGTTCCTCCTGGCAGGATCACCTGGTCCACCTCAGGAATGTTTTGGAGGCTCTGCAGAAAGCAGGCCTCACTATCAAGGCCACCAAGTGCCAGATAGGGCAGAGTCAGGTTGTGTACCTGGGCCACCTTGTGGGTGGAGGCCAGGTTCAACCTTTACAGAGCAAAATCCAAACCATAATGGAATGGGTTGCTCCAACCACCCAGACACAGGTGAGAGCCTTCTTAGGCCTGACTGGGTACTATAGGAGGTTTGTCAAGGGATATGGATCTATAGTGACCCCTTGAATGATCTGACCTCAAAGAAAATGCCAAAAAAGGTTCAGTGGACAGCTAGCTGTCAAAAGGCATTTGAAGACCTAAAGCAGGCTATGTGCACTGCCCCCATCTTACAGAGTCCAGACTACACCAAAAAGTTCATTGTCCAAACAGATGCTTCTGAGCTGGGTGTGGGAGCTGTACTGTCTCAACTGAATGATGAAGGTCAAGACCAGCCAGTAGCTTTCATTAGCAGAAGGCTGACCCCTAGAGAGAAACGTTGGTCAGCTATAGAGAGGGAGGCCTTTGCTGTGGTGTGGGCCCTGAAGAAGCTGAGGCCATACTTGTTTGGCACTCACTTCATAGTTCAGACTGACCACAAACCCCTCCTATGGCTTAAACAGATGAAAGGTGAAAACCCAAAACTTTTGAGGTGGTCCATTTCCCTACAGGGGATGGACTATACAGTGGAACATAGACCTGGGACCCAACATGCCAATGCAGATGGACTCTCAAGGTATTTCCACTTTGAACACGAAGACTCAACTGGTCAAGGTTAGTTTAGTGTCCCTGCGTTTGGGGGGGGGGGTTGTGTAGGAGAGTAGGATCTGCCTCTTATGTTGCCCCCACTTTTTTTCTGATGTTTACACTGGTTTCTGGCTATAGTCGGGCTGGGTCCCTGCCAATCAGGGCTCCAGCCTCTCTGTTCTCTCTAAACGACTTGGAGTGCACTCTAGGTGCACTAGTGATTGGATACTGTGGTACCTTATGAGTCCCTAGTATATGGTACCTTAGGTACCAAGGGCATAGGTACTTCACAGGCCTACCAGGGGCTGCAGCAGGTATTATGCCACTCCTGGGAAGCAGACTAAATCTGACACCACAGGCCTGCTACTGCAGCCTGGGTGAGGTGGTGCTAGCACTCCTCACTGAGATATAGGTTCCCTATATCTCTCCAACACACACATATAAACCTATCAGTCACCCCTAAGGCAGGCCCTATCAATCCTGAGGGCAGGGTGCTTGGCTTCTATGTGAGGGGGTGCCTCTGCCTGAGCAGGGCCCCTCTGCAGCTCTCAGAGTCCATTCTCTGGTGCTGTTTGTGGATGTGGTTAAACCATATACTCTTAAAGTGCATTATATCCTCGCGGTAGAATGCTAACTTTGGTATGGCTGCATCAAAACATGTCGTGTTTGGTGTCAAACATCTTGGAATACTACCCCCCCCGCCAGTCCTGGCGGCGGGGGTAGCATTCCACCATTCTAGAGGGATAGACATGTACCTACTGTGGAAACACGGTACAATCCTGAAGAGCCCTGGCATCACAAAATGGATGCCACCAGTCACAGACACTGGGCTGCCCTCCTGCTGATGACCGAAACTCGCAGTGGAGGAAGCCCAACAAAAGGTATCCTGTCACAGGGAGGTGTAACCACCTCCCAGACAGGGTTTAGTGTATTGGGGCTGGGCGGGTGCACTCTTAGAGTGCTTTGAAGTCCTGCACTGGGGGAGCAGAAGGCTCCTCTGTGCATATGCCAGTTCAAACCGGCTCAAGGGCTACCTGCCCCTGCTCTGGCGCGAAACTGGACAAAGGGAAGTGGGTGTAGCCACCCACTCCCCTGACCCTCCCATAGGTGGGATCATAGAGCTAGTCCCTCCCTTCTTTACAGTATAAGATAGGGAACCCTTGAACTTGTAAGTTAGATATCCCTGGACGACGCTCAAAAGAAGAATCCTGGCCCTTCGACGTTCCACTACCTTTGGAAGACAGAAGAATCTCCCTTGGAGTCAAGGAGTGACTCCCCTGCTTGGCAGGCACCAAAAACTACAAACGACGGTCGCAAACTATGCCGCTCCCGCCGGAGTCCGAAGTCCCTGCAGCCCAAGAAGTGGATTTCCTGACTTCTCCAAGGCCATCGTGAGTCCCCAGTGAAGCTGAGGCAAGTGGACCCTACGAGTGACGAGGAACCGCGACCCCGGGGTACCGTACACTATTGTCAAGTGCAACCCCTACACAACGTTCTCAGAACCTGTGCTTTGGACCACGTGTGGTCCCAGCCTCCAGCAGGAATCCCTCAGAAGATCAGCGGCCTACACCGTCCCGAGTGACCGTGGGCCCTTGTTGAGTGAATCCAACTGAGGCGTCTTTGCGATCCCTTGCCAGCCGGCTCTTGGGTCCCCTGAAGACGTTTCCTAAAAACCAAAGGGCTCCCCTGGTTGCTCCAGGCCTGCCCTGACTTACCCTTGCTGGGTGAGTCCCTCAGACCTTGCTGGTCTGCGCCATTGCCTTTTCACACTTTCCACAAAACTTGCTGTTACCAAGGCCTGTTGGCTCCAATCGAGTTGCCGACACCACCGTAAGCTGCAGACATCGTGGGACACGCCGAATCCAGCTCCTGGACCTCGTGGCTGAAGAGTCAAGGCAACCGTGAATGACCTGAATCCTGCGACGACGGTGGGCATTCATCTTCCTTGCCCCGAGTCACTGCCAAGTGACTTTGAACACTGTCCCCTCTGCTTTCAGGTCATCCTTCTACCGAATCCAGGCTTGGATTCCACCGGACACTTCTTCAGTCATCACAAGCAGCAAGTCTTCTTTGTTCGCCATTGAAAATGACGCTGCGTCCCGACACCAAAGGACACCTGTGCACCCGGCTTCCCTGGGTGAGGTAACTCCAGCACTATGGTGCTCCTGTGGGTGTGGGCCCTAGAACTACTTACCCTGTAAGTGACTTGCTTGTAGGTTCACCAGAAGTATCCTAAAACTCTTATTTTCCCCGTGCGATTCTCGCACTGACTCGTTCAGGGTTCGCGGCTGTGTTAGACACACCGCGTCCAACTCCCTTGCAAATCTACCAGTAACCGCGTCCTTCGACTCGTACTGACCGATCGGTGTGTTCGCCTCGAACACGCCAGGGGCCTGTAACATTGATAACTCAATCGCGTCCGCTTACATAGACTCGTACAGGACTCGCACTAGTGTCTGAACACCGCGTCCGTCCCCTGTGGGTCTCCTACAACTACCTCAGTGGTTCTCTGGGGGTCCCTCGATTCTATGTGCTCTAGACCCCGGTCTAGCCAAGATAAGATTGTGATATTTACTGTGCTAACTTATTCTGATAACAATTGACTTGTACATATGTTCCTGACTTCTAATCTCATAAAGAGATTAGTAGAGAGTTGTTTAATAATAAATTCATATATATTTGATATATATACCTGTGTGGTGTCTTTTCATTTGGTGATTCAAGAGATTGTGTGGTAAAACAGGCTGCTTTACATTCCTTCAAGACTTAGCCTGAAGGCTGCTCTCCACAGCTACCACTAGGATAGCTTTCTATAAAGGTTGTCTTAAACCTATCTACCATAAGAGTCGAATTGTACTGGTGCAAGGTGTCCACTTTAATTAGTGAACAGCATATACCAGGCCAACTTCTCACAGAGTGCTTTAGAAAGCAAACACTATCATGTTCATCAGTCTCTCTGGCACATTTCTGACCTCTGATGCATGTCCAGACATGTCCAGCATGTGGCAGTATTTCGCGTCCGCTTGAATTCGATAATTAATGCATAAAAGTCAACATATTCATTGTCAAATGTTTGAATTGTCAAACCTGAAACAGTCAGGAACTCCCTGGTGGGCAATTCCGCATCTATTTTTAGCTTTCACAAATTTCTTGATGCTCCACCTAGTCTTTGGGGCCCTTGTGTTGGTGCATAACCATCATCAATAAGAAGAAATGTCATGCCTGCTCTTTCCCTGCTGCTCCTCTTTGCTCTTAGGTCTTCCCTATTCAGTGCTGCTTACAACCACAGAGACTGCTGTCTCCTGCATGTCTTCCTTCTCACTGCATTGTTCCCCTGTCAAGTTTTGGGGTCTCTTATTGATCTCACTTGTTTATTATCTGGGCTACCTAGCAACAGTTTTGTCTGAGTATACTGGTCAGGTATCTTCATAGGAGATTAGGCTCCCTTTAGCAGAGTCTGACTTAAATGCCCTGGGGGTCGGAAGTGTTAGATTCCTCCTCTTCTAATTCTGCAACTCACCTATTTATTGTGAAGCTAGATATGCCAGGAAGGTTTCAGTAACCTCCAAGTCTTTCTCAGAGGTGTCCTTTAAATATGCTTGTCTCTATTGATGAGACTCAACAGATTCTAGTGATTTGAAGCCTGATTTAAATTTTGGTGGTCAGACTATCCTCCGCCAGGGTGACAAAGTAAATAACTCGGTAGCCCTGGTGGAGGAGCTGATGGCCACATTTTGAAATGTCCGTCAGCTCAGCAGACATTTCAAGCCTTGGCAGGAACTGCTATCAAGGCTGTTCCTGCTAATGCATTGTAACTTTTCCAGATGGCTCCATCAACTATGACTGAGCAGTATGCAAAACAAAAATATATATATATTTTCCCCCAAAAATCCCACAGTGGGATTTCTTTTTTGAAAAAAACAAAGACCCTCTTGCCGTGGGAGTTTCCTCCCACGGCAAGGGGGGCATTGAGCACTTTTCAATGCTCCTTACTTGCATGTTTTTCCTGGCAGTGACGGGCATGTGTCCTCCCACCTAAATTAGGTGGTCAGATATTTAGCCAAACCTCAGACAGCCATCAGGCCATCGAGAGGAGTTTGATCACGGTGGAGACAGAGTAGTCTCCGCCGCCGTCAATTTACGGTCCACCCACATTTAAATCGGGTGGGTGGATCATAGTGTTGGCACAGAGGGAACTCAGTCGATGTTGCGATGAAGTTCTTTCGTCAAGAAGAATTAAATTGGACCCTTAGTAAGGGTCGCAGACGGGAGAGAGATGCAGCAACGTTGACTACTGCAATAGAAAGCTATCCCCTTCTCGGTGTGTCTCGCTGCATTTTCTAAGAAAGTGTTTTCAATGTGAAAATATCCAATGCCTTTGTCTGATTGCCTTTATGCTGCTGGATCTGTACGTTAGTCAAAGTGCCACAGAATGTACACATAAATATAGGCTGTCATGTCCTGGTCACTATTGATAGTTAACCAAAGGGTTAAAGTGTATCTGTGTCACAAATGGCATGGTATATATTGTAGCAAATGTGTCTTTTTAATACAGTAAAACAAGTGTCTTAGAGTGGTGTGTGTGTGTGTGTGCATGTGTGTGTGTGTGTGAGTGTGTGTGTGTGTGTGGGTTTGTGTTACTATCCTTGTGGGGACTTGAGTGTGATAACACACTTACGCTGTGGGGACTTGGTTGCACTGTGGGGACCTGGACCCAGGTCCCCACAAGGCAATATTGTCTAAATGATAAAAAATGACTTCAGGGACATCTGTGTAAATTTTTACAACTTTAAAAAATAATGCCTTGTTGGGACCTGTGTTTCACCAAGTGTGTTTATTTTTCTGCTCTGCTCTGCCCCTGTAGACAGGAGGTGGTACTGCAGCTTCAAACACACAGCATATTAAACACACTTCAGCAATCTGATCTCCAAGCTAACCCCAGAAATAACTGCCATTTCAAGGGAAACCTAACTTAGCCTTCAGAAATTTACTTAATCTACAAAATCTGATTCTTGTACATTTATTAATGTATTTATTTAATCATTAATTAATTATAAACTACCTGGTAGTTTTACTATTTATAATCACGGAGCTATTCAGAATGACAGTTCATCCTAGTACTCTTTGGAAAAATATATGTGATTCCTTTATGTCTTTGCAATTAAACTGCATTAATTGCTAAAATGAACTGTTCTTTCTTTTGTAGTTATTTGTTTGTCTCTGCACTGGTATGGAAGTACAAATATGGTTACTGTGACTATGGCTGTGTGAGTGATTAATATTGCACTCCACTAAAGGGTGACTAAACTACATCTGTGTTCTTGTAGATAACCCCAGACACAGTGACTTTTTGTATACAAAGGAAACATATTGTTGTAAAATGGATCCTTTTTTAAAGTAATACATTCAAATGATGTGTTATGAGGTTAGATTAATTCATAGTTAATTTTTACCTAGGTAACTGTTTTCACAGCCTCACCTATTTTAAAGTCCGCTGGGCCTTTTGTTTTTTACAGTTCATCTCCCTGCACTCCTACATAAGAAAGAGAGCTGCAGTAAAATCAGTCACCAACATACGGATCAGGGGGCCATATTAGCAACGTGATTATCGCCGCTTTAGCGGGACTTTTTCCCGCTAAAGCGGCGATAATTCAATCGCCCTATTATCAAGATGTCGCTAACTGCTGTTAACGACAGCTTCTAGGCGATAGCGACCGGGTTGGGTGCCGCTTTGCATGCCAGCGATATTTATCGCTAATGGCATGCAAAGTAGGCATTCCCAACCTAAAAGCGACTGGAAACAGTCGCTAAGGTCGCTATCGCCTATTAGCGAGGCAGGGGAGGTGATTAACGAACCAGCGCTAAACACGTTTAGCGCTGGTTTGTTAACGCCTGGTCCAGACCTGACTTAGCCATGTAATCCAATGGAAGGTGGATTACATGGCTAAATCCCCCTCGCCCTATTAGCAAGCTAACACTGGTCACAGTGCGAATATCGCTTGTTTTCAAGCGATATTCACACTGTTCTCCAGGGTTTCTATCGCTTTGGAGATAAGCGTTGCTGATAGCACGCTATCTCCGCGATAGAAACCTGCGATAGCCGGCGATAATTATCCTAGCGCTAACTGCGCTTAGCGATAATTATCGCCGGTTATTGCTAATAGGCCCCACAGTTTGGTTATATGAAATGATGTGTATTTTAGTACAACATAAACTTATATTGTGTAAACTTTCCTCAAAATGGTGAAACTATGGGGCATATTAGCAAGAACGGCATTAAAATTATCGCCGCTTTAGCGGCAGGAAACTGCCGCTAAAGCAGCGATAATGGGCTTGATAATATGCCCTTGAGAATACCAATAGAAGCCCAGGATCACAGCAGAACATGGGCTTCTATTGGTATTCTCAAGGGCATATTATCAAGCCCATTATCGCCGCTTTAGCGGCAGTTTCCTGCCGCTAAAGCGGCGATAATTTTAACGCCGTTCTTGCTAATATGCCCCACAGTTTTGAGTTCTGTTTTTTGCGCAGAAACGTAACAGCTTCACCATTGTGCAAAATGCTAAAAAAAGAGGAGCCACCATCAACACTAGTTGTGCATGAGTTGAGTGAATGTAAAGGCCGAACAAATATTTACACCATATGCCATTATAGTGTGGAATGATTTTAGAAACAGGTTGGAGTATTTTGAGTCATGAACTTTGTCGTATTTTGTTGCTGCTCCAGTGATAGACAGATAGACGGATAGCTAGACAGACAGACAGATAGACAGACAGACAGACAGAGAGAGAGAGATAGATAGATAGATAGATAGATAGATAGATAGACAGACAGATAGATAGGCAGATAGACAGTCAGACAGACAGATAGTCAGATAGACAGATAGACAGACAGGCAAACAGACAGACAGATAGACAGACAGATGATAGAAAGTTACATAGATAGCTAGACAGACAGACAGATAGATAGATAGATAGATAGATAGATAGATAGACAGATAGACAGACAGACAGACAGACAGATAGATATTGGTATACTTCTAGACATAGTTTAATGAGGCTGAGTTCGACAATCAAAGATGATGACCGCCACACTATAGACCTTTCACCAGCATGCTACTTAGCTTTCATTTTATGTTAGAGTCAGCCATCCTGTGACAGATGGTGTTGGGCACAATATTCTGGTGAAACAAAAACAGGTGAAACGAAGCACACCTGCTGGAAACATTTCCAGTGTGAAACAGATGTGCTTTTTTTGTGAATTAAATTTGGGGGCTTTCCACCTTTCCTACGTGAACTAATGAACAACTGCAAACTTCCCCGAAGCAACACGAGAAACAACAAATCATCAAAATGTTGTGGATGCAGAAAAAAGCTGCTCCATAGCATTTTTTACATTTGCATTTCAAAGAAAGAAAAATCGCTAAGCCTCACCTGAGCCTTTGTGTCTTCCACTCAGTGCACTGACTGAAAGGTACAAGGAATGAACATTTAAGGCCACAACTAAGAAACTCAGGCAAAGGCCTTTCCAAAGCCACCCATTCTATTATAGACTGAGTAGGAAGACAGCTATTGGAGAAAATAGGATAAGCTTCGAAAAACAGTCAAAGAATTAAGCCTGTTGAGGTTGCATTTCGTGCCTTTTCCTTCACTGTTGTATCTTAGTAGCGTGGTCTTTGGAATTTATTTATTTTTGACATGGACAGTCTGCAGGTGAGACACAATAACATAAGACCAATTGGGAACCAGAGGAGTGCTCAGCAGACACAAGTGATGCGGAGAGAGAAACTTTCCACGCTGTCTTCTGATTTCACACTGCATGGCCCAGAGCAGTTGCTGCTATTACATTATAAAACAGACACTCCTTTGTGTTGCCAAAATATAGGAGTAATGTCAGGAAGCTTTAAGAATAGACCATAATGATTAACTTGAGATTTAAAGCAGCTTTGTGCAGTGTGAAGGCTGTATTTGCTGCGCAGCCAATGAAGCAAATACGTGTTTCTCCTATTCTTATTAAAAAAAATGTTGTAACAGAGCAAACAGAATTTGCTGTATATTTATGATTACATGAGAGGAAATGTAGTAATGCGTGTATAGTTGACTTTGAAATGTGAAAGATAAAATTAGGTTTGAGAGACAAATGTGTAGTGATTACATCAATGTTAACATTTACCTCGACTAGCATCTCGGGTTCAAGCCTGTTTGCAGATTTGTAGTAATATATAATCAATTATTTAAGTTACGTTTCTTTATCATTAACATAGAATTTTGAAACTTGTATAAGGAGAAAGGAAGACATTTTTTTAAAAAAGAGAACACATTTGAGAGTCCTGTTTGCAACAGTGCTCATTCCTTCCCTTCCCCATTTCACTGAAGCAATGGGGCATATTATCAACGGCCAGCGATAATTCTCGCTGGCCGTGCTTAGCGACAGATTCCCTATCGCAGGCTATCTCTGGAATTTATCGCCCTGGTAGCGCGTTATTAACAACACGCTTCTCCAGGGCGATAAAAATTCCAGAGATAGCGAAGGTTATCGCCGTTTTGCAGGGAACATCGCTGGTTTTCCAGCGATGTTCCCTGCAAAACGGCGATATCCTTGCTGATACGACCCTGTGGTCGTATCAGCAGAATCCACCCCCTATGTTAGGGATGGCTAAGTCAGGATTTTAGCAGACGTTAGATTTTGGCGAAAACGACCGCTTTCGCCGAAATCTAACCTCTGCTAAAATCATGTGGGCTGCCTTGTAAATATCGCGATGTGAACATCAGCGATATTTGCAACGTAGTCCATCCGGGTACGCCCACTTTGCATCTCATTAGAGATGCAAAGATGGGCGTTGGGGGAAAGGGCGATAATGCAAGGATTCACGCGATAGGGTGACCTTGCTGATTAGGCGATAAAATTATCGCCGCTTTTCGTCCGAAAACGGACGCAAAAGCGGCGATAATTGTTTATCGCCTCGTTGATAATATGCCCCAATGTCTTTAGGTATGTTAATTAATCAATCAGCCCAGGAAGAGCCAAGAGCTCAAGTGAAATACATTGGGAAAGTGCAGAGTGTTTCTCAATGTCGTTTACCACTGTAGCTGGGCTAGTGTGTAAAGCTAAGGTTTTGGAAGGTTCTCCTTGCTTTATACAAATAAAACATTAAGCTGACAATACTTTACTTTTAATTCTGAGGAAAAACACTGCTTTGTGTTTTCTCATAATTGAGAACCTCCATTGACAGAAAAAGCGGCTTGTGTAATCAAGGTCTGCTCTGAAGGTTTAATGAAAATTTGAAATTCGGAATTCAACTTTTATTTTAATGGCATTGTGTTGTCCTTGGCTTTGGAGGATAATATGAACTGAAGATATTTGTTTATATAGTTCTGAAAATATACTGAATGAATAACTGAATCGATTTGTTCAAGTATCGTATATTAGGAAAATGTATTGAAAAACCTAGTGAGTGGAAGCTGCATTTGCAGGGAAACCCTTTGTCACTCGTTTTATGAACTGGTTGCAAGTCCCATGAATGTAACTCCTAAACTCTTTTGAGATGATGCATGCCTGTAAATCCAAATCACAGTTTCCTAGTTGTCTGTTTTTATTCACTTGAATTGTTGTAGCTCCACCTTAAATGTATAAAGAAGTAAAACAGTTTTTGTATAATCAGCATTTGTCACTACGTGGCCAAAAGTAGTGCTTGTTGTCAACCACCAACTCCTTAACATAGTATGCTTCACAGCACCTTGACAGTTATGAAATCCACAATTATTTGCTTATGTTTCAAATGTTCACATTTGAAAAGACATAGATGGTTGGATCACTGTCAATACCCTATTTTGAAATAATCACATGTCGTACTGTACAGGGTAGCCAGCGGTGGAAAAACGGTGGTCTAGAATGTTGTATGGGAGAATTAGAAGTTTCCTCTGGAACATCAAACCGTTACCACTTACTATTCACGTGAGGCTTTGGCTAATTAAAGTCTTATGTATGGTCCTGATCCTGCTGATAGCTCCCATAGAAAAACCATTAACTCTTTACTTTCTGCATAGGGATATTGTTTTTATTTTATAACCAATATTTTACATCCCTTGGTGACTGACATGCACTGTATGCTCTCATAAATTATTTTACTAGCATAATGAACTGCATCCCTCAGTAAAGGTGGTCTTCAATGGATACTGTACCAACAGTATAAAATGAAGTAATCTATTTTGTTATGGATTTTATTAACTAAACAATAAAATTTGACCATGACAATGGTGAGACCATTTTATAAATCAATCTGGTCAACTCCGGCAAAAGAATACTCGCTCACCATACTTAAGAACTGCTTATTTTATCTGGTGACTTTAAAGTCCAAATATTTAGGCAACACTTTAAGTGCAGAGTGCCTAAAGAGAAGGACAGCTAGGCATGCGTTAGAGGAAGTGGAGAAATCTTAACTTGACTGGTAATTGGAGTTTCCAGATGAATCAGAATTACAAGTAGGGGTGAGCGCAACTCACATAATTGTCTGTAACATAATTACATGAATATACACCAAGATTATGCAACATTGCGCAGAATAAAACATGGAGCATAATCCAGCATTTAGCACTATTTTCTTAATGCAAAATGCACCCGTGCAGCCAAAATGGATGCGAGGATGCATTTGCGCTAATAAAATAGCACTTAATGCAATAGAACATAAACAGCAGCAGCCAGCAGCAGCCACTCGTGCTCTGTTCCTGTGCTCTACGGTAGGCATTTTTGCCCCAAGTTACGTTAGTGGGCATAATCTCATAATTGTCTGCACTTTTGTGTCACAAGAGTAACATGAATTACTGAAATCACTCCTGTTACCTTGGTAACATTAAATATTGCCCAAGCCTAATTACAAGTTTTATTAGACTACTCCAGTCCCAATTTCATTTCCCCAAGCACAAATCCGCAAATAAAAACATGTATGAAACAATGTGTAAATGTGTACAGTATGGTAATAGCTCTGCTAGAATACTGCAACCCACGATATACGTTTTTCCAGTAGTATTCCAGAGGTATTAGTGTATCAGTTGTCTAGCAAGTCCCATAAAGAGGGCCAAATTGGTAAATATTTGATCCACATTTTGGTCCTGGGTCTTGTGACAAACACCTGTTATTGTTGAATTAACTGGACAAGGATAATTTGAATTCAGTGAAGGGATCCCTGCTTACGGGACAGTGAAATTAGGAACAGGTGCATGCTGTACCATGGGTGGCATAGCAATTGCGACCAGTGGTGCTCTGGGGGAAAGCTGGAAAAATGCATGCATCAGCCAAAGTCAGAAAAGGAATGAAAGGGATGCGAGAGGGTTCCAGGGATGTTGTTTGGTGATTTAGGGACAACTCCAATGGTCCTACAGCAAGGTCATTCGACCTGAGTGCCCTCTCAGCTGCCATCCATCCTTCTCACCTACTCTTTACTAACAAGCATTTGCAATGCAATCGGTCTCGCCTTTGGGACCTTATAAGTATTTAGCCATGGAGAAGAAAGTATACCGATTTGGTGATTAAATAGTTACAGTTTGTGCACAGATGGAACTAATTTTAAAGCTTATTCAAAAATCCCACACCCTGCCTGTCCAAAGTAATGTTAGGAAATTAAAGGATCGTTTAGAAACCCACAGCACTGCAAATAAGTACATGGTTAGGTTTAAAACTGAACATGTATCAGATAAATATGTATTTATTATCCTTAGCAAAACAAGGGCCAGAGAATAGGTTCCGTGTGTTGGAAGGAAAAATAAAAGGCCCCATTGATGAAAAAGCATTAGCATTTACGACAATGCCGCTTTTATGGCGTGGTATACAGAAGGCATCTTTCAGGAGTATTTTTCCTGCAGCTGTCCACTCATTTTCCCCTGCTGAAGGCATGAACTAACCAGACAGCTTATTTACAGTAAAGATCTGCTGTACCATGCTTGTTCCCCTCTGCAGTCCCACTTTTCCAAGATCTCCGTGAAAGAAGCCTGCGAGCCTGTGTGGTTGCCAGCCGGGTTAATTATAACATTGATCGACATTCATCCACGAAACACTAGACTGTCAGGTGACCTGCTGGAGGGTCTGAGTTGAACACCAAATGGCTCGCCATGCTGCAATACAACCTGCTCAGCTCCACCAAAGCGAGCGGCCGAACAGCCCCGAAGACGCCTGTCACAAACGCTGCCCCTTGGCACAAAGATCCATTGAGCTACCCGGATCTATCAGCTCACATCCAGGAAACTGTCCGTGACAGGCCTGTTAAAATGCCCATTATTCTCGCGAAGGTAAACAGGAGCAGTTTCCCCCTCCGTGGCTGCCTTGGCCAGAGCTTCACTTCCGAGAATAGGCAAGGCATTGAAAAAAACACACACTGGCTTTGTCGGTTCGGGTTAGCTTACCTGTGGCACCTCAATTTATCCTCGCCTCAGAGAATCCGATACAGGCTCAACTTCCTGGCCGCGCTCCTCTGGCAAGTAGAGCTGTCGTGCTGCAGCTCCCGGCTCCAAATTTGTCAGGCATTCAGGCTGATGCAGTCCGGGAGGGGGGCCGTGGCGTGCCCGCCCTAAGACCGGGCACTGGGAGGGCCAGGTTTGATGATTTACAAAACATACCAATAATGATAAAATGGGCGCTGTGCAACAACATCATGTGCGGTGCCCTTGCATATTAAAATAAGAGGGCACAGTGATTATGCGCGGCGCCCATGGATATATAAAAAAAAAATAATGATAAAATGTGCGCCGTGCAACAACATCATGCACGGCGCCCGTGCATATTAATTTAAGTTGGTGTCGTGATTATGCGTGGCGCCCGTTCATATATTAGAAAAAAAATTATGACAAAATTAGCATATATTAAACAAATGAGGGCCTGCTTGTAAAATGAAAGCGCGCATCAATGTTGCAGGAAAGCATGTCGTGCCTGCAGTAGTAAAAACTCATTAAAGAAAGTAGTGCTTACAGACTTAAAAAGACGTACTGTGTAACAAGCGAAGTAAAGGGGCCAGTAGCCATGGGAGGTTACAAATGAAGACAAGGCTGTACTAAGGAGGGACTAACAAGCCAATTACTGAATCAGAAGCCAGCATTTACGAAGGACAAAGATACAAGCCAATGAAAAACATGGGCGTAGAGTGGGCAGGGCTACTCTTCCACACTCCAGTATAGCAAGTCTCGCAGAGCAGCACATACGCCCTGTCTCAGGCTCGACCTAAAAAGGGAAGTTGATGGCCACATTTTAGGGAGTGTGGGCTTTTTGTTTGCATACAGACGTGGACACCATTCCAATTCCTAAGATACATTCCATACTGTGTCGTTGTTTTTTCCCCAAGGTATGAGCATAAGATGTTTCTTGGTAGGAATTTTGGGGGCACTTACGCGGCTGTTCTGGACCTACAAAAGGTTCTATAAACATGATCCATGGGATATGGGGGGATGGGGCCTGCAACGGGGGACCAAATAATGGTCCAGTTGTCAAGGCTCATCTCCACAGGTGTGTTGAGGGTGCTTAAAGTCTAAGGGCATCTCTAGCATGATGTTGGGTATTTGCTTAAGAACAGCACCTTACACCTTAATTAAGAGAGCTGTATTACATTTGGGAAGGATTTTGATGCCCAAATCCAGTGTGGTATGTGCTGAGAACTTCACAAGCCTGCACAATTTTCTGCTAAAATTGTTAGAGTTCTGTACTTTTTAGTGTAAATAATGTGTTTTCATGTAAATTGTCTTTGAGGTGTGTGTAGTTTTGATGTTAAATCCTAAAATGTTTGGTTTGTGTTAAATGTTTTATTAAATATGACATAAGATGGTTTTTCTATCACTCTATTCCTTTGTTTTCCATCCTCTGAGAATTGAGGAGTATTATATGGTGTGGTTTTGGGACCTTACTGTGTAAAACACTCATGAAACTGCCTTGGATCCAGCCAGGCTCATTTGTATAACCTCTACCCTTGGTAGCAGTGGCTTCAAGCAGCAACGTTTAAACTGAGAAAAAAATACAAAACATATAGAGGCACCAAAAAATAAATAAAGTTGTCCAGGTTCGTCCCGCTGAAAAGCTCCAAAGGTCCGACTTCCAGAGTTTGACCGGGAGCTCGTTGAATCCCAAGCCGGCGAACTCTCACCGAATCCGGCCTCGTGAAAAACATTGAGGGGCTCAGCGAGAAAAAGCTTCGTAACATTTTCTATGTCTGAACGTAGAGGAGGTGACCAGGACCAACCGTGATAGTCAAGCAGCCCACCTTCAACCACAAGCCAGCCTGGATCTCTGGTTTGTCCCGCTGGAAAGTTCCGGAGGTCTGACTTCCATAAGTTTGACCAGGAGCTCATCACAAGGCAAGCCGGCACAGCTTCACCGAATCCAGACTGGCTGAGAGCTTCGAGGGACCCAGGAAGAAAAGCTCCAGAAACGTTTTAAGTCAGAAGGTAAAAACTTTGACCGAGACATACCGCGAAGGGTAGCCGCACAGGGCTCCATCGCGGTCGTCCTGAAACTTTGACTGTACCGGTCTAGCGCGACCAGATGTCCCAATATGCGCTTTAGGTTTCTATGTGCTAGATAGTGCTAAATCTTTCAAAATTCATATCTCCGGTTCCCTATATTGAATTATTTTTGTTTTCGTGTCATTTTAAAGATAGAAATATTTCCTATTTTTATAAATTGGCGTTGAATTTTTATTATGTGTGGTGTCTTCATTATTTATTGAATTGGTGTTTTTTTTTTTTTTTTATATGTCAAGTAAATTTGGTAAGAAATCCCCAGGCACTGCAGCACGGACAGCACCAGAGACAACAGAAAAAGCGAGAAAGAACAGAGCCAAGGAAAGCAGCCCCCCAAACCCTCCCCAGGCACAGGAACACGCCTCGACAACAAGCAAACAGCTCACACCAAGTCCCAAGTCATCATGTACACCAAGACAAACAAGACCACGCCAAATGCACAGCCAAAGGAGCATCCCACGAACAACCCAATACAAAGAGCACGACTGCACGCAACAACACCAAGCAGAACATCCATTCCAACGGGCACCCAAGATCCAAAGAAATCTCAGCGGACAAAAAGCAGCATACCTGACATGGTCCCCAAAAATCCATCCAGCACCACACAGCACATGAAAGACCAAAACAAGCAAGCACGACACACCAGACACAAGCGACAGTAACAGATAGGACCGCCAGGCAGACCCAACGCCATCCACCGTGGACCGACGAGCAACACACAACATGCAAGATCACAACTCAGTCCCCGAGAAACACAAACACCCCTCCACCTACACTGAGACCATTGTCCACTGCTCTCAATCCACAAATCCAAGAGGCCTCCAGCCCACGCAAGCAGCGCACCCCATCTCCCCCCCAGGACCACACGCAACTGCACCGAGCCTACGAAACCCCACACGAGAGAGCCCCGCCAGACCACGCACTGCACCAAAATGCACAGCCAAAGGACAGCCAGCACCCACATCCCCGATGGCCAGCACGCGCCCCGCACCCTCTCCCCGACCGGTCCAACCGCGCCACCCACACAGACGCCACCACAAACACAAACGACACAATACACCACAAATCTCGCACTGCAGTTCATTGCAGTGGGTACTACATCCAAAACTCCCGGTCCCACCCAACATTTTAGATAAGACCAAGAGTCCCAGACACAACACCCAAACAGAACATAAGATCAAATCATTTATGAACTGCAATACGAAATCCACGGCACACCGCATCACCCGTGCCTGCAGCAACATCCACGCGGGCAGCACAACCAGACCAGCCAAGGAGAGGACACAAGAACACACACGGGCCACCAGAAACGCGAACACCAACCACCCTCCAGCCACACACCCCAACGCAATGCACGGTCCAGCAGAGCCCCCCGTGCGAGACCCCACGGGCCCGACACAGCCGCAGACAACCCCAGAGGGGGAGACAAGGCACACCGCCCACGCAAACCGGAGGCCCCCCGGACCCGCAAACCGAGAACAGTGGACAATGGTCTCAACACCGACAGAGAAACGTCTGCACCTCTCAAGGACTGAGCTGCAATCCCACACACCGTACACCACTCACCAGTCTGCGAAAAACAGCACTGAGTCCACCCGACAAACCCGTCCACCGCCACCACCTGCATCCAGTGCACCACACCTGCCCACCTTAATCCCTCATGCACTGTACAACACCAGACAGACCCTTGAAGACCATGTCAAGCACACCACCCCCTGTCCACCGAGATTTCCCCGAACCCGAACGCCCGCCAAAACCAATGCCAAAACCAATGCCCTGCTTGACATCACCATGTGCAACCATGCTCCCCACAATGCAAATATCAAGGACCCCCTGCAATGGCTCTAGTACTCCTAGGGCAGGGCAATAATATAATTGTAAGCAAAATCCCTAGGCAGTCATACGGTTCAATTAGTTTAACAACTCATCATACCAACAGCATCATGATATTAAGAACTCAGTGTGGATACAATGTAGCTATATTAAAACATATCTGAATTTTATTAGACTTATTTTTAAAAGGGCATTAAACAATTCATAAATACAGTACAACATGATTTCAATGTAACAAAAATCACAAAAATCACAAAGAACCAATATAGTTTGAAACAGATGAGATGCAACATTAATTTATACATATATACATAATGAAAAGGTGGCTATAAGATGGATCTTCTCAACCATGCTCCCCACACCAGGCTGCCCGCAGGATGCCCCGGCCACACACCCAGCACAGTCCCACCCATCACGACACACATGATGACCCAGGACCAAACATGAACCGCCCGCCCACCGCCACAGCATGCTCCCACACCCAGGAAAGGCCCGAAGGGCTGCCCCCCCGATCCCCTCCGCCGTCCCCGGCACCGTCCACACCGCAATGCCCAGGGACCTCCTTTTTATTTATTCTGGTCAGCAAAAATAAATTACAGAGTTATACAGCATGAATATTCTATCGTAACATACAACTACATAGTACGAGGATCTTACATTCATTGACATGTATGGCCCATAAAAAAGTATTATTTCCATATAGTTAAGATCAGCAGCATCTCTATTGCGTGTCACCAAATTACCATAATGCGCTTTATCTGCGCCTTAGCTCCTCGCCCCGGCTGTTGCTCCATTATTCTCATTGTCTCAGCTATTCTCTAGAAGCCCTTCTGCTAGTAACGCTAGTAGCGTGCTGTGTGGATGTTCAGTCATTGGGTTGGGTAGACCTGAGATATTGTACAAAGGGTTCCCAGAAATCCCTAGGTCTGGAGGCCTGTGGTAACTCTTCTGCATATGTCTCCAGTGTCTCTTTGCAATAAGTAATGTCTGTGATCCAGTCCTTATATTGTGGTGGTCGCTTACTACCCCAACGTAGGGCAATGCGGCGTTTGGCCAGCAATAATGCCACAGCCAGAAACTTTCGTATTGTAGCCAGCCTTATTTTGTATACTTCCAGCAGGCATACTAGTGGGTTGTTTGGTATCCGTTCTGCTAACATGAGCGTAAGAGTGCTAGTTACTTCGTGCCAGTATGATTGGATCTGTGGGCATGACCATGCCATGTGCAGAAAGTCTGCACCCGGAGCGCCACATCTGTGGCACTTGTCCTCTGGTCTCAGTCCGCACTTGTGCAGCTTTGCTGGTGTGTAATATATTTGATGTATAAATTTGAAATGAATGATGCGCAGGTTGCAATTCGGTGTGAGCAACCTCAGCAGCGCACAGCTGTAATCCCAGTCCTCTTTAGCGATAGGGCTTCCTACTGCCTCCTCCCACCTATGAAGTGGCTTATTCGGGGGTTAGCTCTGTTGGCCTTGGGTTGCGGCTTATAACCGTGTTACTAAGCGCTGGCGTGTGGGTGCTGTCAACAGGGTTTGTAGTGTGTTAAGCGGTGTCGGTTCGCCTGGAAATGAGGAGTATAATCCCTTTACTGCCGTGCGCAGTCGCAAGTATGCAAATATCTTTAATGGCGTGCGGTGTACACTGAGGGACGGGGCGTCCTGTGATATAAATTGGCCATGCGGAAATACGTTGCCCATGTTGCATAGCCCCATTTCCCCCAGTAGTGTTAGTATATTCTTTTCTTGTGTTACTGTTATTTGTGGGTGGTGAGAGATGGGCTGCGCCGGAGCATATATTGGGAGTTTCTGTGCCCTTTTTGCTAACGTGTGCCATGCCCGCGATGTGCAGTGTACTGGATGTATTACATCTTTCAGGATAGTCCTCCTCGGGTCGGATATGAAAGTGATCAGGGGGGTCGGCTTCACACTATCATGTTCTACTGCTATATGCGGTATGTGGTCATGTGGGTGTAGCCAGTAATGAGCGTGCTGTGCCTGCGCGCAGTAAAAATATAATTGGAGGTCTGGTGCTCCAAAGCCCCCTTGCTGATAGGGTCTGGTCAGAACTTTCCAGCCCACTCTCGCCTGCTTCCCCGCCCATGTTAATCTCAGCATGGCTGATCGCAGTTGTGTAAAGACTGCTTGTGTGAGCCAGATCAGTATGTTCATAAATAAATACAGAAATTTTGGCAGCACAACCATCTTCTGTATGGCGATCCTATCAGCCAATGAGAGTGGTAGTTTGATCCACCTATCTATCTGGTCCTCCAGTTTTGCCATTGCTCTACCATAGTTCTCTCTAATCACCGCCTCTGGATTTCGGTGTATCCATATGCCGAGATATTTTACCGGTTCAGTCTGCCATTGTAATGGGTAATCCAGATTAGGCCGTGTTGTAGCTGGTGTAAGTGGTATTACCACTGATTTGTCCCAATTAATACTGAGACCTGAGTAGTGTTCTAACCTGATATATTCTCTAATGAGTGGGTCTAAATTAATATCTGGATATCGTGCATAGAGAACCATGTCGTCAGTGTATAGCGATATAGCGACTGGACGAATCTGAAATTGTAGTGCGGATTCTGCATGTTTTTGCCGTATTTTACACGCTAGTGGTTCCAGCGCTATTGTGAAAAGAAGGGGCGATAGCGGGCATCCCTGTCTCGTTCCCCGGCTTATACTGATTGGGTCTGATGTGTAGCCATTAACTCTAATACGCGCGCTTGGCTCTGTGTATAGTAGTGCGATCCAGCGTAGAACGGTTCCGGAAACCCCATCCTACGCAGCACCGTAAACATGAAGGACCATTCCACTGAATCAAAAGCCTTTGCCGCGTCCAATAGGGCCGCGGCAGCTGGCAAATCGGGATTCAAGTGGTGGAACATTGCAAATATTGTCCGTATATTTTGCGTTGTGGATCGTGACGGTATAAATCCAGCTTGATCCGACAAAATCATATTGCGTAGCAGAGGCTGTATTCGTGTTGCAATAATTTTAGCTAATATTTTAGCGTCTATGTTTATTAAAGATAATGGGCGGTAAGATTTACACCGCACTGGGTCTTTGTCTGGTTTGGGGAGCGTAATCAGTAACGCCTCACGCATGGAGGCCGGTAACATGCCATCTTCGTAGGCTGCCTCGTACATCTCTGCCAGGTGTGGGAGTAGTAAGTCTCTAAATTCTTTATAAAACTCCCCAGGGAGCCCATCCATACCTGGAGCTTTGTTATTAGGGAGGGAATTAACCCCCTTTTTTATCTCATCTTCAGTGATGTGATGGCAAAAATATTCGCTATGTTCATCCGACAGCCATGCCAAGGCGATGTCCTCTGAATAGTGACATATCTCAGGCGGGGAAGCAGTTGATTGTGCAGAATAGAGGCGGGTGTAAAACTCTGAGAAGCAATCTAGAATTGACGGGGTATCATATGTGGGTTGGCCTTGCGTGTTTATGATCTGGGTTATGTAAGTTGACGTGTGTGCGGGTCGAATTCTGTGTGAGAGTGCACGCCCTGGTCTACCACCCTCTCCATACTTGCGTGCAGTGTATCTGCGCGAAATGTATTTTATCTCATCTTTGCGAATTCATGATAGGTGTCTACCTTCAGCCTGATATCCGCCAAAAATTTAGGGTCCTGTGTGGCCGCATATTCCACCTCTAATTGTTGTATATCTCTTTCCACCATGGACAGCTGCTGCTGAATGTCTTTTAATATTCCCGCATGTTTACCAATACAGTGGCCCCTAATAGTCACCTTAAATGAATTGATGTTTTTAAATGCTTTACATACCTGTCTTTGAAGTTAAGCCTGCCTGCTCGCAGCCATGCTACCAAGGGTTGAACATGGAAATAATTTTCTAAGACTTATTCTGAGCCCTCTATTGTGTTAGTGGTATTAATGCCAGTGTTACTTGTATATTTACCACTACTAATAACCCACTTTCCAACACCCAGATTTGCCAAGACAAGTAAACCTGGGAATGTGTCAACATTCTAAGCCTTCCCGATAGAGGCCCAACAATGAGAAATATCTTTATTTCTCCTTGTTGTTTCCTCATTCCGCAGCCCACTTAGAAAGAGGAAAACAACTCTAAGGACTGTTTTTGTGCTGGAAGAGCTCCCTTCCTGCACAAAAGCAATCCTGCCTGCAATGCAGGCACCTATGAACCATGGTGCTAGGCAGCACATAGTGCATCAGTGAAGGAAGAGAGCAGGAATGTGCTCTCCATTTGCCACAGCGCAGCAAATTGTCTTGCTGCGTTGCGCTGTGTCAAATATTGATAAAACAGCCCCATTGTGTATACAGGTCTGGGGTGTTTACTCTATTCAGTACTTTCTTGCAATAATATCATAATTTGTCACCAGTTTATCAAAGGAGGAGTCCACATTGCTCTGTTGGAACACCACCATTTACAGCCATGCAGTCCCTATACCATCAGCCAATAAATCCCTCTTCTGTGATCTCTTTCTTCTGACAGATACTGGGCTGTTTCGTATATCCCTGAATCTAGATGATACAATTCTAGATCAGAATAAGGTCAACAAGTTCTGATGAACACATCACATGAGTGGGCGATTCTGAAAAACATTCTGTAATCGACCACCGTCGTAGCTAGGCTTCACAGCCCATGACTGACAGGAGAAAGCATTGAGTACCAAAGTGTTCTTGCTGCTCAACCTTGATGGCCTAAAATGAGTTGTTCTCCTGAGCAGATTATCTGCACACTTAAGTACCCAAACCAAAGGGTAAGGATTTGCCACCTATATTCTAATTCAGTGGCCATGCATGGATGAAATGGGATGGATTTTATTCATTTCAAGTGTATTCCCGGATAAGCATAGATCTCTTGATTTCTTCTGGGTGCACCAGTATCTGCTGAGTAAGGTTGCTCATACTTAGCAAAGCATTAGCTACTTATAATGAATTCAAATGTTCGGTGCCCACAAGGTGTATGTCCGGTGCCACTGGAATTATGTGGCAGAGAGAGCCAAATTGTGTATCAAATTTGACTAAATCATGCAACAACAAAAAGGTAAATTATGCTTGTAATACAACATATTTTGTAGCAATTACATCACTATTTTATCATGTTTATACATGATAACACTATCTAGCCAAATGTTTGACCTCATTAATAGCAACCTATTACCTAAACAATGAAATTTGCAATTGAAAGATGGCCAGTTATTCTTTGCCAAAGGCCTGCCCTTGTGTGGAAACATGTTTGACAGCAATTTAAATAACTTTTTAATCATTACAACTAAAAACTATTTTTGATAAAATCTACAAATTATGCAGTCGATGAGGAATTATGTGGCAAGTGCTGCAAACATAACTTTGCGGAAAAAGCTGTAGCCGTAAAATAATCTTGTTCTTCTGAACCTGGGTATGCCTTATCCTACCCAATTCCTTCTGATATTACACCCAAGTTGTTGCAATGCAAATAGGATGGGGTGACAGAGTGTACACTCTCCAGTATCACACTCCACCTGTCATCTTTGAGATATGCCTATGACAGTTGTGAACCATATTACTGGCCCTGTATGCAACAGACTGATCCAAGCATACGTAATGAGGCTGAATACGATGTATAGGGGAATACAATGGCCTTATTGCTATAGAGCCACAAATTATGCAGCCTGCTATGCACATGTTCTACACCCTGTAAATTTAGCTTGATCTACTTTCAGTATGTCCTGGGTACGCAATAGCCAACTTATTCCTCTTGGCACACCTCTGAATGCTGGGGGATAACGCACCAGTAGCACATTATGCCGTATACCAAGTCCCGCCAATAGTGCACATGTGCTATTTTACTGCACTAAGTTTGACTTGGCATAAATTAGCCACTAGTATGTAAAATGAATGAGGAGGGGATGTCTGTAATGCCACACACCTGCTCTTAATTTCTGAAATAATCTCTGATGTATCCAGCAGCCTGTTACTGTGAGGAGAGTTTTCAACAATAACCAGTGGTAATGAAATGTCAGGGATATAGTTCCCCAAAATGTATTTTAAAATATTGAAGAAATGTTTGCCCCTTCTGCAATACTTCATGGAGAGGTCTATATCAAGGTATAAAATGAGTGGTAAATCTCTGCAGTGCAAATGCTGGTTCTTTTCACAGGTAACAGGTTGTGTTCACAGGCAAATTGAAATGCAGATACCTAGCAAGCATAATTTGCATTCAATTTTCAGGAAGCACAAAGAATTAAGACAGGTATAACAAGCATTGAAAATGCAATAGGTCTCGCCCTCGTTTAAGTTAAAGCAATTCTGTTTGTAATTAGGAAGCTTTTTAGCTTCGCTTTTATTAGTGTTTTTCAAACTTTCATGTACGTAACATAACATGCATATGTATGCATATATGTATATGTATATGTATGCATGCATACATTTGTATTTATGAGAGGTAGAGGTAGAGAGGTAGAGAGTAGAGAGTAGTAGAGAGAGGTAGAGAGAGAGGTAGAGAGGTAGAGAGTAGAGAGTGAGTAGTATATAGTGAGCAGTAGAGATTGAGTAGTAGTGAGTAGTAGAGAGTGAGTAGTAGAGAGTGAGTAGAGTAGTAGAGAGTGAATAGGAGAGAGTGAGTAGTAGAGTAGTAGAGAGTGAGAAGTAGAGAATGAGTAGTAGTGAGTAGTAGAGAGTGAGTAGAGAGTAGTAGAGAGTAGGAGAGAGTGAGTAGTAGAGTAGTAGTGAGTAGTAGAGAGTGGAGTGAGTAGTGAGTGGAGAGTAGTAGAGAGTGAGTAGAGAGTAGTAGAGAGTGAGTAGGAGAGAGTGAGTAGTAGAGTAGTAGATAGTGAGTAGTAGAGAGTGAGTAGTAGAGAGTAGTAGTGAGTAGGAGAGAGTAGTAGAGAGTGAGAAGTAGCATGAGTGGTAGAGAGTAGAGAGTGAGTGGTGAGTGGAGAGTAGTAGAGAGTAGTAGAAAGTGAGTAGTAGAGAGTAGTAGAGAGTGAGTAGAGAGTAGTAGAGTAGTAGAGAGTAGTAGAGAGATGAGTAGTAGAGAGTGAGTAGTAGAGAGGTTCGGCGCCTTATGATGCACTGGGTTCGCATGACAGTGTGTTTTCTGTTAAGTTTGTGCTACTTTCATCCGGTTGTAACCATAGTGTATGCTGATTTGTGACAGTGCCCCGGATCTGGTCGCACTTGGCAAACTATACGACTTTGTGTCCGTGCTGTGCGCATAAAGGTGAGAGGGCTCTGAGTAGCCGCTCTAGCGCGAGCTGTATTAGTACAACAGGTTACAAGCAGTGGCTATCAGATGTTTATTTAAAAACTCCCTCGTGTCGATGTTTTTAGTATTCCGAGGGCGAGCTAAAGGCGAAAAATCTCCCATTCCTTGTCATTGGGCGACCTCTGCTTTGCTGAAGCTTAGGGCGTGTCTGACTCCAAGTAAACCTGAACAGGAGCCCTTGGGCATTTCCCTCAATGCAACACGCCTAAAAGCAGTCCTACAAGCCGCAGAAAGCGTCTTTGGGACGGCCAGGTCTGTTGTAGAAGGGACTACACGCGCTGCACTGGTGCTGCACTGCCGCCATCATAACAGGGGCATGCTTCCGTTCAGTAAGACTTCACAGCATCCCATCAAATAACTGGCGTGGTAATAATGGCATTAAAATACTTCAAATTACTAGTGTATTAGCCACTCAGTTGCACATTTTATCGACCTCGGAAGGATGCAAGGCTTACCAAACACACACTGCATCAGCTTTGGAAGGATGAAAGGCTCGCCCCACCCATTAAGAGTTACCGGTAAGGGACAATTGTACGCTTCCACTGTATGGAAATATTGACAACACCTCACCAGGGGTAGCAAGCACTATATAATTGCAAACCTTTTCCCTCCACTCTCCTTCACAATCCAAACAACTGACCAACATATCGACCGCCCAAACCACCTCCATATTTCACCATACCAACTCACCACCAATCACTTATGGGTGCCGGAGTAGAGCGCCACTCACTGAAAAAGCGCTTCAACACATTATCAGGGTTAGCAAGCGCCACACAAACGCAAACCCTTTCCCTCTTCTATCCAAACAAGCGGCCAACATAATCACCACTCAAATCACTTTAATATTTCACCGTACCAACCCAACAACAATCCCTTATGGGTTCCGGAGTAGCGTGCCACTTGCCGAAAAAAGCGCCTCACCGCCTCGTCAGGGGTAGTAAGCACTATATCAATGCAAATACAATATACACCACAGTAGCTACTTCCACAGCTGGCGGTTATTATTAGCATTTGTAACATAACTCGTGTTTTCTGGCAAGCCGCTAAATCTGGGGTGCACAACAAAGGTCCAAGAGAGCTGCAAAGATGTCCCCCTTTCAAGCTAACCACAACATAAATTTACAAACCATGAATGCCAATGAACATCATTTGCATACCCAATTGTTACTAGGAAGTTGTTGGACATGCCTGCTCTAAAAACACTGAAAACGACATTTCGCTTTCTCTGACATTTTTAATACTCGGATCATACACTTTGTCCAGTCAGCTCACCCCCCTCTTCACATTACAATTTCAAGACCACTCAGGAATATGTTGCAGCAGTTTTCAAAAGCTGGTGGCCGGTTGAATTTAAGTACATTCGTAGGTAGTAACAAAAAAATGCACCTTACTTCAAATAACAAAAGGATAGTACATGGCGCCAGTGACTATGCGAGTGAGCAAGAGTTAGAATGCTGATGTTCTCCTGTCTGCAAAGTAAGTGTGAACGTACTCTTGCGAGAATGAAAGGGTTCGTGCCAACCCGAGAAAAGGCGTCAATCCGAGGGGCGGTGGTAAGACAGAGCCAGAGGGTGGAGTGTAGAAGTCAAGGGTGGAGGTGAAGAGAGAGGGAGAGAAAGGAACATGAGAGAGCAATACATAGAGAGGCGAGTGCGTGTGTGTGAAAGAGAACGGTAACCGAGAAACAAATATTGTAAAATATTCCACCAGTGACGAGATTGCGCGCCTCCCTTCCTCTCTACACACACAAAACATGCCCCCATTCAATAGAAAGCATTGAGCCTGGCAGGCGCTGCACCGAGCTGGGTGTGTTTATGTCCATGTAGCGCCGTGTGCCAGGCTGCAGCGCGTGTGGGCACCGAAGCCCGGGGGCACCGCTGTCACCACCCCGCCGCCGGCAGCACACACGCCCAGGTGCGCAGACACACGCCGGGCTCTGGGCCTCAGGCCCCGCCTGCAGAATCGGGAGGAATGCGATGTGGTCTGGAAATCAGCAGAGCAAGAAAAAGCAAAACTAATCCAGGCAACCGAGAAAAGCCACGTCGAATTCCTCTACAATGCTGCCTAACGCGATCTACGAGGTGAGGCGGGTTCAAAGTGCACTGGGTGAGATCGCCCAAGTGCAGCTTACATATAACAAGTGGTAGTGAAAGCGATCGCTTTTTCGTTGCTATAACAACAAAAGCATCGCAAGATGGCGTCGGACTGTCCACAGTCCGTACGGACACGCGCATGCTGTCTGCTTTGGACAGATGGCGAGAGCAGCCATCTTTGTCCATGCAGGCGCGTGCATGAGCCCACGGGGAGAATTGATTCCAAAGGTCCTCTCTGGCGAGAGCAGCGCATGCGCTGCTCGCTGCTTCGCCAGGCGAGACCTAAAAGTGTCGGCAAAAGTGAAAGCGTTTCACTTGCGGGAGCGAGCAGCGCCAGGAGCGATAATTGCTACCATATGGCGCCGCTCGCTCCCGCAAGTGAATCGCCAAATGTGCACGCGTTGCCATTGAAGGCAATGGAACGCGTGCACGTTTTTGGCTGAAAAGCAGAAGCGATTGCTGAAGGTCTTTTTGCCTATGCAGCACATGCGCGCTGCGTAGGCGAGACCTAAAAAGAGGGGCACTGATTTACTAACATTTTGCATCTGGCTTGTGTCACATTTTTTGATGCAACCCTGATGCAAAATTTATGTTGGTATTTACTAAGGCATGCAAAACCCAATTTGTGTGGGCTTGCATGGCTCAGTAAAAAACAATCAACGCAAGGCAGAGCATAGTGCTGCCTTGCATTACTTTGCATTAGGGAGCTATTCCATGGGTGGACCATGGGCATTCTCGTGCTTCCACTCATGGATTTTGATGCAAACTCAGAGTTACCATGTCTGTAAACCTGTTTTAGCTCCAAAATGGTGCACCTACCCAAAGCTGGTGTAAGGAGAAGAAATATTGGGGCATATTAGCAAGACCCACGTTAAAATTATCGCCGTTTTAGCGGCAGGAAACTGCCGCTAAAATGGCGATAATGGGCTTGGTAATATGCGTTATGGAATTCAATAGAAGCCCAGGTTAGATGTCCTGCACATCTAACCTGGGCTTCTATTGGAATTCTATAACGCATATTAGCAAGCCCATTATCGCCGTTTAGCGGCAGTTTCCTGCCGCTAAACGGCGATGACTAACGTGGGTCTTGCTAATATGCCCACTGTTATTTCTCCTTGTTATTACCTCTTTGCATTACCTCTTTGCATTACCTCTTTGCATTTGGGCCAAATTCTACGGATAGCCTCTGCACAAAAACTATGTGGACGACAATGCAGACATCATTGTGCAAGGGTGCCTGGGTTGGTGCTAGGCTGTCACAAGTGCACCAGCGCAAGGAGAGAGCAGAAGTGTACTATATATTTGCAAATATGGTGTAATTCTTCTAACTACCTAACGCAGTGCAGCAAGTTCTCTTGCTGCATTGCTTTGCGAGATAGTTTAGTTGCTCCAGGCAAAAGTGTTTCGAGTAATAGCCTACAATTTTGGGAAAATGAATCTAAATCAAGTGTTAGTACACAAAATGCAGACTGTCAATCAGCACTATATTTAAGCGCAAAAAACATCCTCATGTCAACTTATGATGCAAGGATGCATTTTATGCTAAAAATAGCATGAAAAACACAACTGATATGAGCAACAACTGTTTATGTTCTGGTTGTTCACATTGGTCCACCACTGCTGTGCTATAATTTTGCTGTAGAACATATTTGTATTGACATGACGTGGCATAAGGGCATATATTTGGAAATTTCGAAAATCCCGAATTTACACAAATGACAACAGTGTAATTTAAATTTCTCCCGGGCTTACTAAAATCTATGCTGCATGCTTTCTCACTTTCCTTCAAAATGTGCCAAGCTTTAAATGAACCCACTAACCAGGTCTGGAACTAATGTACTGTGCTCAAATTAAACATAACGTGTAGGCTGGTGAAAAGGTAAACAGGCATGTGTAACAAATAATGTGCAACATGTTATTCAGGTATGAAATGGAGAACAATTTTTCATGGCCATGCTAGCAAAGTTTCAAAACTACCAAAGGTCAGACTATGTTTTATTTTATGGCTAAAACGTGTTTGCTTAAGAAAAGGCCATCTATGCAGTATGTGTATTTGTGGGAGGCGACTTAAAATGTAAGCCATCACACCTTAAAAATAGTTGTCAGGGGTTCTTTTATACTCTAACTACATTCTTCAAAAATACTGCTGCTTTGAAAATATTGTAATGTAAACCTCAATTGCCCAGGAAACATTATAATTGAAAACAAAAGATGAAACTAAATACAAATATGACTCAGCTGCAGGAGGAAACTGGAATATTTACCTGGGCATGAATTTATTTCTATATGTAACAATGATTTTCCTCACTTTCTGTTTGGTTCGTTTTAGCAGGCAAGCAAAACTAAAATATTCTGTAAAAGCCCTAATGCAAAACAATGAAGTATTACCTTGATGTGTTTACATGCATTTAACTTGCACAAGTTTGTTCCAGCTATAGACTTGCACATTTGAACTCTCCCAGACACCTATGTTGTTTGTAGCATTTCTGATCTTGCATGCGTTCATTCATTTGCTTTCTGAGACGCAGCAGGTGACTGCAGCAGACGAGGACACAATTTTTCGTGCTGATTAAAACTTGGACTTTGAAGGAGTAGAGTTTTTTTTTTTAATGTTAACAGATTTAAAATAACTCGGATGCACTCTTAATTATTCATCATTTCTTCCCCACAGTGACTTGCGGACTACTTTTAAAAAACATTTCAGGCCAGTCTTTCCATGTGCTTGAATGCCAAGGCTGCCCGGGGGGCCACGTAGGGGACCCTCCAACAGGGCGGCCGCCTTAGTGCCACAGGAAGGCACAGAAGTCTGCAGACTAGGCTCCCTGGGCAAGGGACCAGGGGGTCGGCTGCCCGCGTCACTTCCGGCCGTGGGAGGGGGACAGGGGTACAAAAGCCTTCTCCCGCCCACTGGAGGGTCTCTTGACCGCTGCCCGTCTCGCTGTTTAGACGTGTCCCGGAGCTGCTGGCATTTATGTGCGGTGAGTGCAGTATGCCCCCCCATCCCCTGCCCGATCTCCCCATCCGGGGTAGTATTGAGGGCAGGGCGGCCCGGCCACGGTCCGCCTTGGAGGGGGGGGGTTCGGCCAGCTCTCGGCGTACACGGGTGGCGGCATAGAGGCGCTACCCCTCCTTGTTATGGGGGGGCGAGGTGGGGGCCCCGAGCCGGCGCGGCTACGTGGGCCCCTGCCACATGGTATAGGGGTCAAGGCCCGAGGGGGTCGTGTCTCCCGGAGTACCCAGGGGCGGTTGCGGCCAAGGACCGCCGTCCTTTCCTAGCAGCGGGGCTGGTGAGTTTAGGCACTGACCCACAAATTCCCCCATCCCACCGCGTGGCGATGCCCAAGGGGAGACTGCGCCAGCTGCTTACCCCGTGGCCCGGGGGTAGTCGCTCTTCGAGGGGGGCTCATCCGGTGACCTCCCGGGCCCGCACATCAAGGGTGCCCCAGCGGGCGTTGAGGCCTGGGGCGCATGGGACCGGGCAGCGAGGCACCTTTAGGCAGGGCCCGTGCAGTATGGAGGATTTGAGCGGGGATGTAGCACAGTTAGAGCTCATTCTTTGCATGCACGGGGCACGGGGTTCAATCCCCGGTATCTCCAGGAGTCTCTGTGGCTTATCTTGGCTTTTCTCTGTGGAACCGGAGCGCAGGCCAGCCCCGTCTGTGCCACATTGCCCCTCGCACCACCCATGGCCCTGGGCCGGTTCCGGCTTACCTCTCTCCACGCGGGTTTGGAGGGGATGGGTTGCGTGCCATCGTTCCGGGGCAGGCATCGGGTTTGGAGAGGATGTGGTCCGTTGGCTAGACTGCCAACTCTGGTGCTGGAAAACAAGGTTCCGATTCGCTGGGCCGCGTTCAATTCCTTGTTTCTGGGCTTTTCATTATCTCCCCGTGCCTGAATCCGACGTGGGTGGTGAGGATGGGAGGGGCCGCCTGCCTCGTTCTGGCCCGGTCTTGGGCACGCGCGTGTCGGGAGCCGCGCAGGGGCAGCGCACACTTTGAGTCCGCGGGCTGCCCCCCCCTGCAACGAGCGAGCCGTGGCCAGGAGGGGGTCGCGTCTGCGGCAGGTCCTCCCCGGCACACAGACCACCAGCCTCGGCCCCAGCGGCACGCTGGTTGGGGCGGTAATGAGGGAGTGCTCAGTACTAGGAAGTGCTGCAGTCCACTATGGCTGAGGAGGTGGTCCGTCGGCTAGACTGCCGACTGTGTTACGGCAAACCAACGTTGTCCCAGGGGTCGCGTCAACCTCCTAGTATGCTGGGCGATTCACTTAATCCCTATGCGCCTAAAGAACTCAGTTGGGAGAGCATAGACTGTAGATCAAGGGGAGGTTCGGGGGGGCTCCCGGTTCTCGTGTCGTTAGTTGCTGTGTGGCCTGACCATGGTCGCCACCTGGTTCGGCGTGCCGGTTGCCTGGTCGGGACAGGGATTGGTGATGGCCG